>OY998175.1:241806467-242406467 GCA_963921935.1 Galeruca laticollis
TGGATAGAAGGTGATTTAGTACCATTAATTTGAGGTTATCCGTAAAATGATTATTCGCAGTATAAAAATATGTCCGCCACAGAGTTTTTGGAATTATTTTTGGTTTTTTGATGACGATATGTTCCAGCACTTAACTGAGCAAACACAACTATATGCTCAGTACAAAAATGAAGTTGTCCCAGGTATTTCCAATTCACAAATACGTTGTTTTGTGGCTATCCTTATTCTAAGTGGGTACAATCATTTGCCTAGCAAAAAACAGTACTGGGACATGAAAAATTACGTCCATAACAATATGGTAGCAAATTCCATGAGGCGAAATAGATTCATTCAAATTCAAAAATAACCGGTTTTAAAGAAAAAAAATAACTTTTCCGCATCTGTGGCCCTGAACAATATTCTATCATATCATTGTAACTTTTATACACTTTGGGCGATGTATTTTGCTAACAAACCAAAATTTCTCCAAAAACAACCAAAAATTTTGTATATCTGGATTTATAGGACCCGCTGCACTCGCTCTAGTCAACTGAAAATCAATAGGGTATACATTTGTGGAACACCTTGAACAATATTCAATCATGAAATTTATCAATCGTATACCCTCTGGAGGCTGTATTGTACTAACAAACTGAAATTTCTCCAAAAATGACAAAAATTTGATACTCCAAGTGGAAAATTTTTCGAAAGCAATTCTTCGAAAACAATTCTTCGAAAACAATTCTTCGAAAATCAATTCTTCGAAAATGCTATTCTTCGAATAAACAATTCTTCGACTAATAATTCTTCGAATAACAATTCTTCGAAGTATCCAAAAGGAATGACTTTGTTCAGAGATATAAATCAGGTATAATTTATCTAACCTCAAGCTTGCAACTGACGATAATCCCTTGGAAATTAGTTTCAATTTAACCCTGTGCAAGTAAATATGGATGCAGAATTTGTTTGTGATATAAATCAGGTATAATTTATCTAATCCCAAGTTTGCAACTGACCTGAGTGGGTATAAAAGGGATTGTTTTCCATAAAATAAAATTAGTTTTAATTTAACCCTGTGCAAGTAAATATGGATGCAGAATTTGTTTGTTCAGAAAAAGGAAAACGTAAATTGTTGTTCGAGGGACATTTTTATTTTAAAGATGTTGAAAAAGGTGAAAAAGTGTATTGGAAGTGCGCATTTTTTGAAAAAAGAAAAACAAACTGTCCAGCGAGAATAATTACTGTCGACGATAAAATCAGTAAAATAACAAAAGAACATAATCATATTGCTGACGCCTCAGAGGTGGAAGCGACCAAAGTGTACGAAAAAATTCGAATCAACTCGAAAATAAGTAATGATCCTCCGCACAGAATTATATCAATTGCTTCGACTACATGTTCCATAACGGCAGCTCCCAAGCTTCCAAGTGTTAGCAGTATGAAACGGAGTATTCGCAATATCAGACAGAAAAATCTACAAGGACCAGCTCTTCCTATTAATAGAAGCGAAATAATATTTTTGGAGGAATATACGAAAACCTACAAAAATGAAAATTTTTTGCTATATGATGCCGGTCCAGTGGACGAGAGAATATTAATTTTTACTACAGAACAAAATCTCCAATTATTGTCTAACAGTAAGCATTGGTATATTGATGGCACATTTAAAACCGTGCCGTTATTATTCCAACAATTACTAACCGTTCACGGACTGCAACAAAATTTATCGGTACCTTTAGTTTATGCACTCTTACCAAAAAAATCAGAACGAATTTATGATCAATTTTTTCAAGAACTTAAAAATTTGAAATCATCTTTAGTGCCTGCAACGATTACCACTGACTTCGAAAAAGCATTGATTAATGCCTGCAATAGTGCTTTTCCAAGTTGTAGAAAAAGAGGCTGTTTTTTCCACTTCAGTCAATGCATTTTTTGAATGATTCAAAGGAATGGATTAAAAAAACGCTATGAGACTGACAGTGAATTTGCTTTCAAACTAAAAATGTTGTGTGCTATTGCTTTTGTCCCAGTGGATGATATAGTTATGGCTTTTGAACAATTATATGATAGTGAAATATTTCCGTCAGAAGCCGAAAGTGTTATTAATTATTTTGAAGATACGTGGATTGGGCGACCAAATCGAAAACAGCGAAAACCACCACAATATCCATACGAATTGTGGAATCTATATCAAACAGTTTTGGATGATTTACTGAGAACAAATAATTCGGTAGAAGGATGGCATCGAAGTTTTGAAACACAAGTATCAGCAGTTCACCCCAACTTGTGGAAATTTATAAAATGTATAAAAAATTAGCAAAGTCTAAATGAACTTCGTGTAGAACAATATTTAAGCGGATTTGAACCAAAAACACCAAGAAAGAAGTACAAAGATTGTAATCAACGAATCAAAACTCTTGTAAATCAGTATGATAAAAATAATATAATAGAATACATTAGAGGTTTAGCTCACAACATATTATATTAATCTATAATATTTTTCTTACCTTGGTATTTGATAGTATTTATGTCATTTATCTGTAATTTTTACTGTAACCTTTTACTGTACTGTAAACTTTTACTGTAATTTATTAATAAAATGTTGACATAATTATAACAAATAAAAAAAGTAGTGTTTTATTTCCAGTTCCTAGGTATTCTCAAAAAAGAAAATGACCTTATAATTCTCATTTATTATTAGTATGTTCCGCATCATACGTTTATATATCATGCGAGAAATATTGATTATTGTCTAATGAAAACTTATCCCAGATTTTAGTAAATCCAAATAATAAAGCTGTCGAAGAATTATTAGTCGAAGAATTGTTTATTCGAAGAATATGGTATTCGAAGAATCGCATTTTCGAAGAATTGATTTTCGAAGAATTGTTTTCGAAGAATTGCTTTCGAAGAAAATTCCTAGATCCTTCAAGTACCATAGCACCCGTTGTAATGGCTTTAGTGAACTGAATATCAATAGGGTTCACCTTTATGTCGCTCTGAATAATATTCAATCATAAAATTGGTCACTTGTAGATACTCCGGAGGCTGTATCGTGCTAAAAAACTGAAACTTCTCCAAAAATGACAAAAAAAACGTACTTCAAGTACCATTAGCACCCGTTGTACTAGCTGTGGTGAGCTGAAAATCAACAGGTTCCATCTGTGATATGTCCTAAATAATATTTAATCATAAAATTGGTGACTTTTTGAACTCCGGACGCTGTATCGTGCTAACAAACTGAAATTTCTCAAAAAATGACAAAATGTTGTACTTCAAGTACCATAGCACCCGTTATACTGGCTCTGGTGAGTTGAAAATCAATAGTGTTGATCTGTGATATGTCCTTAACAATATTCAATCATAAAATTGGTGACTTATTGCACTCCGGAGGCTGTATCGTCTTAACAAGACATGTAAGGAAAAGTCGACGACAACGACGATATACACACCGGATTTTTTTTCTAAAAACCGTTGTTTCGTGTTGTTGTTGATGGTAAACGTAAAAATAGCTAAAACAAAAAATTTCAAAATTCCAACTTTTTTTGGGGCAAACCAATACTTTTCTCGCATATGGATAGGTTGGGCGGAAAAGTAATAATATATCCATTTGGCAGACAATACTGAAATCAATTAAATTGATAGGGCTTGGAATTTGCGGGCACTTATGAATAAAATAGAAGAAAAGAGTTTCAACCACTTTCAACCTGTCAGAAATTTGTCATTTGACGAGACAATCGTAAAATATTACGGACGTCACGGATGCAATCAATTCATCTGTGGCAAGCCGATTCGATTTGGGTACAAAATGTGGTGCCTAAATTCAATACGAATACCGAGATCATGTCCGCTAACAAATAAAAAACAATTCAAAAAAATCGTGGTCACATCGAACATATTATTGAAAAAAATGATGGTATTCTACTAGTCAGATGGATGGACAATTCAGTGGTTACAATTGCCTCTACAAATGACGGCATCCATCCATTATCAACTGTAAAGAGGTATAGCCAGCAAGAAAAAAAGCATCTAATGGTGTCTCGTCCAAACTATATTGCATCCTATAACAACAACATGGGAGGGGTTGACCTAATGGATCAAGTAATAGCCATTTATAGGATAGGGACACATGGAAAGGAATGGTATTGTCCAATATTAATCTGGCTTAGGCCCGGTTTTACAATATCTCTATAAATGTACCCGACAACTAACCGGCTGATATATTTGTCGGAAGGATAAGTGCGCGAACTGTGTTACGAACGGTAGTTGTGGGTGAGATTACTATCGGTGAAATATAACTAAGTTGGTAATAACTTCCCCCCAGATCTAGTAAATATATTACATTTTAAGACACATGCTTTCCCCTATATTAGTAATATTGAGAACCCAGACCTATACATTTTTGACATTTGACTTTAATGTTTATGTTTTGATTTTCATACATAGCCAGTGGTTTATTTGTTTTAAATCAAATCTTTTGGAAAGTGTATAATTTAAATATAATGTTTAATTTGTATGAAACCAGTAACAGCAGTGATGAGGAAAATGAACTACTTGTCAATATTTTTCTAAATAGACGAAAAGAGAAGCGGATTAGAGAACGAGTAAACCACATGTATTATTGGGATGAAGACGTTTTAGTCTAACATAAGAGAGTGTTAGACAACTATCAGATTCAATTAGAGAAAGATTAGAAACCCCCCCCCAGATCGGTGAGTTAAATTATTAATAAAAGTAATATTTTTATATGCTATTTTTATTTATACGAAATATTTCAATATATCATTTTATATGTATATTACAGAAATGCAGCTATAACTCCCTTTAATCAGTTGTTACTGACACTTAGTTTGCTACAGGAAGTATGCTGGTTGTAGTCGGGGATTTTGTGGTGTACATAAAGCAACTGCTAGTAAAATTGTGAAAAAAGTTTCTGAAGCAATTGCTAACCTTAGGAAGCAGTTTATTAAGTATCCACAAGATCCTCACGAAATGAGAAGTATTTGTACGAAAATTAACGAAATTTCAAGATTTCCCAGAGTTATAGGAACAATTGACTGCACACATATTAAAATTAGGTCACCAGGTATGGGTCTAATATTACTATTAACCATTTATTGCATTTGGTAACATGTTATATTTGTAGGTGGAGATCAAGCAGAAAATTTTCGCAATAGAAAAGGATATTACTCATTCAATGTACAAACAATTTGTGATGCTAATTTATACAAACGTGATATAGTAGCGAGGTGGTCTGGATCTATCCATGATCAAACTATTTTTAATGCATCCATAATAAAAGCCAGATTTGATCGAGGTGATATGCAAAATAAATTGTTACTTGGTGACAGTGGTTATGGTTTATCACAATATTTGATTACACCCTTACCAAACCCTATACTTCCACAAGAGAATTTATTTCAAGAATCTTTGCTTAGGACAAGAAACGTTGTTGAGAGAAGCTATGGTGTATACTTTCATTGGGAATTAAACTAAATTATATACGAGTACAAGCCGTAATTGTAGCTTGTGCTCGGTTCCATAATTTTCCCATTTTAAATAATGAAAATGAACCACCGCTAGATCCTGCTGTTCGGGATAATATTTTACAAGGTATACAAGAAACAAATAATGCTAATGGATTGGGCAATGATCACGTTGAAGATGGTGGAAATAATGCAGTGGGCCCAGATTTAATTGAATATTTTTCAACATTATTATAAATAGCAATTTATGTTAAATTATTATAACTCAAATTTTCGAAATAAAAAAGTTATCAACTTAAAAGTTTGTCATTTCTTTTACTGCTTATTTACAAAAGATCAGGATAGGTGAACAACTGACTACCTTATGTAATAATAGAGCTGAATAGTAAACTTCTGGAAGATTGAATATTAGTCAGAAGATCTCACAGATAAACCCTATTGATTTTCAGCTCACAAGAGCCAGTACAACAGGTGCCATAGTACTTTAAGTAGGACATTTTTGTGAATTTTGGAGAAATTTCAGTTTGTTAGCACAATACAGCCTCCGGAGTATATACAAGTGACCAATTTTATGATTGGATATTATTGCGGGCGTATCAAATATGAACCCTATTGAGGTTCAGCTCACTAAAGCCAGTACAGCGAGTTCTATGGTACTAAAGGTACCAAATTTTTGTGATTTCAGGAAAAATTTCAGTTTGTTAGCACGATACAGCCTCCAGCGTGTATACAAGTCTCCCATTTTGTGATTGAACATTGTTCGGGGCATCTTATAGATGAACCTTATTGATTTTTAGTTCACCAGAGCTAGTACAATGGGTGCTATGGTACCTGAGTTCCACATTTTTGTCCTTTTTGGAGAAATTCTGGGTTTAATACGATACAGCTTCCGGAGTGTAATACAAGTGGCCAATTTTATAATTAGTGTTTTAAATGAAACTCACGGTTTCTAGTTAATACCGCAATATAATAACCATGAGTTTCATTCAAAACACTAATATGACTAGATTCCACGAAGTAAGGGTAGAGACAGTTAATCTCACAGATGTACCCTATTGATTTTCAGCTGACTATAGCGAGTGCAGCGGGTCCTATAAATCCAAATATACTGCATTTTTGGTTACTTTTGGAGAAATTTCGATTTGTTAACACGATACATCCCCCGAAGTAAATAAAAGTGACAATTTTATGATAGAATAATAATCAGGGCATCTCACACGATTCTTTGTGTTTTGTTCTTCCTACTTGATCTTTGGCATTGATTTACTTTGCTTTGGTAGATTTTGTTGTTTTGGTGGGAAAAACTTCTTTTTTCACGATAAGTGCTTTGCTGTTGATTGCTTATTTATTTCTAACATTTCACCAAAATTCGTGTTAAGGATAATTTTTTCTCCATCGTTTTTTGTGTTTGTGATATTTTCTTTAGTTTCAGGTTGTTCTTCTGATTTTTTATGCCCGTTAACTTTACTATGTAATGTATGCAGAAAATGCCTGTCTGAACTTTTTAATGTCTCATGTTCTTTCACGTTTGACCTTGTAGCCTCTTCGCCATCCAATGGTGCCTCGTCTTCAGACGAAAAAATTTCTGTTAAAGTCTCGCTGTATAAAGACATGTTATCATCTGTTGATGAGGAGCTATTCGATGACGACCATTATTTCTTACTTTGGTTTTTTGGTTTGATTGGGTACTTGGAGATCTTTGACGGGGGAGTATTTTCTATGGACCTATGATTAGTTCTCTGTTGAAGTCCGGAAGGTCCAGGTTGGGGTGTGGTTTCCCTTCGAAAGTCTTGGTTTCCTTTTAGTCTGCTGCTTCCTTCCATATTATTGTCTTCCACAAGTTTTCGTTCTGTTAATATGCTAGTAGCAGAGAAACCTGATAATATATCTTGTGGGGTTACTGCCTTGTCCCAAACGATAGTAAACAACTCTCCAAACCTCTGTGTCGAGTCCAGTATAACAGTACCTGTTCATCCCAATGGTGCTCGAATGATTTGAATACAGCCATGTCCACTGGCTGAAGCTCGTGTGTTGTATTACTTGGTAAGCATAAAAGGGTAATACCATAAGAATCGGCAGTTTCAACAATAGAAGGATACAAATGGCAAGATGCGCCATCAAAAAGATTCTATTTTCCAAAGTTCTTAATCCATTCGTTAAATGTTTCAATTGTCATGCTTGCTTACTTCGTCATAAGCATTAGAGTGCTTGTTGGCAAGTTGTCACACCATTCGCGTTTCATCCTTTGACCTATAAATCGAACTACTGGGGGAATCCTTCCTCCGCTGGCGTTACCACAAGCAACAACAGTAAAATTCTCCGCGTGTTCCAGTGCCACTAGGTAGACCCTTTCGGCTCCCATTTTAGCAAGGATAGTTTGCTGGTGATGCAACGTTAACCTGCACCCTTTTTCATCCATATTAAAAATTCTTTCAGGTTTATCCATTAGGTCAAGTTCTAGCAGAACGTTTTGAAGCTTCTCAAAATATTCAGTTACAATATGTTTGTTGAGCTTTTGTGCTCTCGCCGGGTTCATATTCTGTGCCTTTCTAGGAGTAATCTCTGGGTGTCTTTTTAAAAACACTCTAAACCAATGACGGCCAGCTAGGCGTCTTTCTTGAGAAAACATGTTAGATATACTATTTAACTGACAATAATTAAAAACAGAGCTGCGAAGCATTCGTTTCGTAAGAGGGTAACCCACTTGGGCCAGTCTAATGATACCGGACTCTAATTCTGTTTCTTGGTCTCCAGTCACAACTATTTTTCTGCCAAGTGATTGTTTTACGGTGGTACTTTTGTTCATGTAACGATTTAGAGTCCTTCGTGATACTTTATACTGCTTTGAAGTTGAGTATTTCGACTCCCCATTTTGTATAGCTCTATTTATCTTGTTTTGTAAGGTAACATCTGTAAAACAAAAATTTGTATCAGCAGTCATTCAATAAATATGAACGAAAAGTAATATGCCCATAGGGTATATTAACTCCCAATAACGATGTGCGTATTAGCGACAGAAACAGAAAATGCATATTAACATTTTTTAGCGGTAATTTATTTACATTTTTTTCAAAGGTAGTATGCTAAAAGAATGGCAAAAAGGTGTATTCTAAAATGCTGTACTTAACGTCATAGTAAACAAACATACACAGTATTTACCCTCTATTGAAGCACGTCTTATTCTTATAATCCATAGCGCCGAAAACGTATGTTACCCATTCAATCTCTCTGGAGAGACTAACAAACACAGATTTAGCTCGTAGTGCTGTAAGTACGAAATATTGTCCCCCCCTCTATTAGCAACTAAGCTAAACTTTTTAAAATTGCAGCAAGTGAGCATATTACCAGCATGGGCATATTAACTGCACCTACCTTACTATCAAAACACATAGCAAATAAAGGGCACCATCCGATTTATACTATTGAAACACATTAGAAAACAAGAGCCCCATCCTAATTACACTATAGAAACGCATAACAAAGAAAGGCCACATACGTTCCGATTCATTTGTCAGAACTACAAAACAAACAAAAAGTTTTTTTTGTCTGTACTACAATAGGATCGTTTGAAAAATAAAATGCATTAAAATGAAACAGGGAAGATCACAAACAATTATAGTTTATTTACGATAAAAAGACAATAATGTCATTTTTAGTTACTTTCCTGATAATCAGAATAAATATTAATTTACCAACCGTGAATACAATTTATCCTCAACAGCCAGGGCTATTTACAGCTAACGGGTTGGCAGAACTTCAAGACGTTGTCAAATCAACTGGTAAAATTCCCCAGTTAGTTTTGACGTTTATTGACATTCGATCATCGTCTAATATTTACAACTTTTTTTGGTGCTTTTAAATTCATTGCTTCTTTAAGATTAAAAAACATTTATTTTCGTAACTAATTATTTAGGCAAACCTGCAGTGTGTGGTTAATAAAATGCCGAAGCAGCTGAACAGAAAATGTCAAGAGATGGTAACATCTTTGTTGAGCTATTTTGAACAAGGATGCCGAAAGGGGGGCCCGCTTCTCCCGCTTACTGCTGTAAGAGACGTAAGTATAGTATTCGCTATTTGTATTCATCATTATTAATATTATTGTTACATATTTAAATGTAAATAAATAAATGTTTTTATTATTAGGTTAGCTTAATTAAACTTGATAATATATCATTTTTTCATAAATTGAAATAATTATATTGTAGAGAGTTGCAGAAGCTTCACAACTCAGCGTTAGCACTGTTAACCGTATTGCCGCCAAGCATAATAGACGTGAACAGCCTAAAAAAACCACCTAAAAAGAGACAACACTTAAAACCTACTGTTGAAATTGATAAATTTGATGAAAATGCTTTACGTAATGTAATAAACGAAATGTATGGAAACAGTGCGTATATTGAATTTACTGTTTTATTTTAACTAACACAATATTTTTTTAGAGGAACACATAACCTTGAAAACTTTAAGAGACAAACTCCAGAAGCGTGAAATCTTTAATGGTTGTTTAACATCACTCTGGAAGATAGTGAAAAATATTGGATTCAAATACCAAAAAGATGATCCTCGTCGTGGTTTAATGGAGTTGCCACATATTGCATTGAAACGTATACATTTTCTACATGAATATGTCAAGATAAAAAGGGAAGGTTTATATCAAATTTGTGTTTTTGGATGAGACCTGGATATTTAAAGACGGTACTGATGGACGTTCTTGGCAAGATTCTAATCATAAAAGCGTGAAAAAAACCAAAATTGGTGGTCCAAGGTAATTGAATAATAAAATTTAGCAATTAATTTATGATGCACTAACATTCCTGCCATATTAAGATCATTTCAAATATTTACTAGTCACACTATTTTATCTAAATCTATATAATTATTAATAGATGTTTTGAGCTATGCAGTCTATCTAGGGAACCTAGTAGTAATTTGTTATTTCCTTATTGTAGGTATATAGTATTGCATGCTGGTCCCTCTTCTGGATTTATTCCTGGAGCAGGGCTAGTTTTTTCTTCCAAAAAACAAGATGGTGATTACCACGGTGAAATGAACCGAGAAAATTTTTTGCATTGGTTTGAATACCAGTTTTTAGTGAACTGGTTGATACAAAATGATATTCCTTTTGAAAATACTTTCCTCAAAACCAAATTATTGAATTTAGTACAACGGTAAGTTGATATTACCATTTTTCAATATATTATGATAATACTTAGATAACTTATTTTGTTTAAATATATGCATTTTTGTAGGAATAAACCACCAACAGTATATCAAGCTGACATATTATCTAAAAAATATGGTCAAAAATTGCTTCGAATTCACCCTTACCACTGTATGTTCAACCCAATTGAACATATTTGGGGCATAGTTAAAAAATTTTATAGAGATCATGTGGGAACTGATGGTTCTTCAACAGAACAAGCAATAGGTGTATGGAAAAAGTGACTCCTGATATTTGGTCAAAGACTTTCTGTGGTGTCGCAAAATGCTCCCACAAGAAAGAGTTTCGGAAGAAAGAGGAAACCGAAAGAGAAGCACTCTGGCGGAGCCTTCCCGGGTTGGAACATTCCAAAAAGTTCCTGGGGAACTTTGACACTGCTAGGTCCAAAAAATATTTGGACCTCAGTAAAGATAAGCTACATCTCCTCACGGGCTTTCTTACAGGACACTGTCGCTTTAGGAAGCACTTAATGAGAATAGGTCTAGCAGAGATTGACGAGTGTAGATTTTGTGGGGAGGAGGATGAAACTCCTGATCACCTAGTTCTGGAATGGCTCGCCATTGCAAGCCAACGCAAGAAATGCTTTGGACAAGAAACTTGTAAGAGTGAGGACCTAACCTCGTTGAAGCCGTCTCAAATACTAGAGTTCATTAGAACCTTGGAACTGGAAGGCGAGCTGTAGTAGTAGCGAGAACAGCTCTGATAGGGGGGGGGCACAATAAACCTTTGTTTTCAGTGCACTGTAACCCCGTTAAAATCTAATCTAATCTAATCTTGGTCAAAGACAGTAGAGCAGACTGAAAAAATTATACAAGAAGGGTGGGATAGAGAAGTAGTATTTGATAGACAGGATGTGCCTCCACTTATTTTTAATTTTGACAGTGACGATGAATATAGTGATAATTTTGTAGTGGAGTAGTGGAAATCTTGTGTTTTATTTTTTCTATATTTTTACCCAATTTGCTTTATTTCCTGTTTTTCAAAATCGCTAATAACTATTATTAAATTAATTAGGTACAGTTATTTTATAATACTCAAATTATAATAAGGATCACAGTATCTCTACATAAATAATACTGATAAAATGGGAGATTTTTTTATTTTTATATGTAACAAAATTTTATTTTGTGTATCTATATTTTTCTTTTCCATTCTATTTATATTATAATAAATATAATAGGTATTGTATAAAGAAGCAATATTTAAATTTGCATGAAGATGATTACAGCTTGTATTGATTCCTTTTAGCGTAAACCATTGCAATGCTCTTGAATATGGTTCTATAGAGCATAGAACAAGGTATAAGGACCTACAGTTCGCCATTCAACCCTCTTCTATGTAAAATAATTAAATATTAATTCGAATTATGGAATGATTGGTTACTGTTTTCTTGTATCTTATCCATAGCATTTCATGAATAAATATTGATATTAAATTGAACAAGCCTATCATACAAGCCTTTTATTTTTATTAGTGTTTTAAATGAAACTCACTGTTTCTAGTTAATTCCACAATATAATAAAAATTATTGAAAATTCTAAAAAATTGACAATTGTTTCGATAAATCAATATCATCGTCAGAGTGACAGAAGTTACATTCTGACGATGATATCGATTTATCGAATTAATTGTCAATTTTTTAGAATTTTCATTAATTTTTATTATATTGTGGAATTAGCTAGAATCAGTGAGTTTCATTTAAAACACTAATATGAGTAGATTCCACAAAGTAAGGGTCGAGACAGTTAATTTATTCTATTTTTAAATATATACTTTTGATTTACGCCCAACGAGGCACGGAACAATGAAAAAGAAGAACTGTCAATCTAACATCAGATTGACTTTTCTAGTTTTCTTCAAGTAAAGGAAAAACCTACAGCTTGGCAACATCACAATATTTTGTTTCGCAACGTCATCGTCTTTTTATGGTAAATAAACTATACTATCATTATTTGAATAGGGTTGAACTCAAGTATATCAATTATTTGAAAGTTACAAACTAATAAGGAATAAAATGTGAATACGTAGCTACAGCTTACCTTCATTTAAGAAAGATAAGAATTGTCACCTTATACATCGTATGATTTAATATGACATGTTTTATAAGGGATGTACTTGGGTCACCTATTTTCCCTCATCAAAATGGAAAACAGAAATAATATCATAATATAACAGTTGTCACAATTGAATTATGACGATGTAGTTTTTGGTTATAGATTATTACGAGGTATAAGAATACTTCATCATTTAGAAAAAAATTGGGCTCAATTAATTGTAATGAATAAATTACCAAATATTCTTTGAAAAAGAAGTATCTAAAACTAGCAATTTCTTAGAAAAGAAACTTAATCATTCCACTAATTTACTCCCCTTACAATATCTTTCATCTAACTCACCGGACATTTCCAACTAATGATACTTAACAATGCTGGATAAATCCGAAGGAATTTTCGTAGAATTCAAGTGCAATTAGGAAAATAAGGCGCGTGAAGTGAAAACGATTCCGGAAAGTTCCCGATTCTGAGAATAAGATAGGAACATACAATAGAAAGACCTGCCGCCACTCTCTTGGGCTTAACGATGATGTTCCTGATAGATTCAATAAGTTTTAATGGTTTTGGGCGTAGAGTGCGAAGGTAAACGCTGACAACACTTGTTCAAAGTTAATCAGTAGAAAATATCTGTCAGTTAAATTTCAATATTTTCATCACTATCGCAGGCAAATTACTACAGGGTAGGCCTAAGAGGACTTTATAATTTATTGGAAATGCATCAATTACATGACATGTGGAAATATGAACAGCCATTAAGTCAACTTTGAAAATAGCATTGGTTGATTTTTCTTATGAATTAATATGTCTATTTGATAGTCACTGAGTGGATTCGATAATGGAAAAGCCAACTAAATTTTTTAATATCTGTTTTTCGCCGCTAAATTGTAAACATCACAGTGCACTTTTATCTGACAATTAAGTTATAGCAGATTATAATCCAAATAAAAACAGTGTGAGAGATATGTATTTCCAAAGAGAAATACTATTTATAAAAATATATTTCATTTAATTATTACAATGAGAGATGCTATTCTCGGAGTGTTTATACAAAAAGTGACTTACAAACATAAAGCAACTAAACAAATATGACCAAGGGCGGATACACGGGGGGGGCTTTGGGGGCTCAAGCCCCCCCCCTTTTAAGAAGACTTGTTATGTCATAAAAAGTCAAACATCGCTATAAATACTAATAATAAATACAGTAATTATATATTATGTTTACCAAAAGCTTTATTTGAGAATATAAATAATAAAATAAATATCATTTTATTAACATAATCATTTAATTTTATTTATTTTACGTCCACAAAACCAGCCGCGCCGAGTGCGTCTGAATTTAGGTAGTCGGCAAAATGCTCAAACGCGGCGCTTCCTGATTGAAGATAAAGACAATCGCAGGCCGCGTCTTTGGTTTGCAGAACATTGAAATAAAAACCTGTTTTTATGCATTTTTCCTCTGTGAAATGGCTTTAAATAATAAATCTATATATTTCTGGAAGATAAGAAGAAATTTATTTTATTATTCAGATTGTGTTTGACGTTCATAGCGAATACAAGTTATCATTTGTCTCATTTGGACCTGCATAAAATGAAGCGATCACAAACGACATTAACATCTTTTTTACAAAAAATAATACGGTTGTAGAGGTGGGACATTGTGGTAGAAGTGTTATAGAAGAAAACATCGTTATAGTAGCATCAACAAGGAATAGTGGCAGTACTGGCAGTGGCTCGCAAGAATTTGAGGCAAGTAGTAGTTGTCAACCTAGCCGTTTTCCTGAGGAGCCCTCACAACAAAGAGTATGTATATAATTATAATATGCCTTTTCATATTTCGTAATGAATGATGAAAAAAGGGGATAAAAATAAACAATATTTTTTTGTATGTTCAAAGAATTACAAGATGTGACGTACAGTTAGATCTAAAAATAAATATTTTAACATTTTGTATTTTAGTTTTACTTGACCGTTATTTTCAAATATGTGGAAACTGTTAAGTGTTGATTTGGGTTAGAAGCTTCTTAGAGCAAACAAAAGGAATTTATATTGATTTTGGTTTATTTAAGCATTTTATAGGATGGTAATGGTGATGGTATTTTGTCTTTGCGTTTGAGTTTAAAATCTTAATTACATAGGCAAAAAACGGATTTTATTGAATTCGTACTATTCGTTCTATTTTTTTTCTGTCATATTTGTAAAGTTCAAATTTGATATATAATTCTAACTTAATTTAAATAAAATTATAAATAATACACTTTTTTGAATTTAATACCTATGACCTGCTTTATTTGTTGAATAATGTATAGGTCAACAAAAAGTCAAAGAAATTTGCTTTCAAATATTGTAACGTCAATACAATACGTCAAAAATATCGTATAAAAATAGAAAAAATTTACATTACAAATATGAAATTTATTCATTTTTTTTTTAAGAATGACAGCCAGCTATATGATACTGGGATGCAGTCGGACAATCTTTAAGTGTCCATGAAAAAATAAATTTTCTAAGCAATACTTGGATCCCTGACTCAAAATATGTTTTTATATTGCAACAAGAAGGGAAACAGCAAATGCGTTAATTCGGTGTTCATTGGCTACAACAGTATAACTGGCTTGCGTATAGCGAAAGTAAAACTGGAGGATTTTGTAAATTTTGTGTGCTATTTGCACCAGATGGCGGAGGAATGGGTAGCCAAGTAAGAATAAAATAGTTATATAATAGGCTCATTTAGTCATATTTCCAAAGTTACTCTTTTTATACGATTATTGTCGTTTACCTTTTATTTTGAGCTTTGAAAAAAGAATTAGCCCAATTGGACGAAAATTACCAAACATTTTAGAGCTAGAATAATCTAAGGCTATTTTAAAATGTGACGTCATACAATCTCTTTTACATACAAATTGCGATCTTGGACACCTGCGCTACCTGCTTCGAAAAACATTGTCGTTACCTTTTTCTGACATTTGTCACAGAAAGTGTTAATATTTGTCCGTCAGGCTGACAGACGCAAAGCAAAGGTAATGCATTGTGAAAAAAGATGGTCTGACGTCAAAGTTTTAATAATTTTATAAACTTTAATAATTTTTTAGGTGGTTAAAAATCATTAAAAAAATTGACATTTTGCATACTTACAATAAAAAAAAAATTGTAAATGTGCCTATTGTTTTATTGAAATAAGGTTTTAAAAAACTAACTGAAACAAACTAAACTATATCTTAACCTAAGCTTATTATTTTTCAGATTCTTGGAATGTTTGTAAGGGAACTGCTAACTAGTTTAAACAAGCCCGGGAAATGCTTACGCAGCATGAAAACACCAACTACCATAAATTTTCAGTTAAAAGAGCAAATGATTTTTTAAACAAACAAATGTCTGAAAAGTCTGTCAGTATTTCTGTGCAATTAGATAAACAAAAAGCAGAAATAATTGAAGCTAATCGACAGCGATTAGTGCCGATTATTAAAACAATTTTATTTTGTGCCCATAACACATTACCACTTAGAGCGCATAGAGATTATGGTAATATAGATATTAAAGATAGCTCAAACCAAAATCTTTCAGAAAGTTATGATGGCATTTTTAGGAACTTATTAACTTTTCGTATAGATTCTGGAGATTTAAACCTTAAAAATCATATACTAACAGCACCAACGAAATATACAATGATTAGTAAAATAATCCCAAATGAAATAATATTTTGCATTGGGAAGGTTATAACTAATGAAATTGTAAATGCTATAAAACAATCAAAATTTTTCACAATAATTTGCGACGAAACAACCGATATAAGTACCAAAGAACAAATGACATTCTGTGTGAGGTATTTGGATAGTACGTATGAAATAAAGGAAGTTTTTTTGGGTTTCATTGAGCTGCACTCTACAACTGGCCAATGCATCGAAGAGGCCATAAAAAATCAAATTAAGCAACTAGGACTTTCTATTGACAATCTTCGTGAACAAGAATATGATGGAGGCAGCAATATGGCTGGAAGGTTCAATGGAGTCCAAGCCTTAAAAAGACAAGAATAGCCCTTGGCTATGTATTTACACTGTTTAAGTCATTGCCTTAACTTAGCTATTTCCAAAAGTTGTGAAGTTTCTGAAATTAGGAACATGATGGTTATTTTGGGTAGGGTATGTTCTTTTTTTAGTTGCTCTGCAAAAAGAGTTTTAGTTTTTCAACAAGCCGTTGATGACTTAGAAATAACCGAAACTAAAAAAAAGAAGTTAAAACCTCGGTGTGCTACGCCCTGGGTTGAGCATCATAATAGCGTAATAACTTTCAAAGAACTACATGAAGCAATTTGCAATGCTCTTGCTAGTTTGCAACAGGACCACGATACAGAGACTTCAAGTAAGGCAATGGCTTTTAATATTAGAAAAAGTGATTTTGTTATAGCTTTAGAAGTCGCCTCGTTTTCAATGTCGTACACTGTAAATTTAAGTATTTACAGAGTGTTGAAATTGATCTTTCCACTGGCTTTTCATACATAAACGATATTACAAGCAAACTAGAAAATATAAGGCAAAATGAAGAACTCCAATTTAAACCAATTTTCATGGAGGCCCATCACGCTCTTCAGAGAATTGGTACGACTATTACTGAAGCAGAATTACAGGAGTTTATAGATAATTTGAACGACGACGAAAATGATCTGGTTCCTGTTGAAGTCGGTAGTGATAACACTGATACAGATCATCCTGATGAATGCAGTGAGCATCTTTCTGACACGGATCAAGATGCTAGTGAAGATAGCATTGAGGATGGAAGTGAAGACGAACAGGTACAATCAGCAAACGTAAAGTGGAGAAAAACAACTCCACCGATAAATGTTAGAACCAGAAGACATAACACTGTTTCTTGCTTACCAGTTACAAGACAAAGTGCAAGAAATACATTCATCCCTCTCGAAACATTTTCTTTATTTTTTCATGAGAGAATTTTGAATTTACTTGTAAAATATACAAATATTTATATTGCGAATGTGCAGATTTCACAAGGACGCCAAGGATGTAACACATGAAGAAATGATCGCATTTATAGGTCTGCTTATTCTTAGTGGCATCTTGAAGTCTTCACATCTAAATTTTGAGTAGTTGTGGGCAATAGATGGCACAGAATGTGAAATGTTTCCCCTAACAATGTCGTCTAGAAGATTCCTTTTCCTATTGAGATGTCTAAGATTTGACGACCTCGCAACTCGAGATGAAAGGAAACAGACAGATAAGATCGCTGCCGTTAGATAGTTTATTGATATTTTGACAGAAAGTGTCTCTCCTTCTTATTCAACAGGAGCATATGTTACAATCGACGAACAACTGATTCCTTTTCGTGGTCGTTGCAGCTTTAGGCAATATATGCCAAACTAACCAGGCAAATATGGCATTAAAGTGTTTGCTATGGTAGATGCCAGGACATTTTATTTGAAATCCTTCGAAATATATGCAGGGACTCATCCAGAAGGTCCGTATAAAACCAGTAATTCGCCGTCGGACATTGTGAAACGTCTGGTTCAACCAATAAAAAATACCAATCGTAATGTGACTACCGATAATTGGTATACAAGCATACCTCTTGTGAGGTCATTACTCTATATTATAAGTTGACGATGGTTGCTACTTTGCAAAAAATAAAAAGGAGATTCCGAAAGAGTTCCTTCCTAACAAAAGGAGGCCAGAAAAAAGTAGTCTTTTTGGTTTTACGGAAGATATGACAATAGTTTCTTATGTACATAAAAAATCAAAGAGCGTCATTTTAGTGTCAAGCACGCACCATGATTTTAAAATTGATGTCGCCACTGGGGATTTCTGTGAACCAGAACTAATCATATTTTATAACTGTACAAAGGCGGGGGTGGATGTTTGTGATCAACTTTGCCTAACATATATAATGTAGGGAGATGAACAAACAGGTGGACAATGTCAGTATTTTTCCATCTCCTAAATGTTGCTGCTTATAATGCTCTGGTTATATATAAAATGAAAAAGGAAAACTCAAATCAAATATCTCGCTCCTCGTCTCAGTATCTTCCAAAAAATTTACGAAAGCGAATTCGCATTCAACAAGATATACCTGACAATGTTTTGCAACTACCAAACGTACCTGGACCTTCACGGGAAGGTGTGCAAAAATGACAATAAACATTCGGTTAAATGCAATATTTTTTTATTTACAAAACTCACATCATGTCAATTTTATGTACTGACTGTGTTGACAGTGATTAACTTGTTATAAATACAATAATTTTGTATTCTATGGATGTGTTTCATTTGTTTTCACGCAAGCGTAGTGTTTTAATTAAAAAAATAAATAATTAGACTTGTTAATGTCTAAAAAAATCACCGGGTTCATAATGACCTCACGCGAGCAGCTACGTGATTGTCTTTTATGCGACTGACTTAGGGTTAAGATGCGTAAATAACGGAGTGATTTTCGCTAACTGTCTTCATGGAAATATTTTCGATGATTTTAACTTTTTCTTTCTTGATTTTTGGGTTTTTGCATCTTCGTCCAATTACGTAGAAGGTTACGACGATACATCCAATGATCAAGATTGTTCGAAATATTGATAAGATTCGAATTTCGTGTGTATTATGCTGTTCTTCTATCGGTGTTACTTATTTTGCGATTCTATGGATTTCGTATAACTCATCGAATTTTATTTCTGATATATTCGGAGTTGGAAAGTTTCTTCTGATCTTAATTTGCTCTAATTCGATCTTTAGTAAAATTAATAGCTTGCCTTCGCTAATTCCTTTGACTCTGGAGAATTTTAATTCCTTCGTGGAGATATCGCATCCATCTGGTATATTAATAAGGATTGATGTTGCTACTTTGAATATTCTGTTGTTTCGGCAGTTTGATTTTATTTCTACTTGTTTCCCAAGGATTATTAGAACTTCATTAGCTGTTATCAGCTCGATTAAAGGATTTTAGATATGGACCTCGGTGGCGTAGCAGCTGTCCGTTAGTTTTCCGCTTCTTATCAGTTCGTCGGTACAATTATCAGTTATCTTGGGTACAATTGTAAATTTCTCCCAGTTTTTCGCATTCTTGGTTTCCAAGCTGGACATCTTCTTCGTTACGTGCCAAGTAAAGGTGTGAAGGGACAAATCTTGTATTAGTTTGGATAGTCGGGTAAATACGGTAAAAGTCTAAGGATATAGTTTTCAGAATAGGAATATGGACAGCAAAGATTAGTTTTGATTCAGTAAAGGTTGCTTGCGTTTCAAGAAAGGTGTAGTATGTTAAGACATTCTTGAATCTGGGAATTTGATGTTATGTAGATGTTCTATCGTGTCAAAAATTTCCTTACTTGATATCCATGGATGGGTGAAGAATATTCAGTTTTCATAATAACAAGGCGTTCTCAAGATTAGCTACGAACACTTTTAAATTTTGACAATCGCGATTGATTTGACTATTTGTTCCTTGATAGGTTACATATTTGCTTAGAGAATCTTTTTGATTGAATATTGCGGCTTCAAATTTTACTAGATTATTTCTAATTTAGTAAAAAAACTGCTACTCACCCAGTAAAATATTTGAATCAGATTTCGGTTTTCTAACGCTTTTATGATAAGTTTCTTTAGTAATTTTTTAAACTGTGTTATCATCTCCAACTATTTCGGTTATGGTGAATTTGGGAATTTGTTTATCTCGATGTTTCGTTCGAACTTAAGCTATATGTTGGTTGGAAAAATCAGTGGGTTCATCGCGTTTCTCGTTAACTTTATTTATATTCCATTCTATGACTTTTTAATTTCGTTCTTTTATCATTCCATATAGTAGTTCACTTATATTTTTATGGTTTTGACAATAATAGGAAAGAACAAGATGATCGTTTAGATCAAAGGGGTCTAGATTTCCATATGCCTTTTAATGATTTGAAATGGGGTGAATTTGGTAACAGAATGTATGGAAATGTTATAACTTAAAACCGAATGCTTCATTAATTGGATAGGCATAAAAAATGCTCAATAAGGCCCGAATGGAATCTTTCTACTGGTCAATTTTTCGTTGTTGTGAGATGTAGTTCGATTCTGTGTAATTTACAAAACTGTTCTAAATCTCTATTTTTAAATTCGCTCCCATCGTCGGCTGTACTTTTATAGAGTAACCCGTAATGAATTACAAAATTAAGAAGGGTATCTACTACTGATATGCCGGTAACGATTTCGATCGGATAGGCTTGGCCGTATCGAGGGAAAGAATCGATTATTGTTAGGAAAGGAGTATTTGAAAGTCGAAAAATATCAATGTGGATATGTACAAATGGTTTAGAAGCTGTTGGGGTGAGATTAAATTTGATGACGGGTAGATTTTGGTCGTACTTATTACTTTTCCTCCCAACCTATCTAATATGCAAGAAAAGTATTGGTTTACCCCAAAATAATTTTGAGGTACGAGCATACAGGTTCAAACAACCAGAGTTATTTTTACGTTTTCCATCAACAAAAACACGAAAAAACGGTTTTCAGAATAAAAATCCTGTGTGTATGTCGTCGTCGTCATCGTTGTCGTCGGCCACTTTTCCTTACATGTCTTGTTAGGACGATACAGCCTCCGGAGTGCAATAAGTCACCAATTTTATGTTTGAATATTGTTAAGGACATGTCACAGATAAACCCTATTGATTTTCAGCTCACCAGAGCCAGTACGTACAACGGGTACTATGGTACTTGAAGTAAGACATTTGGTCATTTTTTGAGAAATTTCAGTTTGTTAGCACGATACAGCCTCCGGAGTTCAACAAGACACCAATTTTATGATTGAATATTATTCAGGACATCTACAGATGAACCCTATTGATTTTCAGATCACCAGAGCCAATACAACAGGTACTACAGTACTTTAAGTACGATATGTTTGTCATTTTTGGAGAATTTTCAGTTTGTTATCACGATACAGTCTCCTGAGTATATACAAGTGACCAATTTTAAGGTTGGATATTATTCAGAGCGTCTCAAAGGAGAACCCTATTGATATTCAGCTCACTAAAGCCAGTACAACGGGTGCTATGGTACTTGAAGTACCAAATTTTTGTCATTTTTGGAGAATTTTCAGTGTGTTAGCATGATACAGCCTCCAGGGAGAATACTAGTGATAAATTTTATGATTGAATATTGTTCAAGGTGTCTCACAGATATACCCTATTGATTTTCAGTTGACTAGAGCAAGTACAGCGGGTCCTTTAAATCCAGATATACTAAATTTTTGGTTATTTTTGGAGAAATTTCAGTTTGTGAGCACGATACATCCCCCGAAGTGTATACAAGTAACAATTTTATGACAACATATTGTTTAGGGCTACAGATGCGGAAAAGTTAGTTTTAACCTTTAAAACTGATTTTTTAAACAAGTTTCGCAGCTATTAACAAATTTCTCTATGTCCTCAGACATTTTAGGGCCATAATAAATTTTTGTTAGAATTTTTTTTAACTCATTAATTCCTGTACGACCCTTTGTGTAGACGTGATAATATTCTAATTCCTCGCATTGTCCTTCGGACGTTACTAAATCTTTAAGAAATTTTGTACAGTGAATTAATTCAAACGCTTAATTTTTAAAGAATTTTTGCAAGGTTGCAACAAACGTTTCGGGTAAATTAGTTTGTGTAAAATATAAAGCATACGTAATTCTGGGATTTAAAAATCTTTGGCGAAAGTGACTATATTATATTCTAGATTACTAGAAGGAAAAGTGACATTGAATCTAGTGTTATCGAATATTTCCTCTTGTTTGCAATTGTAAGAATTTATTTCTCCTGTTGTCAACATTATTTGACTTTTATGCTGATTCACAGATTTTTCGGAAATTGGTATGGATAAAATCGGGTTCTCCACATAAGTATGAACCGTGTCTAGATCAGTGTCTTGAGTGTTGATTTTTTACTGTATTAATATGTCTGATAACTATCTCAGGGATTCGGAAATGGAAAATCCATGAAATTTGCTTCTAATTAATATTTTCCGCTGCCAAACTATGTATTTTTATCTGCCAGTTCAAATATAAAGAAGTATAATCCATATAAAAACAGTGTAAGGATATAAACTATAAAAAAATGTGATGGGTCAACTCCACAGGTTTCAGGAAGTGTCTATCATTCCTCTATGAGCCATTTGTTCATCAGGTGACTTACACCTTCTTTTGTTCTTCTCTGCGTTTTTGTGAGGAATAGTTTGCTATTCACATTGTGCAGTTTATTAAAAAATGTCGTTGTAACTTCACAGGTTGCATCACATGAATAAGTGTAAGCGCTTCGACTGAGCGCGAGTGGTGTTTTAAGTGTAGAGAATGTTTTTTGTTAATGATTTTAAAATGCCAAAAGTATGTACAATTGATCAAGAACTAGAAAAAGGTGAAGAAACATTGATCAGTAGACAAGGAATTTACTAATTTTATAATAATTACGCGGTGAACAGCACAAGTAATAAAAAAAATACACGCTTTAGTCCCTCCTTTTATATAAAGTGGACCTGGCAAATATTTTCCTGTGACAGGAAAAGCTTTATTACACTGTATCCGATCTATTGGTAGAGGTGCGAAAGGTGTGTCTAGATATTAGCTGCTGAACCTTTTGCATTTCATGCAATCTTTTATCACTTCCTTCAGAAACCGTCTTCCCTTTGAAATCCAAATCCTTTCCCTCAATAAAATCAACGATGTTTGTATTACTAATGTAGGTCATGTTCCATACATAGAACAAAAAATGTGTTGAACGTGTTGTGCTGTTTTATATTTTAATTAACTGACACCAATTTTCTTCCGCTCCTGATGAAGCCATTAAATAATGGCGAAATATTGAGCAGATAAGAAAAACAGTTTTTATTTCTTATGACCGCAAACCTGAAATCTTCGTTAAAAAATAAATATTTCCCGGTCGAAAAAAGAAGAACTACTTCCTTTCTATATATATATATATATATATATATATATATATATATATATATATATATATATATATATATTTGTGAATGTGTAAGTATATTTGGGGCACATCATCAGAAAAGGGATTTTACTATACTCGTGTGTAAATCAAACTAATCTTACTCGTCATGTAAAGTTCCACTTTTCTCAATTTGATACGTAATATATACTATTAGCTATTATTCAATGCATCATGCAATGTGATTTGTGATACAATCATGAACAACAATTATAACAAAATGAAAATTTGATGGTATTTCTATTTCTAGGATCATTTTTCCCGGTGGTATGTTTTTCTAGATGGCTTTTCCAAAGTATTGAACAATATGTGGCGCCTAAACGGTGGGCGGCTTAACGGCGGGCGGTGAAACGGCGGGCGGCGAAGTGGCGAAGCGGCGGGCGGCGAAGTGGCGAAGCGGCGGGCACCGAAATGTTCTGGTGCCGAAATGGCTACGCCGCATCGGCGGCGCCGAACTGTCCCATGTCTTTATCAGGACCCGATTGTATTGTATTGTAACCGGGGGAATGAGTTTCTAGTAAGTGTTGCAAGCTATCCCCGGAGTTTCCGAGGAAACACTTGCTGCGATTTCCAGACAAGTAAGAGCACTGTCAGGAGACTTCGTTAAGATTCGACGCAACCTTGACATTTTAGGTACCAAGACGATATCCTCGCAGAAGGCCCGCCAAGCATTTCTCCGTGCTAGCCTAACGGCGCTCTTATACTCATTTCGTTTCAGGCGGCATTGTTCTCAATCCAAATACGACTCAGTTTTCCTAACCATATTAATTAGACGCCAGGTTTGTTTCCGCAGCGAGTCCAGATAGTTGATCCGCCAGTTTTGACACTTACCTTCTTTCCTCATTTTTCTGCGCAATTATCTCCACGAGACGAGACAATAATCTGGTCCAGCTCCGCTATGATCCAATTACTGACCCGGAATGAAATGCTTCCATTATTGTATCACTGATCTCTTCGACTCTTTTTTCCAGGCCGTACTGCTGGTGATGTACCCAATTTACTACGACCTGCTTCAAATTGTCCTTCAGATTGGTCTTCTAGAAAGATCAATACGTATTTCTAGAATTTTGGATTGAAGGAATTAAAGTTGTCTATCCATCTATCGTAAATTCGATGATCGGAAAGTGATGGCGTGTTCATCATCATCCAATCTTCCACATTTTTACTAGCTGCAACATCAACTATTGTAACATCAAATACCTCTTCTCTTGCTCTCGTTGCAAAAGTGAGTGTCCCACGTTTAAGGTCTCAATGTTATTTGAGATATTCGAATGAACAATCACCTTTGGCGTATTTGTTAGTGCTTCCCCGTGCGTTATTGTGTGCATTGGCATCACAATCAATTATAATAGGCACCCGTCTGCTGTTGCAGTGTCTCACTAGCTCTTGTACTTCCTCTGGTGATATCATCGGCCCTTTTCCCGCGAAATCGGCAGAGGCAATGATGATGTCTCGGTCGTTAGCCCCAATGTTGAGATGAACTATGATTGGAGCAAAGTCTCGTGACACGTATACTGAAATACACATGCTAATGGTTATTTACTCTGTATTATAGTGAATAGTGAATTAGAAACAAAAATATATCTGTTTCGGTATTCTTTTATCTTACTCTCACTGTATATGTAGCTGATTCGTTACTTTATGAACTCAGTGTATAAGTTTCACAGCATTACTTTTATTTAAGTATTACTCAGTGTTCTTTCGAAACAGTGCATTAACGGTTCTGTGTATTTAAAACTGAAAAACGACAAAATTTTAGAAATAGAATGCGAATGACGAACACTCGAAAGCAGTTCAGATTTCACATCAACGTTAATGTTCGCAATTGAGTCCTGGAGATTTTTCCAATTCAATTTCATTATTTCGAACCACGGCGAGATGCACTTTACATCCTTCCATTTAGAGGGCTCCAACGATCAAGGCGAGGGAGGGCACGGGGGAGTCATTTCCCAATGTTGATCAAGTTGAAATTGCATCAGACTGAAACGTGTGTACCCTACTATCCTGAATCTGACGAAACTACTAATCTCCTTCATTATCTCTAATGTTATACTAAATATAAAATGTTGATTATACTAACTCATGAATTTCGAAATTTGAAAACTTCCATTGTTGACTTTATAATATACAAAAGTCACAAAATACCTCGAATCTTGATGTAATCAATCGAGAAGTACACATAATAAAAAAAATGTATATTTCACGAATCAAGTCTTTTGTCATGTGTGTTTTCTCAGTTCAGAGTATCGCAATTTTGAAAAGTTGAGATATAAAAACTTCTTTGCTATTGGAAATTTTGAATCATACATTGGAGTACAATAAAATGTTTTTAGTAGTTGATTGCACAGTAACTTTATAGTATATTTGACATATGTATATACCGGATGATTATCGAGAATAAATTATTTTATAACTCGACTAAAACAAAGCTTGCAAATATTCTCGCCAGGTAGCGCAAATCCATCAATTAAATAGCATAATAGTATTTTTTCAAAAAAATTATCCCAATCAACGTTGAAAAAATCGGCATCAGGAATTATTGTGCTCATTCTCAACAAATTTTGAGAAACATTTGAAGATCACTGGCAAAGAAGGCGCAAAAATTTGTATTTTGAGATAAATCGATTTAAACGTTTTACCACGAAAATGTTTTTTAATCAAATTAACTGTCTCGACCCTTACTTCGTGGAATCTACTCATATTACTGTTTGAAATAAAACTTGCTGTTTCTAGATAATTCCACAATATATTGAAAATAATGTTAAAAATTCTAAGAAATTTGACAATTGTTTCGATAATAAATGTAGGGGGAGCACCGTAAAATTTTTGATACGTACTGGTATTTGATGTCCTGATCAAAAGTCTGCATGGGCCCAACCACATTCTATGGCTAGATTTTGAGATACAGGGCGTTGAAGTTCAAAATGCCGATTTTTTGAAGAATTGATTTCAAGTTTCAATAATTCATTAAGTTTAGAAGAAAACATTAGTGGTAGTAATATTAATCCAAACAATATGGTTAGTAATAACGAACAAATTAACATGCAAATGTTGAAATTAACAGTAGATTTAATTTTACCTTATGACGGCAATAATTCAACTCTCATACAATTTATAGAGAATTGCCAATTTCTAATAGATACATATAGTAATGTAGTAATCAATAATTATAATGGCTCATCCTTTTGAAAACGAATCAACATTGGATTTTGCTAGAAGACTACCTGGTTCAAAGGATTCATAGTTTTTCACTAACAGAAATACCTGTTAATACTAAATAAATATATCGTAGACAATGCGACCAAATGGCTTTGAAAATGCTTATTAGAAATGTAACCGATTCGCTACAACATACAATTAGAATTAAGAATCCAGCTCCGATCGAAGCCGCATTACATTTATTATAGAAGCAGACAATTTTAATTACTTTAAAAATAATTTTAAATTTAGAAATAATTCGAAAACTGACATAAATTCAGCAAATTATAATAGACAAGTATCAAATAATCATAACCATCATTCGAGTTATACTGTCAATCCAAATCAATGGCCCAGACAACACCTCAAACTAATTTTAACTACCGAAATTAAAATCCAATACAAAACTCAAATAATCTGAATTAATAATTACTAAAACCATAATCAATTTCCTAGTCAACCAATTCCAATTCAACCTCGACAAATGACTAGAAATTATCCAACCAATTGACAAGTATTTGGACAACCAAAAAATGTTTTTGCACCTACTGGTAAAGTTCCAGAAAATAGACCAGAACCAATGTCAATAAACTCGAGAAACGCTTTTAAGCCTAATCAACCAAATAACCATTTTAGATCCACTAATCTCCGAAATTTTATTTCGCAAGAATTGCACCAAATTCAAACCGAAACAGACCCACTTGATTCTAACATTAATTACCCTGTCTACACCCCAACTCATAACATTGATCCCGATTACATAGATCCCGTCACGTATAATGACGACTCTGTGAATAATAATAATCAAATTTTTTGGAAAATGAGCCCGGAAGACAATTTAACGTTATCAAAATATTTTCTTATTGTAACAGCTCCGATAAAACTCTTAGTTGATACAGGTAGTATGCAATCAATATTAGATCCTATTGTTTTGTTTTTCTAATTTATTTAAACATTAAACGGGTTGAATAAACTTTAAACACACGGTATAGTTACTTACAAATTTATGTAAACACTAAACTATTCATTAACACTTAATTTATATATACACAAACTCAATTGTCAATTTATATCAACACTTCACTTTTCGCTATTTCGGTGCATTCTTGTTTATTGCAGGAGATCACTTTATCAACTAAACTAACTCTTCCTGATCGGTCCATTATATATTAGTGCCTTTTTCACTAGATAATTCTAGATTACGGCTTACACAAAAACAATTGGCTTTCTGGCATTTTCTAGATAAGACTGGTCACAAAAACAATATCTAGATAAGATAGTCACAATCGTAAACAATCATTTTATTTGCCGAATTAAGTAGGTACAATAGAAATTAACAAATAGATTTCTCAATTTATCTACAAAAAAGAGATAGCATACAGCAGTGCTGATACAAGGTGCTATACCTTAAGATATTACAAATAGATACAATATATTTACAAATAATGGTTTATCAAACGACATGGTAAATGAATAGGAGAGGAAAAAAAGAAAAAGAACCAAATAAAATATGGATACAGATTGTTTAGCACTAATTATTCTCATTTGTGTGTAATAATTGTTTATAATGTTCTTTACCTACGACCACCCCTGTAAGTAGTCAAAAACATACAGTCGGCAATCAATGTAAGACGTCTATTACGCACGGTAAAACAAAACGCACGGCTGTAAAGTAAATCGCACGGCTTCCATAGCAACCACTTAGCAAATGTCAGTAGACGTAGCCATTTTATTCAAAATGTATTACTTAGATATTTGACGTTGGGTTTCAATCTATATATAAACGGTAGATAGCATTTATTTGATATGAGATTGCATCGCAGTTATTTGGAATTATATGATAATTGGTTCCGTTTCATTCAATCCGCATCTTTCAGGATTAATGTCACTTTAGTCGAGATGTGTATACGCTATATTTTATGCAATTCCGGTAATTCTACATACATTTTTAATAAAAATAAATACTACTTTGGACGGACTTTTACGAAACATGGCTGGGCATCGAGGGTGAACTTCTAAGATGGTTGGCTGGGCATCGAGGAGCGACTTTTATAAAACTTGGCTGGGCACCGAGGATGTACGTTTTTACTTGTACTTTAAATACCTTAATAAGATTATAAACACAAGTACAAGTGGGTCGTAGGTAAAGTATAGTACGTACCTCGTGTTGTAACGCATTTTACGCACTCACGCAATTACGCACTCGATGCTACGCGGCTTCGTGCGTAACTGTTCCATTCTTGCGTAAAATGCTTCTTACAACACACGTTACTTATTATACTATTAAATTTGCCAACAGCAAGATACCTTAGGTGGAGAAGAACCCGGTTGTGAAGCTTGAATATCATGTATGAAAATAAACCCTGACATTTAGAGGTATGATGGAGTGGGGGTGATATTTGCCTCCTAAAGCGGGTGTGAACGACTGGTTAGAATCCTTATTTGTTACTATCCCGAAAAAGAGTAACCCAAAAGGATATGGTGACTACCGACTTATCAGTGTGATTAGTCACACACTTAAAATATTGTACCATCGAATATATCGACTTTGTGAGGACAGAATCAGTGATGAGCAGTTTGGTTGGATGGGTACCCGTGAGGCGTTGTTCTGCATGCGAACACTTTTGCAAAAGTGTGTTGAATTTCGTAAATACATTTACGTATGTTTCATCGATTTCGAGATAGCCTTTGACAACGGACCGCATACAGCACTGTTTAAATACTTAGTTCGAATTGGTCTTGACTCATATGATGTGCAACTGCTCACAATCCTTCACTATAACCAGACTGCTAAAGTACAAGTGGAACAAGAGGTATTAGAAAAAGTTCCTATTAAACTTTGGCGTTAGGCAGGAATGTGTCATGTCACCAATGCTTTTTAATATTTACTCGGAAGCTCTATTTTAAGAAGCGCTGAAATATCGTCATGAAGGTGTTAAAATTGGTGGAGAAATCATTAACAACATTAAATTCGCTGATGATACTGCTATAATGGCAGAAAGCCTCGAAGACATCCAAACACTACTAAATGCAGTAAACAATGCATGCGAGGAAAAGGGTTTAAGTGTCAACACAAAGAAAACGAAGTGGATGGTTTTCGGTAAAATTAATATCGAGTATCCAAAATTAAAATTAGGTGATGAAATTCTGGACAGAGTACAACACTTCAGATATTTGGGTAGCTGGATAGACTGTAGAGTTGAAAGCGATGAAGAAATCTTAACCAGAATAGAACTGACACGTAAAAGATTCACTAGTTGGCGTTCTGTAGGGGAAACCGGGGATGGTTTGGACACTTTTTGGGTTTTATTTTTTATTTATTTGTCTAAAAATGTTACCTTTATGGTTTTTAGGCTAATGTGTAGTCTTGTCCTTTAGGTTTATATACTCATAATATAAACTTTCCAAGATTGATATATTTTCAGAAAAAGGCCAGAAATTAGAGGCACTACATCTGTCCAAACTATCCCCGTGTTTGGGGATACTTTGGACGGCACCTGGGGATGGTATGGACAGAACACAAACAGTGATAGGTACAGCAACAGAAACATTTTTAATTCATATTTTGTCTAAATATAAAAGTAGAAAAGTAGGTATATCAAAATAAGTCACTGCAGGCAGAATCCCGATAGGTCAGTGTTGAAATAAAGCATGCCTTTGAATCTGGGACGCTTGTCTTCTATCGCTTTCGGAAGGATCAAAATCACTTGTGAAAAATCCACAAATGAAGTTTCTTCGGCTGTAGGTTGAAAGCGATTAGACGGAAGCAGTCGCCTGTAGAACTTTACTTCAAGTCCGTCTCGCAACTTACTTTTTACTTTTGCCACATAATTCATCGCAAACTTGCCTTTCTTCGATGGAACTTTTACAATTAGAAAGTCATCTTCAACGGCATCGTTGCCACTTCTAAGGCACTCGTCACTTTCTGCCTCCTCTTCCCATTCAGAAGAAGAATCTTTCATGATGACTTCTCCCATGTCTTCATCTGAAGAATCTTCTTCGAAAACAGTCTTCTTTTTTTCAAATACCTTCTTCTTCACTACCTTGGCTTTCTTTGCCATTTTCACTCTCTCTTTTAGTTCGAGTTCTTCTTTTTCTGGTGTGTCTGTTGCGATCATACTTCTCCCACGTTTTCTGCCACCCTTACCCAATTTCCTTGGCTTAGCTTTTGGGTACGGATTCAATTGTTCTGGAGAAACGAACTCCGATTGTGCCGATGTAGAAGCAACTGGTGTGGGAAACTGATGACTCGATGTGGGAACTGGTGTATGAGCCTCTGTAGAACAGTTGATTGTAATAGAAGGATCCACAGCAGCAGTGTCTCTGCCTGCTCCTTTAGATGTTGACACGATAGGTTCCGAAGAAGTACTGGGAACAAGAGGGTCCGGAAATGGACGATCCGAGACCGCAGAGCAGAGAAAATCGTGGTCTTGGAAAATGTTTCTATCAAATGGCGAGATACCACATTTCAGGAAACCTGATTTCACATTTTCAGGAGTTGCAGCACGATCCCAAGCTTTGGAACATAGCTCAGGAAGTGCGTAGATTGATAGAGTTTCATTGGGATGGGCCAACATCCATGAGTGGACTGCTTCACTGTAGTATTTCTTAAACGGGCCAAACACGCAACGGTCCAGGGGTTGTAAGTGGTTGGAAGTGTGCGGCGGAAGTGTCAAAATTGTAATTCCATTATCTCGGCAGAAATTAACACCTTCCAAGCTTATATGAGACTCGTGATTATCCATCAATATCAACACAGGATGTTCTTTATCACACCTCACATTGTCTTTAAAAAATTTCAATACTAACACGAAGTTATCGGTGGTCATCCAACCAGATTTGTGGACCAATCCTAAAGCTCCAGGTGCTGCTCCAGCCATCATTCGCTGTTTGTCGAAGCGGACACGTGGGAATATGAACACGGGAGGTAAAGAATTGCCATTGGCACAAATTATACCCACTTGAGTCATCAGTTCTCCTCGCTCTCTCGAAGTCACTTGGCCAACTTGCTTTTCACCCTTTTGTCCAATTACTTTGGCCACTGGAGGCACTGTGGTGACTCCCGTTTCATCAAGATTAAATATATCTGAAGGTCGGAACTTCTCCCTTTGCATAACATTGTCCACTTTGTCAAAAAAGTCGCCGACCGTGGTTTTATTGAATGCAGTCATTCTGGCAAGTGAGGTTGCCTCAGGTTTTCTAATGGATAACGTAGGATTTCTCTTCATAAACCCAGTAAACCAGTCACTACCAGCTTGCCCTTTTCTTTTCCAGGATTCAGGAAATTTTAGATTGTTTACGTCAGCGAATTGTAAAGCTATTTGTCTGCATTTTTTCGGTGTCACTCCGTAAAATATTTTGGAGCATTGTAGTAAATACCCCGCCAATGCTTTCTCCATTTGGTCTGAGAACACCTGTCTTCTATGGAAATTTGGTTTGAACGACAGAGTGTCTATGCCCATTTCTCTGGCCTTCTTTACATAAAGTGCAAGACGAGACTTCGTCACGTTTCGAATAGCTGCCACATGGCGCAAACTTCCACGATTGTTTAAAACATCTTCAACCGCCTGCTGTAGATCACCTTCAGGAAAGGTTCGTTGAGTTTTTCTTTTGAATTCCCGTGGCATCTGGAAAAGATAAAACAGTTCACATCAACAGATACATCGGGGATACATTGGACAACGTGTCCAGTTGTCCAATGTATCCCCAACAGGTGTAATCACACATTTCTGGCTGTGAAATCTGAACCAAAAATTGCATCTTCACGAAACATACTTGAATATATTCCTACTAGTCTCCATTGCATGCAAATTGAACGCCAAACAGAAAACATTTAACTAAGTTACAGAAAAACCTTACGTTCTTACCTTAAAAAGTTATATCATAGGTGTCTAAAAGTAAACAAGCACTGTAAAAGTCACAATTTTATAACGACGGTTATTTGTTTCTGTCAACTGGTCTCTCGCAGTGTTACCAATATGTACAATCGATCGCGGCAGTAGAATTCACTTTAGGGCGGGAAATTTGAACCTGTCCACTGTATCCCCGTGTCCAAACCATCCCCGGTCTCCCCTACTATGTAATAGAAGTCTTTCAATGAACATCCGTCTAAGAGTATTAAAGTTCTACGTTTGGTCTGTTTTGCTTCATGGATGTGAAACCTGTACACTGAAAGTCAAGTACCTAAATAAATTGGAAGCGTTTGAGTTATGGTGCTATCGCCGTATGCTAAAAATTCCGTGGACAGCACACGTAACTAATAAATATGTGTTAGAAGCCCTACATAAAGAGCGAGAATTGACAAACACCATCAAAATAAGAAAAGTCGAATACTTTGGAGATATAATGAGGGGGTATAAATATCACATGCTCTGATTAATTATACAGGGTAAAATAGAAGGAAAGCGATGGATTGACAGAAAACAGCTTTCTTGGCTCCGTAATATTAGACATTGGACAGGTCAAACAGTCGAAGAATTATTTCATGTAGCTGCCGATCGAGAAGCTTTCCAAGAAATTGTTAACTCGATGATAACCAACGCCTGAACGCTTGATGATAGCCAACGCTTGATAAGAAGCATGGCACACAAAGAAGAAGATGCCAAATGTGGACCACTTTCCCATATGTTCTGTTCGAGGCATCGATACGTTTATTGCTCGTGTATCATCAGGTGAATCCAGCATAAAATATTACGTTACAAACGAAGAAATGTTTGATATTTTGCATGATGCACATTTGGCTATTGGTCATGGTGGTAAACATCGTATTAAAAGTGAATGTAAAAAAAATACAAGAATATAAATCAAGATGAAATTAACTGTCTCGACCCTTACTTCGTGGAATCTGCTCATATTAGTGTTAATATGCTATATCAGCACTTGTGTGACGGGTGTCAAAATAACTGAAATCTGTCAAAAAAGAACTTGCGGTTAAGCCAATGGTTTTTTCGGAAATGAAAAGCCGTTATCAAGTGGATCTTATAGACATGCAATCCCATCCAGATAGAGAATACAAATTTATCTTGACATATCAGGACCACTAAAAGGAGTTTGTTCGGATACGTCCATTAAAATCGAAAAGGGCTGAGGTAGTTGCTATGATCCTGATAGACATATTTTGTATATTTTGCGCCCCATCTATACTAAAATTGGACAATAGGCGGGAGTTCGCGAACCGTGTCATTGAAGAGTTATGCTCCATGTGGAATGGCCTTAAAATAGTACATGGCAAACCACGTCATAGTCAGTAACAAGGCAGCGTGGAAAGAGTAAATCAAGATATACAAAATATGGTCGTGACGTGGATGGACAATGAAAATTGCAGGCGATGGTCAGAAGGTCTGCGATTTGTCCAATTAATGGAAATCAGGACATACCAGGATGGAATAAAACAAGCTCCTTACGCCGCCATGTTGGAGCGTGTTATTAAAGTCGTCCCATCCACATCACCTTTTCCAAAAGAGATTATTGAGAATCTACGAACCGAAGAAAAGCTTGAGAAAGTCGTCAGGAAATTTTGTGTAGAAAAACAAAGTCAACAAGAACAAAACGAAGACCAGTCTATGGATAGTGGCCCAGAAATAGACAATCCGCAAGAAGATATTACTGAAGGTGACAATATGGAACGTCGACAATAATTATGAAGAAACGCCAATAACATAAAAACTTCAGAAAATCAGACCAAATGGTCAGAATGTGATGAGCCAAGTATATCAGGTAATGCAAGGTGTGAACTTTTCTTATGCCAATCAAATGTTCAGTCAAACAGAAGAGACGCAAAAATAAAATTAGAAAGTCAAGCAAAGAAGATTAAAGCTTTATCTAATTCTCAGTTCCCTCTATGTTCCGTTGGAGATACAGTGAAAGTGAAAATTCTCATGCCGGTTATCGAGAAAACCGATGACGATTTTATAAACTAGCAAACGAGAAAGAAACAACGGAGGAAACGTTTTCCAGGATTCATTTTTCTGTGTGCAGCGAGAAACTTGTAGATCTGGAAAGTGTATTATCACCACAAAAGAAGAGCTTACGACAGCTTGCAAACGAACAATCACTTTTAGGAGGTCAATGTTATAAACGATGTAACTGTAAAACTAGATGCATGACCAATAAATGTAAATGTCAAGCTATTGGAAATCTTTGCAACTCTAAATGTGACAGCAGCTTGTCTTGTTTGAACAAATAAGTACTCATGAGTAGACTACCTTCAAGATAATACAATTTTAGAATTCTAGTTTACATTTGTAAAATGTGTTTTTTGAATTAAATGTGTTTCAAACATTAATGGTCTTGTCATTTATGGTACATCCAAGTTTAACGAAGCGAAAGCGGATAAAACGCGGTTTACCCGGGTAAAGCCCGAAACGTGTACAATTCCAAATATATTTTGGACTGAAATTAACTGCCCCGACCCTTACTTTGAGAAATCTACTCATATTAGTGTTTTAAATGAAACTTACTGTTTCTAGTTAACTCCACAGTATATTGAAAAATGTTAAAAATTCTAAAAAAATTGGCAATTGTTTCGATATTACCTAAATATCATCGTCAGAATGACAGAAGTTACATTTCATTTGATGCCTACCTGTTGTTTAATTATTTATGGCTAGTCCAAGAAGTGACCTATCTTGTGATTGACTTAATATATGTTAATAGAAAAAAGAAGATATGATATCACAAATTTTAAATCTTAGATATTATTAGCCCTATGGGGATATCCTGGACACCATTTTTCCCAATTAAGATCAGTATACACGGTTGTGTTTGTACCTTGACAGTGAACGTATCGATAGTTCAAGCTATAAGGTATCAACAGTGCCTAACAAAAACTTCGACTTTCTTCCAAAGATAAGTAACTAGTTTTATTTTTGTTAAAGTATAGAATCGAATAAGGCTAATTAATTGAATTCACCAGCTTATGCATTTAAATTCGGGCGGCGAATCGCCCCTATTAATTGATAAATGGACTTCGATAAAAGATTCTCAAAATATTAATTTCGAGAATAAATATCAGCCTTCAAATGTCGGTCCTTATTTGGTTTACATAGAACATAAAGAAAATAATGTAGGTCATTTATTTCTCATTAAAATCGGTCACTTTTTAAGAAACAATACAGAATTTAGGCAAACTATAACAGATATAAAACCAGTAGGGGTAAATAGGGTAAATGTAGTTTTTTAAAATGTCAATGTTGCTAACTTGTTGGTAAATCATGGAGTTTAATTAAAAAATAATTACATTGCTTATATTCCACTATTCTTCACGCATAAAAAAGGAATAGTACGTATGGTAGATACTTATTTTGAAGCTGAGTACCTACAAGACGCAGTTGAATCTGGAATTAAAGTAGTTTATGTTAAGCGATTAAAGCGTAAAATTGTGGAGAGTGAAACCCAAGAAACAAAAGAAGTAGATAGACAAATGATCGTGGTTACTTTCTTACGAAATAGGATTCCCCAATCCGTTAAAATAAATATGGTAAACTTTCAGGTAGAACCATACATATATCTGGTGGTTCATTGCTATAATTGTTTACGTTTCGGTCATACTAAAGATCAATGTAAAGGTAAACAGAAATGCCAAAACTGTTCAGAAGAAAATTGTAACTCGGTTTCCTGTGAAGGAAATAGAACACATTGTGTACATTGCGACAGTCATGAACATAAATCCACTTCCAAAAAATGCCCTGTTTACAATACATAATTAAGTATTATAAAAGTAATGGCCTCTATGAATGCATCTTTCAAAGAAGCCGAAAATATTGTGAAAAATCTTGCGTACGAAAAAATCACAACTAATAATCGATTTTCGTTATTATCAAATCCGCAAAATTTCCCTGAGCTAAGACATACAGCTTCAACTTCTTCTTACAATTTAATCTTGAGTAAATCTAAGCCCTCCGTACATCTACCTAAACTTAATACGAGTACATCTACGTCAGAAAACGCAGGAAGTCCTCCCCTCCACCTTCTCCTCCAGTAAATCATGAGAACAAAAAAACTAACAAACATTCTTCCATATTTCCAAATCCTTATAGGGAAGTTTTCAAAATTTATAAGGACCATCTAGCATTTCAAGTAGAAAACATTATTAAAGACATAATTCTCAACAAAAGTAACATCAATAAGATCAATTTTGAATTAATAATATCCTGGATAAATATGAATTAAAAGAAAAAATTAATATTAATAGACAAACTGACGTAGACTCAGATACTCTCTAATATCAGAAATAATATCACAATTGTACAGTGGAACTGTAGATCTATTCTTGCAAATCAAGCGAGTCTTGTAAAATATATTAGAGACACACATGTGGACATTTTCGTTATATCAGAGCACTGGCTAAAACCAAACAATAAATTTCGCATGAAAGGATATAATCTAGTGAGTAAATGTAGAAATGATGGTTATGGCGTGGTATGCATTTTTGTGATTCAGGTTCTTAACTATAAAGAGATTTTGCTAAATACTGGAATCAAGAATTTAGAAGTAACCGTCGTATCGCTTGACTCATCGAATTTTACTACTATAGCATCAAAATATAGACCTCCAAACGTAATGGTAAGTCGAGTCAACTGGATTAGTTTTATCAAACAATTTGATTTATCTTCTGCATTTTTTTGCTGTGATTTTAATGCACATCACGATATGTGGAGATCAATTCCTGATGATCGACACGGAAAAATTCTGGTAGAAGCTATAGATGAGATAGAACTTATAGCTCTTAACGACGGTTTTCCTACTAGAATTATCCCAAGAGGCAATCACTCAGCAGTTGACTTAACGCTCACCTACAACACTCTCGCTGCAAAGTCTTCCTGGACTTTCTAAGATGACACATTGGGATCTGATCATTACCCTTTAATAACTGAGATTCAGATTTATCCTACAAACCTTGCAATAGATCCTTCCTCGAAATGGAATTATGCCCAAGCTGATTTCAACGTTTTGCAAACCAAAATGAAAAAAAATGATTTTGATGAAAATTCAACTGGCCCGGATAAAGTGAAAAAACTTTTTGAAATGATTTCAGGTGCGGCGTGTCAATCCATGTCGGACAAAAAGCCTTTTATAGCGAGAACCCCTAAGCCTATATGGTGGGACGAGGAATGTACAATGATATTTAAAAAACGAAAAGAAGCTCTTAAAAAATGAAAAGAAGCTCTTAAAAAATATAAAACTCTAGCAAGTTTTGAAAACTTTTTGAACTACCAAAATGCTGCTGCTAATGCTAAAGGTTTATCTAAAGTCAAACAACGGAACAGCTGGATGACATTTTTAAATAAACTTAATAAAATTCCTCAATTAACTGATGTATGGAGATATATTAGATCTATGAACAGCAACTGCGATCAAAATCGTAAAAAGCTTATTCCTAAAGAACTAATTGAAAAAATTTTAAACAAACTAGCACCTCCTTCTGCACCGAATCTCTTAAGTTGCAGCTCATTTGGTTTCCAACCCACGGATTGTACATTAAAATCATTTACAATAGATGAACTAGAATTTGCTACAAAACATAGTCGTAATACAGCCCCAGGGCTAGATGGTTTTACTTATAAAATTAATCAAAAGCTACCTTTATCGGTAAATATTTTCCTTATTCAGATTTTTAACGATTGGTGGGTGAAACAAGAATATTGCGACGATTTAAAAAATATTATAATTTTGTCTCCTTTTAAAACCAAATAAAGATGCAGAGTCTTTTTCATCATATCGACCTATTTCCCTACTGTCTTGTATAACAAAAACGTTTGAAAGATCAAAGAATCAAACTTCGACTTGAATATTTTCTTGAAAGTAGTTCTATTCTTTCTAGGACGAAGCTCGGTTTCCAGAGGGGACTGGGCACAGTGGATACTGTAGGTGTATTAGTTGCAGATATTCAAATATGTTTTTCCAACAATATGTACACATTATGTTTATTTATCGATTTGACAGGTGCATATGATGTAGTGAGGTGTAAGGGGTAACGGTTATGGATTACCGGCCCAAATGTCAGCCTTAACTGCGCGTGGTGCACCCTGCTAGACAACTGACAAGGCTCTGGCGACCGAGTCGAGGCGGTATAACGTCCAACGTCATGATAATGGGCAGCAGCTTTATCATCACTGAATTGAAGCTACCGAAGAATGACTTCCTTAAAGGTTCAATACCAGAAACTCCTAGGCGGATATCAAGTTACGGTTTAACCGGCTAGGACACTGCGGTGCAGAAAGCAAGGAGAAACTACTGCACTATTTTCTCAAGAATAACCACTAATAATGAGCACCATTCAATTAATGGCCCCGAGTCCCCGGCGTTCCTTGAATGGAACAGGGGTGCGAAGAATCCCCGGGAGGAAAATTCATATACAGCGCTTAGCAACTTGGAATATAAGAACGCTTCACGAAACAGGAAAGTTTGATGTGGTCATGATGGAAATGCCGAAGTTAGATGGTCAGGATCGGGATGTTGCACAAAAAATGATATGAGTCTATACTACTCAGGAACAGACAATAATGATCACAGTAAGGGTGTCGGCGTAATCATTAAAAAGGAATTTCAGCAGAGCGTTATCACGTTTATCCCATATAATGAGCGTATGATGCTACTACAGATAAAAGCACATCCCATTAACATGAACCTTATCCAGGTGTATGCCCCTACATCAGACAGTAACGACCATGTTATAGAACAGTTTTATACAGACTTAGAACAATCATTGAATAATATCAAAAAGCAATAGTGATTATAATTATGGGAGACTTTAACGCAAAGATTGGACGAGGAAAAGTCGAAAAATTCGTTGGCAAATTTGGTCTGGGAACGAGAAATGCGAGAGGAGACAGAATGCTACAATTCTGCCAAGAAAATGAGATGATAATTACAAACACCTTTTATGATCTGCCTCCAAGAAGACTATATACCTGGACTTCGTCTCGACACAATGACAGCCGAATAATCAGAAATCAGATAGATTTTATAACCGTTAATAATCGATTTAGAAATGGGATTAAGAGCTTCAAGTCATATCCAAGTGCCGACGGAGGAACAGACCAGAACTTATTAAGTGCAAATGTAAACATCAAAGTAAGAACCCTGAAACGACATAACAAATCTCGTAAAATGAATCCGAATGAAATTAAAAATCGCAAAGAACAGCTAAATGAAGAGATAAGGGACAACAAAAGCTAGTAAAAACGAATGGATCACACCTGAAATAATTCAGCTTGTTAACGGAAAAAGAAAATATAAAAACACAAACAAGCATAAATATAAAGAACTGAAGAACAGAATTAAATACGAAATCGACAGAGCCAAAGAGGACTGGATGAAAGAAAACTGTGAAGAATTGGAAGAGCTGAATAATAAACACATAAAAAACTGAAAGATATAACGGGCAACACTAAACACAGAACAGCCTGCGTCACTAGGATTAACCAGGATCAATTAGAAATGGAGGATGAACAAATAAAGAAGGTATGGGAACAATACATTCAAGCTCTTTTCAGCGATGCAAGGGAATATGGACAAGAGACGCTAGACGAAGACCAGTACCTTGACATTTTGGAGTCAAAGTTCGAGCAGGCCATACAAACGGCTAAGAGTAAGAAAAATCCTGGTCTGGACGAAGTCTCTACAGAACAACTAAAAGCATTAGATACCGATATAGTGAAAAAGTTTACAGCTCAAGTCCACGTTTATTCCCCTGCCAAAGAAGAACAACCCCAAATCATGCGATGACTATCGGTTAATGAGCCTTATGAGCCACTCACTAAAAATACTTTTAAAAATTATACAAAACAGAATACATAAGAAATGTGAAGAAAAATTAGATAAAAGTTTGTTTGGATTTCGTAGGGGCGTGGTAACAAGAGAGGCATTGTTTGCCTTAACAGTCCTTTTACAGTAGGGCAGGGAATACAACAAAACCGTATATGCATGCTTTATAGATTTCCAAAAGGCGTTTGACCGAGTACAACACACAAAACTAATAGAAAAACTTGAAATAGAAGAACTTAAAAACATCAATTTAGACAAAAAAGACATCGAAGTAATAAAGAGCTTGTACTGGAATCAGTCAGCTACAGTGAGAATCAATAATACAGAAACTAACGATATTTCGATTGCACGAGGTGTTAGACAGGGATGTATTCTCTCACCGACACTGCTTAACGTGTACTCTCAGGGTATCTTCGAGAAAGTCTTATGGGAAAGAAGCGAAGGGGTTGAAATCGGCGGCGAAGTAATAAGCACGATAAGATACGCTGACGACACTGTGATCTTGACAGAGAGTCTGGAGGACCTGCAGATACTTGTAGATGATGTTAATATGGAATGTCAGCAAATGGGAATATATATTAACACAAAAAAACCAAACTCAAGATAATCTCCAAATCACCCGCACATAATGATCAATTAATAATAAACGATCAATCAAGAGAAAGGGTAGAAAAGTTTTGATACTTGGGTGCTTTCATTACCTCAAACCTAAATGAGGACCAGGAAATTCGTGTAAGGATTTAAATGATAAGATCGGCATTTCTAAAATTTAAATCCATGTTTTGCAATAAAAATTTGAATTTAATACTCCGGTTGAGATTTAAGGAGTGCTATGTTTGGTCCCAGCTATTATATGATATAGAAACATGGACGTTAAAGGCACAAATAACAGAAAAAATCGAAGTCTTCGGAATGTGGATTTACAGACGTATGCTGAAAGTACCATGGACAGCCCAGCCCGATTTACTAACGAGGAAATACTACATAGAATTGGTCGTGAACGAAAACTACTAAAAATAATAAAAATACGTAAGACAGCATATCTCGGACATGTATTGCGACACGATAAATACTTTCTGTTACAAGTGATTATGCAGGGCAGAGTTGAAGGAAAGAAGGGAATTGGGAGAAAGAAGAAATCAAGGCTAAGGAATATCCGAAAATGAACAGACATGGGCGCTGAGGAACTCATATTGCTAAGGACAGAGATGCTTTTAAGAGAGTGGTCGCCAACCTCCGTTAAATGGGGACGGCATTCTAAGAAGAAGATATGATGTAGTAGATTAAAATATTTTATTTGGAAAAATGGTAGATGCGGGTATTAGGAAAAGGTTAGTGCTACTATAGTTATTCTATTCACAAAAAAAAAGTTTTTTATCCGCGACCATAATAACGTGTTACATGGTCCACGCATAGTCTTCAACGGTTTACCACAGGGATCCATATTAAGTCCCTTGCTTTTTAACATCTATACTGCAGAGCTGCATAGGTTAGGCGGTGAAACAATTAAACCGAATTCAATACGCTGGTGATTTATGTTTCTATGTTACTCATAATTCATATGAAGAATGTGTTAAAGACTTACGAGCATTCATTCAAGTACTCAAATCATGGCTGGTAAATATAAGCTTTAGTGTTTCTTCGAAGAAGTCTGCTCTGGTATGTTTTAGTCGCCATCGACTGGAAACGTCCAGGACTCTTTCTATAGATGAGTTCACATTCCCATTTGTCAACGAATACAAATATCTAGGTATTGTCCTGGACAAATAATTATTATGGACTAGCCATATCAAGTGCACTAAACAGAAATGTGAAAAAGGTATGAATCTTATCCGAGTAGTTTCCAAACAAAAATGGGGAGCTGATTCGAACATTTTCGGTATTTTTTATAAGTCTTATATCCGTTCAATATTGGATTACGGGTGTACATTTTATGGTTCCTCATTAAAAACCAATTTAATAGCTGTTGACCGAATTCGATACAAATCATTAAAAATATGCCTAGGAGTTATGATGTCATCACCTAATTAAGTTGTCTTAGCAGAAATGCAAGAGCCCCCGTTGCATATTAAAAGGCAATACCTAGCCGAAAAGCCTCTTAATAAATACCGAACATTTAACACGTACATGGTTCAAAATATTTCAGCAATAAACACTAACAATCTCACTATGCCATACTGGAGAATGAAAACCAGTCCTCCATTAGCTGAGGCTTTTCTTAATACCAACAGCAAAGAAAATCATATCGTAAAGCAAGATAAGTTCCCTATTTTTTAATGCAATTATGAATCTTTAGTGACTGTACCTAACATCATATACTCCTCCTTTCACGAAGTTACTAGTATTAACCAAGTAATTTTGAAAACTGGCATAAAAGTAATAAATACGCACCTTGTTTTTCTATTGCAACAATCTCAAAATTTGGGACTTGAGGTGATAAATAATTTACGTAAAAGTCGTTATAGTGTTGTTTAGTTACGAATCTTGGTGTAGTGAAAAGAAACAGTAGTTTTTAAAACAAAATGTTAATTATAAGTGATTACAATCATTGGACAAAGAAATAGGTTAATTGATAATATAAATAAAGTAGCAGAGATAAGCCGACAAACGGCGAATTCTCCGAGCCGTCAAGGCGGAATAGCTTTTTACGCTAGTAAATGTATATAAACAAAACAAACAAAAAATGGAAAAAAACGTAGAAAAAATACAAAGCATACTAGAGACTTTGAATAAAAATATACAAAAGATGGACAAGAAATTAGAACAAGTAATTAATGAGTTAAAAGAAACAAAACTAGAAAACGGGAAGTTGAAAGAGAAAGTTGAGAAATAAGGCGTCGAAATTGCATCTCTGGAGCGTGAAACTGAAAGGAAAAACCTAATAATAGAAGGAATAGAGGAGAAAGAGAATTAAAGAAATGAAGAAACAATAGAGAAAATAGGACAGGTAATAAATGCATTAGAAATAAAGTTTAATACAGAAGATGATATTGATGATGTCATAAGAATTGGAAAACCAATAAATGGAGTCAACAGACCGATATTATTAAGATTAGTGAGAAGCAACAAGAAAATGGAGATACTTACAAAAAGTTAAAAACTCAAAGGAACAAATATATGGATCGACGAAGACTATCCAAAGGAAATATTCGAAGAAAGAAAATTGCTGTATCCACAATTGAAGATAGCTAGAGAAAACGGTCACAAAACATATATTAAATACAATAAATTAATTATAAATAATGAAGTATATGAAGGAAGTAATAGAGACTTGCAACAAGGCCGAAAACAAGAAAAAGAAGAAGACAGGAAAAAAAAAGTACAGGAAAGATCTACAGAAGCTAACACACTGGATGAACAATCAAGAAAAAATACGCGGACAGCAAAAAACTAAGAACCCAAACAGTAAATCGAGAGGAAAACTATAAAAATGGCTATGGAAACGAATGTGACAATGGAAACGGATATGACGATGGAAATGAATTAGAATGTATAAAAACTTATAAAAAAAAGATGAATGCTACTGAAAACAGATACAAAAAAAAACAAAGGAAAAGGTATTACGAATAGAAATAAAGAAAACGAGAGGATGTGGAAGATAAATACATGGAATGTAAGAGGACTATTAAGGAAAGGAAGACGAATTAATACAAGAATTTGAAAAGGAAAATTTGGATATATTAGTAATTACAGAGACCAAAAAGAAAGGTCAAGGCGAAATTGAATTAGAAAAGGGACATTTATTAATATATAATGGGGTAGACACGAAAAGTAGAGCAAAAGGAGGAATCGGATGTATAATAAAGAAAGAACAAAATCTGGACAGGAATTACAGAGAGAATACTCAAAATTAAATTGAATTTAAGAGAAGGCACAACGATAATTATAGTGTACAGACCAAATGAAGGTGCATGAGTGAGCGAAAAAGAGGAATTCTGGGAAACATTAGGTGAAACAATAGAGGATGCTAAAGACAGACTAATAATAATGGGAGATTTTAATGGAAAAGTTGGAAAGAAAGACGAACAAAGCAATGACGTAATTGGCATATATGGAGAGAACGAGAGAAATAACAATGGAGTAATAAATTTTTGTTTATTAAACCAACTAATAATAACTAATACGTTTTATCAACATAAAGAGTCACATAAATACACGAGAGAGGTTAGCAGCAGAAATGAAAAGTCCATCATTGATTATGTTCTCATAAACAGAGGAAACAGAAAAGATGTGAAAGATATCAAGGTCATGCAATGTGCAGAAATATACAGCGATCATTACTTATTAAGAGCAAAATTGAAGATGGCAACTGAGAACCAGAAAGGAAGTTCGAACAATGGGAAAAATGGACAAAAATTAAAAAAACAAATAAAATCATATAAGTAAAGAGAAATAGAGGCATCTAAAGAATTTACAGAATATACTGAAAAAGAAAGGGAAATATGTCAAGTTAAAATACAAAGTATAACAATAGAGGAAATGTGGGACAAATTCAAATCTATAATATTAAAGACAACAACAGAAGTGTGTGGCATTACTAGAACCGGTAGCAACAAAAAACAAACGAGATGGTGGAATAAAGATATACAAGAACATACCAAACTAAAAACGCAAAAATGGAAAGAATATCTACGGAATAAAACGACTGAAAACTACGAAAATTATAAAATTCAAAGAAAAAGACTTAAAGACATGATAATCACATCTAAAAAAGAGACGTGGGAAGAATTTGGCAAAAAGATGAAAGAAGACAGTAAAGGAAATCATATACTCTTCTTCAAGGTACTAAAAACACTAAGAAAGGGAAAGTCGAGCAATGTAAAACAGATAAAAAATAAAAATGGAGTTATGATACGATAAGATGAGGAAATTATAGAGAGATGGAGAGAATACTTTGAGGAATTACTTAATGTAGAGAAAGAAGAACAGATGGAACTACAAGACGAATGATAACAGGAACTGAAAAATGAGGAAAATGAACCACTGATACAAATAGAAGAAGTGAAACAAGCAATATAAATTTTAAAAAAAAGGTAAAGCAGCGGATTACGACAGTATTACCGCAGAAATGTTACAAAGTCTAGGAGAAAGAGGGATACAAATGCTAACTAAATTGTTTCAAAGAATATGGAACGAAAAAAAAATTCCGAAAGATTGGGAAGTAGGTATCATATTGCCAATTTTCAAAAAAGGAGACAAAACTAATTGCTGAGCACGGCATTGAAAGTTTACGAAAGTATCTTAGAGACTCGACTTAGGAAAATAATAGAAAAACAGTTGGAAGAATCCCAAAGCGGCTATAGGAAAGGAAGAAGTAGCCAAGACCACGTATTTACATTGAAACAAGTAATAGACAAAAAACTGATAACAAATCAAAAAGTGTACCTCGGTTTTATAGATATTCAAAAAGCCTTTGACAGCGTTTCCAGAAATCAAATATGCAAAAGTCTACAACAAAGAGGAGTTGGATCAAAGCTAAGAAATAACATTAAAATCATTTACGAAACAACCAGAAACCGGGTGAGGAAAGATAATGAACAGTCCGATGATTTCATAACAAAAGAAGGATCAAGACAGGGAGGAGTACTGAGACCGGCATTATTCATAATGATAATGGATGATATTTTGATGGAAGTAATAACCAAAGTTAAACAAATTCAAATAGGTTATAGAAATATGGAAGTAGTTGGAATGTCTAAATGCGTTTTTGCCGACGATTTAGTATTGTTCGCTAGAAACGAAAATGATCTGAAACATAATTTGATAACATAGAAGCCTATATTTAAAATACGAAACATGAATATGGAAAAGACAAAAATAATGGTGGTGGGACAAGAAGAAGAGCACCTTAATATCGAAATTGATGAAATTCCGATAAAACAAGTGAAGATTTTCAAATATCTGGGAGTATATATACAAAACAATGGAAAACAGGAAGCAGTAGTGAACGGAAGAGTGAGTGCAGCAGTCAAAGTATATTACTCATTAAATCGAAATTTCCTGGGAAGAAAATAAATCGCAACACCAAATTGAAACAAGTCAGTCTTTCGACCAATCCTTGAACATGGCAGTGAAAGCTGGGTACTTACAAACTCACTCAAAAGCAGAATACAAGCAACAAAGATGAAGTATTTACGCAGGGTCAAAGGTGTAACCAGAAAAAATCGAATGCGGAATGAAATAATAAGGGAAAACCTAAACATAGAATCAATACTAAAAACAATCGAAAAACAGCAGCTTAGATGGTTTGGGCACCTTTGTAGAATGGAGAACAGTAGATCAGCAAAAATGATTTGGCAAGCTAGAGAAGTTAGCAAGAGAAAAAGAGGTCACCCAAAGAAAACATGGGATAACAGAGTAGCCGAAATTTTAGAAGAAAAAGGAATTACATGGACAGAGGCGGCGAGAAAAGCTAGAAATAAAAAACAATGGCGGAAGTTTGTCCACGAATAAGCGACACACCCGACACCCACAGAGGGTACAAACGGGTTTATGATTATATATATATATATATATATATATATATATATATATATATATATAAAATTCGAACAAAAATATTGTATTTATTTGGGTGAAAGGGCACTGCGGTTTAGAAGGAAATGAGTACGTGGACTTGGAAGCCAACAGAGCCTGCAAAATGCCTACTTATACCAAATTTTATGTCTTCTCAGACCTTTTAGATTATCATAAGAAACATATTAAACCTAATTGGGAGCGGTCTTACGCCGACTTCGCTAAAACATCTAATTATCAAGATTTCCTTTTGCATCCTACTTTACCGACTAACTATTTCTAATTTTGATCATAGAAAACAATATACCTCCATCATATTACGCTCAAGAATGAATCATGGTCGTTCCCCAGCTCATCTCTTCATAATAGGTATTGTCAATTCTCCAGCTTGCTACTGTAACAAGGCATTAGTAGGAGATCTGAATCATATTTCCTTTGAATACACTGGAAACAAAATAGCAACTACTGAACTTTACAATTTTCGGATCAATTCCAACGTTTCTTTCTCCACTCTATTAGCAAATACTGAGAAGTCTGATTCCATAGTGGATTTCATAAATAAGTCTAAATTATCTATTTAGATATACGCTACATCAGTAATCAACAATTTTATATCTCTATTCCGTTACAGTCATTTCAATATTTCAAATTTCACTCAATTTTAATTTTGTGTGGTTAATAGACTATGTCTGAGGCCATTCTCCCACACACACATACACACACACCCTCACCCTCACACACACACACACACACACACACACACACACACACACACACACACACACACACACATGATCAGTATAACTCTGCAATGATAAAGAAAACCAGGAAAATTATATCTGCTGATCTTAAGTGTGAAAAATTATATCCAGGATATCCCCATAGTGCTAATAATATCTAAGTTTTAATATTTGTAATATCATATCTTCTTTTTTCTAATAACATATATTAAGTCAATCACAATGTAGGTCACTTCTTGGTCTAGCCAAAAATAATTAAACATCAGGTAGGCATCAAATGAAATGTAACTTCTGTCATTCTGACGAAGATATTCAGGTAATATCGAATGAATTGTCAATTTTTTAGAATTTTCAACATTTTTCAAAATACTGTGGAGTTAACTAGAAACAGTAAGTTTCATTTAAAACACTAATATTTTGGACCTTCCCAAGAGTCTTGCTTATTTAACTTTACCCGTATCGCTTATCTAACTTTATCTGTAACATGTAACATCTGTTCATTTGAGGACTTCCCACCCTAATTTTCTCGAAATGTGTGTATTTAAAAAAATATCCTGGGACACGTCCACAAATATATCGAAGGGGACAACTTTTCATCATAAAGGCAACGCGCCCCCTTTCACCCCCCGCCAGGGGGAGTTGCCAACTTCAAAATCTTAAATGGGAAGGGGTATCGAGTTATACCTAATTTTAAAGGTCTCTTTAATCTCTACACGTCGGCTTTCTTTTTAATTGATCGATTCTTTGTCGAAATATTTAGGAAAATCTGTTTGCTGCTTCCTACCATTAAAATAAAAACTGCAATTGTTTGTTTTGTTATTCCTTTCAACTTTTTTGTATAAAAAAATGCAAGAAAATGTGTTTGATAGAGAAAATGAAAGACATGATACCTATTGAATTGTTTACCATTCTTACCAGTTGTGTGAAAAAGCAATTTATTAAAAATGGTTTACACTTTAGCTGAAAACGTTGAAATAGTGTTAATTTACGGCGCCGAAAACCAATGTGCTCGACGAACTGTTGCAATATTCAACGAAAGGCATACAGATAAGAACACCTCTCATAGGTATGTCCTAAATCTAACCGCCAAATTCACTCAAACAGGATCTGTTGCAAATTTAAAACATGATCAGCCAAGAATTTTGAATGGAGTCACTCAAATTGAAGTGATTGGTTATTTTGGTATCAATCCTAATACTTCGTTACGTACAATTTCTGCTGCAACTGGAATTTCCTTAGGCTCTGTCCACAAAATTACAAAAATTAATAAATTCCGTCCTTATAAAATGAAAGTATGTCAAGAGTTAAGTGAAGACGTTTTTGACAGAAGAATTGAGTTTTGTGAACAAATGACTACTATTATTAATAACAATAACGAATTTTGAAAAAATATCTGCTTCACTGATGAGTGTACTTTTTATTTAAATGGTTTTGTCAACAAACATAATTGCAGATATTGGAGCAATGAAAATGACCATGTATTTGTCGAAGGGCATACCCAGCATACCCAGCATACCCAAAAAATTAATGTATGGGCCGGTATACTAGGAAATCAAGTAATTGGTCCATTGTATATAAATGGAAATCTAAATGGTGAGATGTACTTGAATATGCTAGAAAATACGATCAATCCGTTAATTACCGAAGCAATTGAGAATCAACTGGATAGAGATGGCAACAACTTTCTTGACGAAAATGAGTTATATATTCAGCAAAATGGAGCTCCCCCCCATTATATGCTTCCGGTCCGTCAATGGTTAAACAATGTATTTCCCGGTAAATGGATAGGGCGAAGAGGACCTATAGAGTGGCCAGCTAGGTCCCCAGATCTAGCACCATGTGATTTTTTTCTATGGGGACATTTAAAATCAGTTGTTTACACACCCCCGTCACAAAATATAGGAGACCTTCGACAAAAGATTACTGCAGAATGTCGAGCAATTCGAACAGAAGTGTTTGAAAATGTGCGTCACGAATTTGAACAGCGATTATACCATTGTTTGGCCAACAATGGGCAACATTTTCAGCAATTATTAAATTGAAAATCTGTGTACAATATTGTTATTTAGTTTTGATAAAAGGAATGAAAATAAACAGTTGCAGTTTTTATTTTAATGGTACGAAGCAGCGAATAGATTTTCCTAAATATCTCATCAACGAATCGATCAATTAAAAAAAAAAACAAAAACCGATGTGTAGAGATTAAAAAGACCTTTAAAATGAGGTATAACTCGATACCCCTTCCTATTTAAGATTTTGACGGGGGGTGAGAGGGGGCGCGTTGCCTTTATGATAAAAAGTTGTCCCCTTTGATATATTTGTTGACATGTCCCAGGATTTTTTTTTAAATACACACATTTCGAGAAAATTAGGGTGGGAAGTCCTGAAATGAACACCCTGTATAATAAGTCAATCACAAGGTAGGTCACCTCTTGGTCTAGCCAAATGAAATGTAACTTCTGTCAGTCTGACGATGATATTTAGTATCCGAACAATTGTCAAATTTCTTAGAATTTTTAACATTTTATAAATATATTGTGGAATTATCTAGTAACAGTTAGTTTCATTTAAAACAGTAATACTATCATTATATCTTCGAACTTAGTGCAGAAATTCATAAGGCTTTAAATCAAATTGTTTATGAAATGAAGCAGGTTTTGAAAAACTTGCATTTTACTTCATTTTATGGGGCATTTGAACATACAGGATATTTTATCAAGAATAACATTTTTCGCTAAAACTGAAAATATTCCATCCGTGGATTCACTGTATAAATATTTGTACACATGTTTTACACACTTTAAGTATTGATAATACTTGTAGTTTCTTTTATACCAAAAATAAGTATTTATCTATACTTGGTTTATTCAAATTATATTATTCATCTTATGTATGTATATATTGTCAAATACACTGTATATTTTCTTTTCTGAATAAACTATTTACAACCATATCTACTATAACAATTGATCCAACTCTAGGTTACAATTGACCTAGTTTGGCATTTTTTCCAAATCTGAGAATAACTCAAAACATTGGGGGTGTAAATTTCACTTGTGACACCCTGTATAACGAGAATTAGAAAGTAGATTGTTTTGTCAGTTTTTCCATTTTTAATTAAATGTTTATCTCTGAAATGAATCAAAGTAAGCACATGGTTATTCTTGGGTATTAAAATATACCCCGTATATATTCTTCTTTTTTAAACTTCCTTTACGACTCTAATGTCTAATCGTCTGGTTATTAATTACAAACTCAAGTTATCTGTAAATTCGAAATAATGCTGACTAAACATTATTGGTATAAAATGTTAATTTGTTCATTGAATTCTTACTCTCTGAAAAAATCATATTAATGAAAACTCTAAAAAGTGAATATAAACCAAAAATTTATTGATTGATGGTTCCTACAATAACGACGTATTTCTTTTGTTTACTTTCTGATGTTGAATACTGTTTAATTCGTCACGTGCCACAGCAAAAAATTGAATTGGATTGAGAGGTATAATTTTCTTATTTAGTTTCATCATTTTTCACAAAAGAATTTCTATTGCTGATATAATAATGAAAGCAATTTGAAATTTTTTTTAATAATTATGCAAGAATTACGCTTTTAATGACTTTTTTAAAGAAAATATCACGTTTAACGTCTTTGATCGGTATTATATGAAATATATACAGGGTATAACCACTTGTAAAATCAATATTATTAGTTTAGTATGAAACATTTCTTTCAAAATGGCATATACTTTTACTTTCATTGTTTGATTCCGACAACCATCGTTTGTTTCGACTGCCATATTTGGTATTGAATGTGATGACCAAATATACAGGTCGTTCCATTTCATAAAATATTAATTTTGATTAGTGTTTTAGATGAAACTTACTGTTTCTAGATGTATTATCTAGGAACAGTAAGTAACACTAATATGAGTAAATTCCACGAAGTAAAAATCGAGACATTTAATTTCAATAATTTAGATTGTCTGTAAACCAGTGGCGTGAAAAATATTTTTCATATAATGATCTCAATATTTAACTTTATTAATTAATTCAGATCGTAAAATATACAGGAAATTTCAAAATTGAGTGGAAGTTAGATAATTATTAATTTTTACTTAATTGTCTGTAAATTTTATTAAACAATTACATTATAAATTGTTATTTATTACATTGAATTACAGTTGGTTCGTTCTAAGTTTTTGATACTGTTTCTTTCCAAGCATATCGTCGTTGTTCCGTTGAAAACTCTTATAAGGTAAAAATGAAATTTTACAGGAAGGTGATAAACATCCTAAAATACATTTTTGTTGAATAAAATGGCAAAATCATTAGTATATCATACTGATTATTCTTTAAGTTAATATTTTTTAGTGTTGTAGATGTCCTGTTAACCTTTATATTTCAACAATATTTGGTTTTCTTACCTTAGTATCAGATCGGAGGTTTCAATTGAGTTGAATACCTCCTATATGCAATTATTGGTTAGGTTAGGTTAGGAGAATTATTGATTCAAAAAGAATAAAATTAACTGGAATCTTCGCGGAATCTACTCATATTAGTGTTTTGAATGAAACTCACTGTTTCTAGCTAATTCCACAATATAATAAAAATTGTTGAAAATTCTAAAAAATTGACAATTGTTTCGATAAATCAATATCATCGTCAGAATGACAGAAGTTATATTTCATTTGATACCTACCTGATGTTTAGTAGTTATTTTTGACTAGACCAAGAAGTGACCTAACTTGTGATTGACTTAATATATGTTAATAGAAAAAAGAAGATGTGATATTACAAATATTGATGCTTAGATATTATTAGCCCTATGGTGATATCCTGGATATCATTTTTCCAATTAAGATCAGTATAACTGCGCAATGATATAGAAAACCAGGAAAACTATATCTGCTGATCTTTACAATTATCACTTAAGAAGACAGTTTATTAGTGGAGAACTCCCTAGATTTATCTGTTCACTGACAACTTCATATTGTCGGTTTCTTAAATTTCTTCTAATTTCAAATTCTTCAAGGAAATCCAGTTCTTGTTTCTTTTCACAAATATGCAGCACTTCTAGTTCTGAGTTAGGTATCAATGAATGATTGGTGTCAAGTAGCTGTTTTGCGTAGTGGGATTTATCTGGTTGTTTTAATCTGTATGCTCCTAAGTGGTCACTGTATCGGATTTCAAAATTTCTAATGGTCTGACCCAAATAGACAGCATTACATTCTGGACATTTGAGTTTATATATACCTGATTTCTTTAATGGTGGTATTTTTATTATTACATTTAACAATTTTGTACTAACGTTATATTCTGTTTTAAAAGAAATTGTTGTATTCGTTGCTAAAGATATTATCTTTGAAATATTATTAGAAATATTTCCTGCGTATGTGATGGTTTTATAAGTTTTTATTTCATCAGCTTGTTTAGGAAATATTAGTTGTAATGCCATTTTTTCCTCTTTTTTATTAATTAGCTTATTTATCATATGTAATGGATAACCGTTGGATGTTGCTATTTGTCTAATTGTATTATTCTTTATATCAAAATTATATTTGTTCATGGGAACTGAAAAAGCTCTATGTATCATTGAATTATATGCCGCTCGTTTATGTGACATGGGGTGATTGGAACTATATGGAATTGTAACATCAGTGTGTGTTGGTTCTGGTGAATTGAATAATCAAGTACATTATTAACTCTTTGAATTTTTTAAAATTGATTGAGTTGTTTTCTTCAATTTCTAATGTAAATTTAATTTTTGGGTGTAAATTATTAATGTGGTTGAAAAATACATCTAATTGTCGTTCACTACCCATAAAACAAGCTAATATGTCATCTACATATCTATACCAAAATAAAACATTTTTCGAAATATTACTTACAAAGATCTTTCTTTCTAAGCTGTTCATAAAAATGTTTCCCAAAATAGGTGATATAGGGCTTCCATTGGTAAACCTTCATTTTGAATATATATATTATTGTTAAAAGTGAAATAATTCTGATTAATACATACATCAAATACATTCAGTATATCTGATATTATTCCTGGATTAATATTTTTATCTTCTAGTAGTTTTCTTACAAGTATTATACATTCTTTAGGAGGAATTTTAGTAAACATATTAGTAACATCAAACGAAATAAGTTTATAGTTATCTTGCAAGTTGATTGCTTTTAATTTTTTGATTAGTTTTATTGAATTTATAATTGAGTACTGAGAGTAGCTCTGTTGATTTGTTCAGAACCGAACCTTCAAAGATAAAAATCGCCATGATGATAGCCAACCTTCTTAAAGGAGACGACACGTAAAGAAGAAGACTGAGATGCGTATCCATAACTATTGAGTATATTGTTAAGCCTCTTTGCCAATAGATTATTAGGAGTATTACCATAAGAAACTACAGGTCTAATTGGTTTTGTTATTTTATGTAATTTAACGGTTCCATATGATTGTGGACAATGAGGATTCTTATGTATCATAGACCTATTTTGTAATCACTTAAAAGATAATTTAAATTGTTAACAATATCCCTTAGATTATTAGAAAACTTTTTTGTTGGGTCTGCTTTAAAAACTTTCACATCGCTAGATTCTATAAAGTTATATATTTTTGAATTATACTTCTCAGTTGTGAAAATGGATTTTGTAACTGTTATTATCTTCTTCTCTCTTTTTGATTGCATTTAATACTGAAATGTCATTTTTTGTTTGACGTTTAACTTTTGAAGGTTCAATATTTTTGATTAAATTGGCAATTTTCAATTTCTCATAAAGAAAATTATTTGAATTAGATTTAGAAGCTATTTCTGACTCTGTAGCTATAATTTGTTCAATATGATTCGTAAATTTTGGTGGTATGCTGTACTCTAAACCTGTATTAAAAAAATTGTATTTCACTATCTGTAAAATTAGTGTCTGAAAGGTTTTTAAATCGTGATGCAAAGTGTGTTGGTATGTAAGTACTTACAGTTTCATGATGTTTAGAGTATTGAATTTTTGTTGTGTGTGTTCAAGTTTCTGTAGCTTTTGTTGCTTAAATTTCTTATGCTTCATCGTGCTGAGACTTAATAGTTACGGATATGCATCTCAGTACTCAATTAGAAATTCAAAAGAACTAATCAAAAAATTAAAAGCAATCAACTTGCAAGATAACTATAAACTTATTTCGTTTGATGTTACTAATATATTTACTGAGATTCCTCCTACAGAATGTCTAATACTTGTAAGAAAATTACTAGAAGATAGAAATATTGATCCAGGAATAATATCAGATATACTGAATTTATTTGATGTATGTATTAATCAGAATTATTTCACTTTTCACAATAAGATATATTTTCAAAATGAAGGTTTACCAATGGGAAGCCCTATATCACGTATATTGGCAAACATTTTTATGGACAGTTTAGAAAGAAAGATCTTTGAAAGTAATATTTCAAAAAATGTTTTATTTTGGTATAGATATGTAGATGACATATTGTTAGTGAACGACAATTGGATGTATTTTTCAACCACATTAATAAATTACACCCAAAAATTAAATTTACATTAGAAATTGAAGGAAGCAACCCAATAAATTTTCTTGATTTAAAAATTCAAAGAGTTAATAATGTACTTGATTATTCAATTTATCGAAAATTAACACACACTGATGTGACAATTCCATATAGTTCCAATCACCCCATATCACATAAACTAGCGGCAATGATACATAGAGTTTTTTCAGTTCCTATGAACAAATAAACAATTTTGATAAAGGGATTAATACAATTAGACAAATAGCAACATCCAGCGGTTATACATTACATATGAAAAATAAGCTAATTAATGAAAAAGGGGAAAGAGTGGCATTATAACTAATATTTCCTGAACAAATTGATTAAATGAAAAACTTATAAAACCATCACATATGCAGGAAACGTTTCTAATAATATTTCAAAGATAATATCTTTATTTAGCAACGTGTACAACAATTTCTTTTAAAACAGAAAGTAACGTTAGTACAAAATTGTTAAATGTAAAAACAAAAATACCACCATCAAAGAAATCAGGTATATATAAGCTCAAATGTCCAAAATGTAATGCTGTCTATTTGGGTCAGACCCTTAGAAATTCTGAAATCCGATACAGTGTACACTTACGAGCATACAGATTAAAACAACCAGATAAATCCCACTACGCAAAACATCTACTTGACACCAATCATTCATTGACACCTAACACAGAACTAGAAGTGCTGCATATTTGTGAAAAGAAACAAGAACAGGATTTCCTTGAATAATTGGAAATTAGAAGACATTTAAGAAACCTACAATATGAAGTTGTCAAAGAACAGATAAATCTAGGGAGCTCTCCATTAATAAACTGTCTTCTTAAGTGATAATTGTAAATATCAGCAGATATAGTTTTCCGGGTTTTCTATATCATTGCACAGTTATACTGATCTTAATTGAAAAAATTATATCCAGGATATCACCATAGGGCTAATATTATCTAAGCTTCAATATTTGTAATATCACATCTTCTTTTTTCTATTAACATATATTAAGTCAATCACAAGTTAGGTCACTTCATGGTCTTGCCAAAAATAACTACTAAACATCAGGTAGGTATCAAATGAAATGTAACTTCTGTCATTCTGACGATGATATTGATTTATCGAAACAATTGTCAATTTTTTTAGAATTTCCAACAATTTTTATTATATTGTGGAATTAGCTAGAAACAGTGAGTTCCATTTAAAACACTAATCAAAAAGAATATTTAAAACTAACACTTAGGAGTTTTGTTGGTTAAATGGGTATTGTTTTTAATTTTTAGATTTGACTAAAATTAACGTTTGCTTTTGCTATTAAGAATATATTTTGTTGATTACAAAAAGTAAAGAACGTAATAAAATAAACACTTTTTTCTTATCCTACACTACACAACCAAAACTAAATATTAAATTATTATTATTTTTTTATCTTCTTAATATTGCTTGTGGTAGGTTTCTCCAAATTACACCTTTTTCTTGCCTTCTCTTTCTTAATTCTGGAATTAACAGTTTTTTTTGTTTTCTTTAGACTTAGATTCTTTTGATTGTGTTTTTTTTCGTTTTCATTTTCTGTTTGAATTTCCCTTTATCTTAGGAATCTTTTTAAATGGAAGGGTATCGTAAAATACGTGGAGATCTTTTTCAACCACCTTTATAAGTTTTTGCAAATGATTAAATTTAGTATCGCTAATGGTAAGTTTTTCCAAGTAGAGTCTTTGTGGATTGGTAGTTAACTTTTCTTGTCCCCTTACTGTTCTTTGTTCTAAAACTGTAAAGTCATCATTGTAGTCCAAGTTACACATTACATCTCCCTTTGTCAAACACAGAAGTTGTCTTATATCAGTCACACAGCTTCCTCCAATTTTATTACCAGCCCTTAGGGATTTAAGATTTGTTTCAAGAGCAGAATATTTAAAACAAAACTCGTAATCAAGAACTTTAACTTCATATGGCTGTTCTGTACGAGCCATTCTCATTCGAGCAACATAATCAGATGGGGCATTGATTGGTGGATAAAAATATCCTTCCAAAGACGAAAGCACGGAGTCTGCCTCCATTTGTGTATGTCGTTTTATTATAATATAATTCATTCACAAGGTGAAGATAGAAGATGACAATTTATATACAGGTAATGTGTGAATAGATAGAGCTTAATCTACGAGGTATAGTATGTATATCAGAATACACATATATACCTGTATGTAGAGCGAGAATATATAAATAAATAAATAAACAAACAAATATCCAAAACAGCACACAAAATTAAAGATAAATTAAAATGTACAGAATAGTTCCTAATCATGAAGTTAAAAATACATGAAAAGTAGTGCTTAAATAACCTAATTACATATATGAAAAAAAAATATTTGTAGTACTCTAACATCATACCAATTGATAGTAATATAAATAGGTCATCAATCATGCAAGTAGTAAATTTATCACTAGTTACTCCTCCATCCACCTCATGCCAAACATTGAGGTGAACGTTCTTACTACATATTTCATGAATGGTGGAGTCATGTACTTGCAGCTTCTGTTTGTAGTACATAGCAGAAGGCTCTGTCTTTGGTGCAAGCAGTACACTTTGTAGGTCCATGGTTACCACCAATTTTTTTTCACTGACTATCGATTGTCCAGAACGCAACTGATCTTTTGTTCCGCCTCCAATTCGATACAATTGCCAGGAGTTCTGAACAACTATATCCAAACAATGGCAAATTAGAGGAAAACATCATTTTTGTCCCTTATTCCTGTTCTGTAAAGGCTAAGCTAATATTTTGATCTGCCCTGTCGACTCCGCCCATACATTCATTATATTTTTTATAATGACAGGTTGATTTACCATTATATGCTTCTTTTCTTTCTGAGAAAAGATTTTCACTTGATTTAGAGGAATAACTTGTAAGTGGTTTGAAGCAATACTAACGATATTATTGTCATGTTATTGGCATACAACGCTACTGGCTGTGTCGCAGAAAGCGTATTTAAATGTTCCTCTTCCAGTTTTTTCCAATGCTACAGCTTGAGGTAATGGACACGCTTTTCCTAACCTGTTTTCTCGAATTGTCCCGGTAGCTCAAAATATAAGTGAAAATAGAGCTGTGGGTATCTTTGGCACAAGAGCACTGGAAACTTGAGTACTACGCTTGCTCCAAGTCCATAATCTTCAAATCTGTCCTCTATCATTGTAGTAGAGCCCTGGTAGGGTTGAAACCATTTAATGTATCCTAATGTTGTAGTCGCAGTCCAAAATTTATATCCCCACCTAATAGGTTTGTTTTTGATAAATTGTTTTGAACTATGTCGACCGTAGTAAGGTACCATAGTTTCATCGATACTGTGAGCTTCCTAAGATGAAGACATATTTAAAAATTGGATGATTCCACTAAAGGGCGAATCTTTGTGAATTTCTCATTTAGTTTTAGGTTTTGGTTATCACAACAATGCAAATTCTCCATAATATATCTGAAACGATTTCTTGATATTGCTTCACATACTAAAATGTTATTGGTATCTTTCGTGTTTTCCCAATACATTTCGCGTCTTGGATGAGAAGTATATCCAATGAGTAACAAAACACCTATAAATCATTCCATTTCACTATTTCTAGCTGAAGCATAAGTGTTGCTAAAATTCAGCAAAAGCTCGAAAATATCAATACTAAAAAACAGGCAGAAAGATTCCAGGGGTGTGTATTGGTTCACCGGTTCCTAAGGTTGTAACCACTCTGGTGTAGTCGGTGTATTGTACACGTCCATCTTCCAATTGTTGATTTTTTGTCTTTTACTTGGAATGTTGTTACTTCTTGATTTTACTTTTCCGCCCAACCTATCTTTATGCGAGAAAAGTATTGGTTTACCCCAAGAAAAGGTGGAATTTTGGAAAAAAATTTAAGTTATTTTTACGTTTTCCATCAACAACAACACGAAAAAATGGTTTTTAGAAAAAAAGTCCTATGTGTATGTCGTCGTCGTCGTTGTCGTCGGCCACTGTTCCTTACATGTCTTGTTAGCACGATACAGCCTCCGGAGTGCAATAAGTCAGCAGTTTTATGATCGAATATTGTTAAGGACATGTCACAGATGAACCCTATTGATTTTCAATTCACCAGATCCAGTACAACGGGTGCTATGGTACTTGAAGTACGACATTTTGTCATTTTTTGAGAAATTTCAGTTTGTTAGCACAACACAGCCTCCGGAGTTCAACAAGTCACCAATTTTATGGACGAATATTATTCGGGACATCTCACTGATGAACCCTATTGATTTTCAGGTCACCAGAGCCCTTACAAGAGGTGCTACAGTACTTTAAGTACGATATTTTGGTCACTTTTGGAGAAGTTTCAGTTTGTTAGCACAGATACAGCCTCCGGAGTATATACAAGTTACCAATTTCAAAATTGGATATTACTCAGAGCGTCTCAAAGATGAACCCTATTGATATTCAGCTCACTTAAGCTAGTACAACGGGTGCTATGGAACAAATTTTCGTCATTTTTGGAGAATTTTCAGTTTGTTAGCACGATACAGTCTCCAGAGAGTATACGATTCATCAATTTTATGATTGAATATTGTTCAAGGTGTCTCATAGATGTACCCTATTGATTTTCAGTTGACTAGATCGAGTACAGATATTCCTATAAACCCAGATATACTAAATTTTTGGTTATTTTTGGAGAACTCTTGGTTTGTTAGCATTATACATCCCCCGAAGTGTATACTAGGAACAATTTTATGATAGAATATTGTTCAGTGCCACAGATGCGGAAAAGTTAGTTTTAATCTTTAAAACCGTTTATTTTTAATCATTTTGTACTTCGTTAACTTTTGATCCATTGGATGCGCTTGTACTCCGGCTACTACTAGCTTCTGATGGAATATCACTTTCCAGTTCCCCTCCCATCAAATAGATTAATTCTCTTGAGACAGTCATCCATGTCCACACTCTCCAGAACCTCAACTTCCGCACGCAGGTGGCTTCCAGGTAAATTATTTACTGAAACTTCATTCTCGTCCCGAGAGTCTTCATCGGTAATGTCGGCGGTAGCAAACTCTGGTGGATATATGATTATTTCTGAAGCTACTTCCCTATCTAAATTTTCAATTTCTTCCAATAACTCATACAGTTTGAGCGGTCTCTTCCTGTGATTTCTGAAAAAATATAAAATACTTACTACTTACATTTTGTCACCGTCCTCTAAGAAGAACATCACTCAAATTATACTTGTTTACTATTTTTAGCCAGTGTCCTATGAAAAGAACATCTATCAAATTGTACTTTCAAAGAAGTCCAACAAAAATAACCAATCAATATTACTCATTAACGGGATAAAAGTTACTACGTTTCCAAATTATATTGATTTTTCGGTAATAAATTCACAATAAACATGTTTTTACTTACTTTGAATTTAACATATTCACTAAAACGTGCACATAAAACTTAACCTAACGGTCATTCACCAAATACTAATTGTCGTTCACTAACAATATGTCATCTACATATCTATACCAAAATAAAACATTTTTCGAAATATTATTATCAAAGATCTTTCTTTCTATACTGTCCATAAAAATGTTTGCCAATATACGTGATATAGGGCTTCCCATTGGCAAACCTTATATATCTTATTGTCAAAAGTGAAATAATTCTGATTAATAGATACATCAAATAAATTAGGTATATCTGATATTATTCCTGGATTAATATTTTTATCTTCTAGTAATTTTCTCACAAGTATTAGACATTCTTTAGGACGAATTTTAGTGAACATATTAGTAACATCAAACAAAATAAGTTTATAGTTATCTTGCAAGTTGATTGCTTTTAATTCTTTGATTAGTTCTATTGAATTTCTAATTGAGTACTGAGATGTATATTGTTAAGCCTCTTCGCCAATATATTATTAGGAGTATTAACATAAGAAACTACAGGTCTAATTCGTTTCGTTATTTTATGTAATTTAACGGTCCCATATAATTGTGGACAATGAGGATTCTTATGTATGATAGACCTTTTTTCGTAATCACTTAAAAGATAATTTGAATTATTAACAATATCCCTTACATCATGAGAAAACTTTTTTGTTGGGTCTGCTTCAAGAACTTTTACATCGCTAGATTCTATAAAGTTACATATTTTTGAATTATAATTTTCAGTTGTCAATATGACCGTTGTGTTCCCCTTATCAGATTTTGTAACTGTTAGGTTATTATCTTCTACTTCCTTTTTGATTGCATTTAAAACTGTAATGTCACTTCAAGTTTGACGTTTAACTTTTGAAGGTTCAATATTTTTGATTAAATTGGCAATTTTTAATTTCTTATAAAGAAAATTATTCGAATTAGATTTTAAAGCTATTTCTGACTCTGTAGCTATAATTTGTTAAATATTATTCGTAAATTTTGGTGGTGTGCTGTACTTTAAACCTTCATTTAAATATTCTATTTCACTATCTGTTTGACGTTTAACTTTTGAAGGTTCAATAGTTTTGATTGAATTGGCAATTTTTAATTTCTCATAAAGAAAATTATTTGAATTAGATTTTAAAACTATTTCTGACTATGTAGCTATAATTTGTTTAATATTATTCGTAAATTTTAATGGTATGCTGTACTTTAATCCTTTATTCAAAAATACTATTTTACTGTCTGTAAAATTAGTGTCTGAAAGGTTTTCAAATCGTGGTGCATAGTGTGTTGGTATGTAGGTACTTACAGTTTCATGATGTTTAGAGTATTGAATTTTATGTTGTGTGGGTTCAAGTTTCTGTAGCTTTTGTTCTTGTTTCTTGAATTTCTTATGCTTCATCGTGCTGACACATTCTCTAGTTTTGTCATCTAAACAGTCAAATTCTACTGGATGTAATTATATTGTGGAATTAACTAGAAACCGTGAGTTTCATTTAAACACACTAATATGAGCATATTCCACGAAGTAAGGGTCGAGGCAGTTAATTTCATCAACTTTTATGTAGTTGTGTCTAAGGAGTCCCTCACTTCAAATCATTTCTCACATTCTCCTTTTATCCAAACTCGTTGAGCACATTTTATAGCTTTTTGTGCTTGTGGTGTTTCAGTGTGACATTTTATATTCACATAATTTAATATTACCTCTTTCCTAAGGCATTCTTGGTTAAATCAAATGTTTTGTGATATTTTGTAACGTTTTTGTAGTAACTTCTAGTACAGTCGGGTCAAATCTTCTCACGTAGATTTTTTAATGAAATTAACTGTCTCGACCCTTACTTCGTGGAATCTACTCATATTGTTAAATGTGAAAACAAAAATACCACCATTTCCTTGAAGAATTGGAAATTAGAAGACATTAAAGAAACCCACAATATGATGTTGTCAATGAACAGATAAATCTAGGAAGCTCTCCACTAATAAACTGTCTTCTTAAGTGATAATTGTAAAGAGCAGCAGATATAGTTTCCATCAAATGAAATGTAACTTCTGTCATTCTGACGATGATATTGATTTATCGAAACAATTGTCAATTTTTTAGAATTTTCAACAATTTTTATTATATTGTGGAAGTAGCTAGAAACACTGAGTTTCATTTAAAACACTAATATGAGTAGATTCCACGAAGTAAGGATCGAGACAGTTAATTTCATTAAAACATAAAATGGGAATCCTCGCCCTACTCGTATTTTGAAAGAATGGTGGCAATATTTGGGTTAAAGCAATGATTTTCAACTATTTATGCCATTTCTATTAATAAGACCCGATAAAAAAATATCTTAGTTTGTGTTTTTTTTTTGTTTCAGATTCAAATTCGCTATACGACACGAGAATTTTAAACCGTAACGAAACGAAAATAATATAACACGCGCGATGCGGTTGCCAAAAGGTAGGTGATTGATGAATAAATGACAAAAATAAAAATATTTGTAAGAAAACTCTTAAATAATTCAATGCTTAGAAAGTACATATTTTTTTTTAAATTGTATGTCCAATAAAAAAAATCTCGTTCCTGTCAAAAGATTCATTACTTAAAATTCCAATTTCTCTTGCTATTAATTTGTTCTATGAGTTCAAATTCAAATCTTAAGTTAGTAATATTTTTCTAAAATTAGCGTCCAATTTTTCATGAGAGGTTCAAATTATAAATATTCATATATGGATTAAATATCGAAGATGGAGATGTTTATTTTCTAAATTTTGATTGTGTGTTTTTATTTTTGTTATTTATTGGGTGTGATTCGAAAATGTTTATTATTCTCAATGATCAATTTTTGGTGATTTTATTAGGTATTGGATTAAGGATTCTGACGACCTTGAAAATATTGATTATTAATAAGAGGTAGAGCCTATTTATTTAAAAATAACTTTTGTGGTATAATATTTAGATATTTTGATTAATTATTTGGGGGGTAATTAACTTTGATGTAAGAAAAAATTTAATATAACATACAAGAGGTCATTAACAAAAAGCAGTATTTTCAAAAATATATTTTAGGGTCATATCAAGTTACATTTCCTATCCCAAAAGTACAAAAACTTTTCACCAATTTCGAGATTCTGTATTAAAAACATATATATATATATATATATATATATATATATATATATATATATATATATATATATATATTTTAAATGTCCTTAACGAGTGATGGAGAGAAGTAGTCAAACTTATGTCCTATTATATATATATATATATATATATATATATATATATATATATATATATATATATACAAATCAGTTTATAACGTTCTCCGCCGTCTTCTGATTTCCAGTCTCCATTGTTCTCGATCGGTTCAGAGATTATCATCTACTCCTCTTTCTCTGATGTCTCTATCTATTCCTTTTCTTCAACTCAGTCTGGGTCTTTCCCTCTTTTTTCTTCCCTGTGGTGTTCAATTCAGTATTGTCTTTGGGATTCTGTTTTCCGTCATTCTTTGAACGGTCCATACCATCTAAGTGGGTTAATTTGTATGTCTTCCGTCATTTTGTGTTTAACATCCATAATTTCTCGAATTCTCTCATTTCTCACTTTTCCCAGTTTTGATTTTCCGGCGGCGCCTCTCCAATAATTCATCTCGGTAGCTTCAAGAACCATACGAGTTTTTTCCTTTAGAGGCCACACTTCACTACCATAGCTGAAGACACTTTTCACTACGCTGTTGTAAATTCTATGCCTATTTTGTTTTGATACTGCCTTATCCCACAAAATACTGTTGAGTTGTCTGATTGTTTGTCTTCCTTGATTGTTTCTGTATTTGATTTCTTCATCCAAACTACCGTCATTAGTGATGTGTATTCCAAGATATTTGTATTTTTTACAGTGTTTTATCTGAGGTTGTTGTTCCAAGATAAGGTCCTGTTGTTCTCCATCAATGCAATTATATTCCGTTTTTTGAAGATTTACCCCCAGCCTCCACTTATCGTATTCTTCAATTAATTTACGGGTCATGTATCCTAAGTCGTCTTATTCTTGAGCTAGGACTATTTGATCATCAGCGAAGCAGAGAGTATATAGTATGTGATCGTTCAGTGGTATTCCCATCTGTTCGCACTTTCTTTTCCATGTTCTCAGAGCTTGTTCTAAATAGATTTTAAACAAAGTTGGTGACAAGCAACAACCCTGCTTAAGACTTTTGTTAATGTTGAACCCCTTTGATAATGTCTGCCCTTTCTTTATTTGGCTTGTGTTTTCTTCATATAGTTCTCAAACAGCTTTTATCAATGTTATGTTGATGTTGGTTTTCTCGAGAGCACCCAGAGTTTTAGCTGGGGTGCACTATCGTACGCTTTCTTGAGATCTACGTAAAGGAGGTGTATTTCTCGATTCCGTGCCGTCTTTTTCTCATTTGTGTGTTATTGTGAATAATCGATCCACAGTGAGTCTACCAGCTCTAAATCCAGCTTGTTCTTCGGCCTCACTATCACAATTTTCATCCTCAGTTCTCTTTTTCTCTAGCTTACCATAGACTCTCGAAATAGTACCAAGCACAGCGATTCCTCTATAATTATCACACACGTCTCTACTTCCCTTCTTATGTATCGTTGTTATGTACGACGTTTTCCATTCTTCTGGTAAACTTTCTCTATTAATGCATTTCTGGAACAGGCAGGCTAATTGTCGATATAGCTTTTTTCTGTCGTGTTTAAGTAACTCCGGAGAGATATTACCGGAGCCCGGAGATTTTCGGTTTTCCAGTGCTTGAGAAATCAGTTTTACTTCTTTGGTGTTGATTCTAAGTGGGGACGCTGTGGTTCGTATTTGAGTATCGGATTGTGGCTGTTGTAGTTGCTGATATTGTGTCCTTTGCTCAGTCAGTAGTTTCGCGAAGTATTTATCCCATTCTTCTAACGTTATTGGTGAGATAATATCTTTTGTCTTTTCTTGACGACGAGATCTTAACATTTTCCAGCTTTCTGTACTTCTACTACCTCCCAGGTATGTATTGAGTCTTGTGCAGTTTGTTTCCCAGCTTTCGTTCTTCTTTTTTGTTATAGACGTGCGTACCTTCCTTTGGGCTGTTTTGTATTCTTTTTTATCTTGATCCGACTTTGTGTTGGGGAATCTGTTGTATTTGTCTCTATTTATTTTTATCATTTCTTCTATTTCGTCATCTCACCAATATGATGTTCTTCGATTGGGCTTTGCGTATTCTTCCAGGGCTTCCAGTGCGGCGTTTTACAAGCATCTTTTAAGATACTCGTATTGATCTTTTGTGTTTTTAAAGTTTTCTTGTATGAATTTTTCATCAAGTCGTTTTTTGTACAATTCGTTTACGCTCTCTTGGTTAAGGCTATCTAGGTTGTACCTGATTTCTGTGTTTTTTTCCTTCTTGTTCGCTTGAGTCTTTTCATTTTTCCTTTGTTACACGGAAGGGTAGTATTTTGGATTTGACAAGATGGTGGTCACTTCCACACGCCACGCCTCTATAGGGTCTAACGTCCTGTATTTTCAGTGTTGTAGTTTGCCGGACACATAATCTATGATAGTTTTTATCGGTATGGATTTGGAAATTAATCATAAATATGGCAAGCAACCGCCGTGAAATGTAAAAGTGATTCCTAAATTTCGGTATTGGTTTCGGTATGATTCGTGGATCGGTTTTAAAAGTGATGGTGATGGAAAATATGGAAATGGAATATGGATATGGAGATTCTGCTTCGTTGATGGTGATATGTGAGTACAATTATTTTATTATTCTATTGGATTACGTTGAGTCTGTCTGTGAAAAGGAACAATTTCTGAGTTATATCAAAAAAGTTTTATTCAGGATAAGAACCACAACTGTACACACATCTATAAAATGACTATGACTGTATAAACAGAGAACCGCTAAATTATTAAACACATTCATTATTTTGTAATTTTTACAAAAATCCTGATGTAGGTTGGGTTTTAATTTTAAATGCCGATTTTTCAAATAATACTCCAAAAAAGTGACGTCACCAGTTTAGACGTGGTGTCTCAATTGTTAATTTTTTTAAATTGAAATGTGGATCTTGCAATACTTTATTTGAAAGGCCTAATACTGGGTTCTGGCATGGTATATCAATTATTATTTTCACGGGGTGAACAAAAATTTATTTTATTTTTCAGTTTGATAATTTGTTACCACTGTTTTAAATTACTAACCATGAACTGTTGTGTTTCAATAGTAGATATACGAAGCCGTTTCTGGGATACTATTTCGTAAAATGTCCGCTAGATGGCGCGACGGTGGCGCTGGTGCCGTTGGCGGGTGATTCGAACGTGTCGTTGGCGCTACGGTGACGTCAGGCATCTCGTGTTCTGCGATGGGCGCATCTTCTCTCATAAGTTCTACGGCTTCCATCTTCTGTGACGTCCATCGTCTATTTTTTGTGGTCGTGTGTCATCCATCTTGTCCACCTCCCACGGGTCTGACGTAGCAACGCATTTATCCAATTTATAAAATTGAAAAAATATTTTGTTCCGACTGGAGATCGAACCCGTGACTCTCCCATTCCAAGTATATACCGCTAGACCATCAGGACTTTTGCTCATAGAGGAAAAATATGATTTTGATACATACAATGTGTATACATGAATATGTTCCTTGTTAAAAAAGATATTTACGTTGTTATTATAGTAAAAGGAAGACATTATCTATATTATTATTGTATTTTTGAGTGGGATATCTACGTGAAATATCATACCAGGTATATTTATAAGTTATGATTAAAACTGATATATGAAGGGAAGCAGATTAAGTATGCATTTAAAAAGTATATTGTCTGTCGGGATTATTGACATTTTACAAAATATAAATTTCCCATAATCTTCTGAATGGTGATTCATATTAAAAAGATTTTATGAGAGAAATATCTAAGTACAGTCGTGAAGCGCTAAGAAACATTAAGTTTCATAGTTCTTACCATACACCTGCATATAATAACTTTTGTGACATCTCCCAAAATGTTGTCACTGAGCTACGAACCCACATTAATATATTGAAAACATTCTCAGTCAGAGCTTTTTATGTCATATACGTTAGGAAAATTGAAATATTGTCTAATTATGTATCCAAATATCAGGTTCTTTCTGAGTACGTTTTTCATTATTATATTTGTCTAAAACCAGATTTATCAACATCAATTTCGTTATTTTGTAAAATAATATAGATTATATAAATAAAACGCCCTTGTTTTGTAATAATATTAGCATTTTTCATATATATAGGATGTAGTCATGAATATGCTACTTGTGTATGTGTAGAATATCAATTTTAATATGTGCTATTTTTCAAATTCCACAGCCATTTAAACAGAAAAATTAAAATATTACAATTTAATTTCAAGCTTTAAAAAATTTCGTTATGATTATTGCATATCGGCATAAAGGCGCTGATTGGCCAAAAAATTACGCAAGACAATTAGTCGGATGAACTATGTCGCATTTTATCCCTTCTCTCTCTCTCACGTAGTAACTGACTAGATTCACGACGAGAGACGAATGTCATAATCAATAATAATTGCAACCACACCTATCAAAGTTTAATACACGATTTTCAGCAAGTTTTAAATATTTTATTTTAACATTTTAAAAACAGAAATTCCTCAAATACTTGATTTCGTATTGTATGTTTATTAAAAAATTATTAGTCACCAAAGGAAGGACAACCAAAATAATATCACCTCAAGCTCTCAGTTGCCCTAAATATAAGTTCCTCCCCCAAATTATGTGGCTAGCGTCAACGGCCCTTTCCGCCTTCTCAGTTCAGAATAATTAAGTACTTTTAGCAACAGCCCAAATCAAAATTAAAACAACTAATGGAAGTTCAATCGTTGCAAAAGTGTTGCTAGACAATGGAAGTCAGACTTTTTTCATTTCAAAAAACATTGTTCATAATTTGGGAATTAAAACTCAGAATGCTTCGTTAAACATTTCAGGTGTTTTTCAAAACGAAAAGGTAAACACAAAAAGGGCCAATGTAACTTTTTCATCTCTAATTCTCCCACAACAAAATTTTAGGGTAACTTACACGCATTACACATAATTTACCTCAATGTATTTTGCAAAAAGATCAATTGAATATCCCGGTTCAATTTGAAATGTATTTAGCTGATAGTTCTTTCAACAAGTAAATATATACATTATCAAATGTTTTCCAATTAAATGTTTGTAACAATATCTACTTAGGTGTTATCTTTCTAAGCAAAATATAAATTAACATATTTTAATCATGTTTATCAATTTCATCCGGATAACACCTTTATTCCTGCATTTGTTTTACTTACGATACTTTTAACATGAATGATGAATAGATACGAGGTGTTTCAATATAAAATCCATTCACTGCAAAAATCAATTTATTTTAAATATTTAGACATTAAAATTACAAAGGTGATATAGTATTCAAAAACCATTGTCGGAGGCGATGTACATTTGATTGAGTGCAGGAGTATGGTCCTCCTCCAATGGTGTGGCAGGAAGCAGGCGGGGTATAGACAAGAGGTAAACAAATAAAGCCATAAGGGCACTAACATGTTATTATTGATCATATTGAAATGGAAATATTTTTCCTCTCAAAAATACTGAAATTATGAGAAATGAGGTTTTTTTGGGTACGAATCTCAAGGTAATGTGATGAATCCGATTGAAATTTACCATTTCGACACATACTGCTTCTAGATAATTCCAAATTATATTGAAAAAATGATGAAAATTAAAAAAAATAATAATACTATATATCATTGTCAGAATGACAGAAGTTACACTTCATATGAATTACAACATATTTATGTCAAAAAGCAGTAGAAAGTATCTTTATAACATTATTAAGTTCTTCATCGAAAAAATGCTTTCGATCTGGAATAATATTAGCATTTTTCACTTACTAATAAAAGAAATACGCGATTGAAACAAACTGAAAACATCATATTGATCTATTTTGCTTAGCAAACGGAGCAATAATAAATACCCCTTTGAATGAACATGAATCAAAACCAATAAAATGCGTCAAGCATTTTGCTTGTGATTGAATCCAGATATGCATTATATATTTTAAATTCAACCGCGCAACGTTGACATTTTCACCTCGTCAACCATCCGAATTTTTATCTTCACCCGAGTGAATTAATGGTCCTCACTTTCTCTACGACCATCCGTTTTGTTTCCCAACCGTACGCCTGTCCTTATCTTCAATAGATCTTGCAGAAGAAGAACGGACTGTAGCTCTTGTATCTCTGTCCTTGGAACCCTCTTTCTTGGAGTCTCTTATAAATAGACATTCCTCGTTCGCTACATTACAGCGAGTTTTAGCATATGTCTTACGATTTATTTATAATCTTCGTCATGTTTCCTCTCGACGTTCCGGTTTCCTAACTTCTAACGAATTACATGACGCTCTTTTATGTCTTGTAAAATATACACAGAATAATTATTTTCATAAAAAACCAACCTCTAAATTCTTCTCAAAATCTCTTCGAAAACTTGGTACCTTCCTGGATGAAGACAGTCTCCTCAGAATTGGTGGTCGATTAAAACATGCTCCTTTATCGTACGCTTCAAAATACCCCCTTTTATTACCCCGCAATTCTCCTTTAACGTCGATTCTCATTAGATATTTTCACGAGAAGAATTTACATGCCGGACCAAAAACCACCCAATTCCTGATAACCCAATATTTTTGGATAGTCTCTTCGAAAAGAGCCATAAACTCCATCACTTCAAAATGCATTCGTTGTTGGAAACAGTCCCCTAAGTCTTTTCACCCGCCTATGGGCGATATACCTAAATTCCGATTGTTCTCGATTAAAGCGTTTTCTCAGAGTGCTGTTGACTTTGGAGGACCCTATTACATTACCCCTTCAAGATATAATGGTGTTCGTACAATCAAAGCCTACATATCTATCTTTGTTTGTTGTGCCACAAAGGCTTTACATCTTGAGTTAGTTAGTACTTTAACTTCTGAAGGTGTTCTTGCCGCGTTGCAAAGATTAAATTCTCGTCGTTGTCGCGTATCCCACACCTTTTGCGACAATGGCACCAATTTTACTGGAGCCGCGAGAGAACTTCAAGAATATATGAAAACCGCTGCTGAGTAGGAGACCTGCCAGTTTTCTTTCAGTCCGCCTTCCGGGCCACATTTCAATGGTCTGTGAGAAGCCGGTATAAAATCAGTGAAAACCCATCCTACACGCGTGGTGGGAGACCAAATTTTAGGAAGAATTTCACACTGTCTTAGTATTGATTGAAGTCTTAGTGAATTCTCGGCCCCTTACCCCTTTGACACATGATATAGAGGACATCAATGCTCTCACTCCTGGTCACTTTCTAACTCTGGAGCCCTCTTTCTCTCCCTGATTTTTTAACTATTTCTATGAATAAATTGTCTCGTTGTCAGCTTTTCCAAAGGATGCATCAAGACTTTTGGTCTCGTTGGAAACGAGAATATCTTCATACTCTCCAACAACGGTCAAAGTGGCTAACGCCCACATCATATTCTCCTAAAATAGGGCAACTAGTCTTGATTCAGGAGGATAATGTTCCCTCCGGGCGTTGGGTCATGTCTCGAATCACTGCTTTATATCCTGGTCAAGATGGTATTGTTAGAGTTGTACGCGTTAGGGCCGCCAATGGAATTTTGAGGCGTCCCTTGGTCAAATTGTCCCCTCTACCGATGGAGGACAATTAATATACTTCCAATAAGTAGTCTTTTTTTGTAGTAGTAGTTATTTTTAGTATTTTGTAAATATCTAACCAGACACATTTTCAAGGTGTCACAATCATTAATTTTAGTTCTTTATAATTTTCCTAATTTTACTTCTAAAATATCTACATTCATTCTTTTTTTTCTCAAAATGTACCCATGCATTTGGCGGGGGAGAATGTTCGTGATTGAATCCACATATGCATTATATATTTTAAATTCAATCGCGCAACGTTGACATTTTCACCTCGTCAAAGTTTTGTACCGAGTGTGTTTAAATTATCGTACCAGTAAGACATTCCCGCGCGCCAGAGTACAACGGTGTGTGATTGAAGCGACATCGCTATACAACGCCGGCCGGTTAATCTCCGAGAGGAATTAGTAAAAGGTAAAATGTCAGCCTTAAATTAATTACTATTAATGAAAATTACAGTTAACTTCAATTGAAATTTAAAACAAAAGGGAAATTGCTATCGTCCCGAACACAGTTGAATATATTCATAATCCTTCAATCCCTCATAAGTAGGTAATCATAGAAAAATCACTTAGTTAATTGTATTCATCAACATCACGTTTACACATTGTATGTATCAAAATCATAATTTTTCCTCTATGATCAAAGGTGTAATGAAAAATGTCGAAAAAACTCATAGCGAACGATTTGATGACCAAATTTTATACTATTAAATTAAACGTCCTGATGGTCTAGCGGTATAGTTATATACTTGGAATGAGAGAGAGTCACAGGTTCGATCTCCTGTCGGAACAAAATATTTGTTCAATTCTATAAATTGGATAAATTTGTTGCTACGTCACACACGTGTGAGGTGGACAAGATGGATGACACACGACCACGCAAAATAGACGATGGACGTCACAGAAGATGGATGCCGTAGAACATATGAGAGAAGACGCGCGCATCGTAGAACACGAGATGCATGACGTCACTGTCGCGCCAATGACACGTTCTAATCACCCGCCAACGACACCAGCGCTACCATTGCGCCATCTAGCGGACATTTTACGAAGTAGTGCCCCAGAAACGGCTTTGTATATCTACTTTCAATATTTTAGATGACACACCCGATATTTATTAAACTTTATCTTCTAGTTAAAAATGGACGAATCTAAAGAAATATACGAAAACAACAGAAATTAATCGTCAAACATCAAATTTCTACTAATCGATAAAAATAATGTAGCCTGTCTAATTGAAATATTTCAAATAAAAAATTTTTGGAAGTAAATTATAATTACATTAGGTTAATCCCAATCCAGAAATATTAATTTTTATAGGATGTGAAGATAAAACGGTGAGTCCTCTAGCTTCAAAACCGGCTATCTTCATTTTTTTCTTTACTTTACCCCAAAAACAGCTTTCTTCAAAAGCACTTTTTTCAATTCAATTTTAATAGAGAAATTTATGTTCCGTTTCATAATCGGCTTTAATTATACATTTGCCTTTCGACAATAGGTCTTCCTACTGACACAAAACACGTACATGTGCGATACATTTTCAGTGCATCGAAATATTTCTTCACAATAAGGAAATGAAATAGTAGTTACAGGAAAACAAAACAGAGCCCATTTTGGAAAAGTTCTAGTTTTTATTAGTCTTATAGGAGGTTTGTGAAAAAACACGATTTTCGCTAAAGACGAAATACTATTATTAAGAAAAGTTGATTAGACTTAAAAACTACGTTCGAATTACAAATCTTTACGATAAAAATTAAGTTTTGTTATTTTTTACAATTGTTTTAAGTTTAGGAATCGGAAATATTTTTCATTATTAATTTAGCTTAATTATTTGAGTATCTCTTATTAGGAAATCAATTTGTTTTCGTAAAATTAGTAATAAAAAAGTTTTGCATATGCATAAAGAGATTTAAAAAAACAAGACCTGATTTTTATCGTAAAAATGTATTATTTGTTATTGGAACATAGTTTCCAAATAAACTTTTCTCAATAATTATTTTGGAATTTGTCAAAATTAAAGGTTTGACCAGCTTTTTATATGACATATACAATTAGTCTTTCGATGGCTGTATCTTAGATTTAGGACCATGAAGAACTTTTTTCGTAAAATTAATAATAATAAAAGTTTCTCCTGTATACAACTTTTAGTACACACAGATCCCTCTGAAAAAAATAAAATCATTTAAGTATGTATAATAAATGAAAGGAATAATAAAAGAGATTAAGCATGTATATATTATAAATTGTTTCTATACAAAAGTAGATAAATATTGTTCTTCGAAAATGTTGATAAAATATCCAACACGTTATCTACATTCACCTTGTCAAAATGTACATTAATTATTCCAAATTTTTTGATTATTTGTGAAATCAGGATCAGCTGCACATAAAAACCTGTCTTTAACTTTGTTAAATACACCGCTGAAGTTGTATTTGAGCACAAAACTTTTTGTCAATTCTTCCTTCTTTTACGTAATTGTGATTAGTTTTGAAGCCAAGGGGACACTTAATGTCAATTACTGACTCCCTACAAATACCCAAATACCATCCGACGAACCTGCTATCATTGGATACTGTTTTGATATAAAAAGACTACATTATGCAATATGTTCCGGGCCTTTTTCAAGCTTTATCTTCCTTGTTGGTGACTCCTTCGGGGGGTGGGGGACTGGGGGGTGTCGGGAGCTGAATAACCTGCTTCCTGGCCTCTTCAGGGAATATTCTCCGATTGAGGATTCGCAGGTATTTCCGCACCACTGCCCACTAAAGCCTTTTCTCAGTGGGTCGTCCATGCCGCCCGGTTCTCCCAGCTTTGGGAGATCGAATGGCATACGATCTTTGTGCCGTTTGGCCTTTTTTCCCTCTGTGTGGTGCCCGGGCGAAGAGGTGGGCGATTTCTCCATTACTTTTCCGGTGGAAGTTTTTCTTTATCTTCCCATCAATGGTCCCACGAGAAGCTAGGGTTATTACGGTCCACCGCTGCAGAGACCCGCGTGCAGAGGTAAGGGGTTCAATACAATACCATTCATGCATGATGAGATCTGAATAGAGTTCCTCAAAAGAAAGTTTTGATAAAACTAATTATTGTGTAGCACTCTCGGACAGTTCGATAATTCTTCCCCAAAAGTACGTACAATTTTTGAGTCACTACTTTCAATATATCACCCAGTAACTATCTAACTGATTTTGTCTAATACTGCAAAATATTCTCAAAATTAAATTTTTTTTCATTATCTAAAAATACATCGTCGAAAACCATAATAATATTTTTCTACTACCGTGAAAGTACGTACTTTAGACACACCTTCGAGTGCGTAAAACTTTACTTTACGCACTGGTGCGTAAAGAAAACCATCCAATTTGTATGTAGTTTTATCTAGTCTTATAAATATATAGATAGGTATAATAAACGGATACTAAATCTGAGTTTTCTTTAAATCAGATATTGAAACATATATAATTCAGTAGAGTACATACGTAATAATTATTGGGTACTCGAAAATTATAGAATAGGGTGCATAGGTAGGTACCTATAAGTTGGCTGTGAGTGACTGACATTTCTTTGTGCATTGAATCTGACATTCAAATTTGAAATTGAGATTTTCCGACTATACCTAGGGTAAGCAAAAGTATTTATATTTAAGTATTGAACATTTTTAAGAAACCATGATGTTATTTTAGATTCTTTTTTCAGAAAACGGAATAGGTAGGTACGTTTAATTATAAAGATGGATTCCTCTGACGATCTCTCAGGAGAATATTTTGAAAATACACCATCTTACATAGTACACGTAGCAGGAAATGCTTCTAATGATTTATTGCCCCAAAAATCTGTGAATATTTACGAAACAAAATACAATTTGTTTAAAGAATGGTGTAGGAAAAACAAAATAACAAAATATTCCGAAAAAATCCGAGTGCACAAATTACACCTTTAATATTAGTACTGTTATTAATTGAATTCGTCTGTTGTTTTGTTAATTTGTTGTAATTTTGATAAAAATGTTCAAAATATTAATCAATATATAATATATTTTATTAGAAATCAAAAAAAGCGGTATAGTGCGCAAAGAAAATTACTATTAAACTTCTGTATTTTGATAAAATTTTCGGTAGTAGAAAAACTAGTGGATGCAATTTGTGTGTAAAGGCCTTTTTCAACTCATGTGATTGTCGCATTCGCCTGAATATACACATTCATCGAAAAAAGGCTACTTTACACACTTGTTACATAAATAACTATTTGTTGAAACCAGCTTCATATAAGTATTTGTTTTGGCATTAATGTTGCCTATCCGGTAGAAGCCAATATATTTATCAAAATATTAATTGTCATGCGTCTACTAGAATATTTCTTCGAATCAGTAGCGAATCGTGTTTTGACGAGACTACATTTTACGGTCTAATTAATATAAAAAGGTTTATATTTCGATAACCGGTTGGACTATAGAATAAACCACTTCCTTTCCATCTAACCCCATCCCCAATCAGTGGTGAATCCTATATTGGAATATGGATGAGCAAGCGCGAAAAGTAAGTTTTTTATAATTGTTAGTTTTATTTATTGATAAAGGAGAAAAATAACCAATCAGTATTATTTCAAAAATTTGTATTGCTTCGCCAGAGTTGATCTTCCGTAATCAACGAAACCAAAGGGTAATTCAATTTTTCAACCGAATTGTTTGAAATAACAAATAAAGATCGTATAAAAATGTTGAAAACCCCGAATCATAAAAGCAACAACACCCTTGGCCGAATACATTTGTAATTCCTGTCGACCATTCTACTTTATTAATCGCATTAAAGTCCGCTCTGTATTTCCAAATGGAATTAGGAACACCATTGACAGCATCCGTCCAACAAAAGTACGGTCCGATGGAACACGTCAATATATTATCGAATTTTACTGCTCGACATTTGAATTTGGACAGTTCAATGTGTGAGTGTGCACTGTTGCTTGAATAACGTAACAAAAAGAAAATGAAAAATGAAGTTGAAGTGCAATGCGGAATAAGCCCCACAGAATTAGAATAGAACCATATAAATGATGGGGATTTAGATGGTTTAATAGAAGATTATACATAGGATTAATTAACTTTCCATCCATTGTAAGAAATATATTTCAGGAAAACTCTCCTTACTCTTTAGAAAACGTTTCCACAGAGTACTAACTGGGTTATTATTGGAATAATTTTAAGAATAAACATTATCAAGAACTCGTGAATACTTAAAATAATGGAAGATATAGTCAAACAAATATTGGAAGAAATCAGGAAATGTAAAGTGGAACTTAAAAACAGTATCGAAGCTAGTGAGTGTTATATCTTACTGAAAGTGGAGGACTTGAAGTCCAAAATAAGGAGCCTTGAGAAAGAGAAGTGTTGTTTGAAGGACAAAATTCGAAAGCTAGAGAGGAACGAATAACAAAATAACATAATTATTTTTGGATGGCATGTCCCCAACAAAAAAATATAAATTCAGAATTTATCTGTACTGAACTCAATAACATGTTGAACGTAGTTGTAAACAAGTCAGATATAAACAATTAATATAGCCTTGGAGGAACAACAAATCGACCAGTCAAGATAGAGTTCGTATAATATTTGAAAAAAAGAAATCTGGAGGAACTGTTGAAAGTTGAAGGGAAGTAGTATAACAATATCCCACGACATGACTGTCCAACAACGCTGTGAACAAAAACTCTTACGGAAATTCTTACTTCAAGAAAGACGACAAAACAACAGCTGCTATATCAAGGGCAATAAACTCGTTATATATAACACGGAATTTTCCATAGAAGATCTGAACAAACTAGACAAACAAGTAGAAATAAACCAATAGTAATCCTTCGATCCCAACTCAGTCACAAATTCAAAACACCGATCATTATATAAGTGGAAATTCAGAAATTTTACATACTTTCCACCCGAAAAAATATACACCTGAATCAACTAAAAAGTCAAGCTGAGAACCTTCCCAAATCTATTGGAGTTTCGAAAAATCCGAATTAACCCAGCTTTAGGACTCGGAAATAAATTCCCCAGTTTTCGATCTATAGACCCTCCAATTAGTGAGCATTATTATTGCTAGTATCGTAATTTTTATAATGTACCTATTCTACTTTCATTATTGCTTAAAGTCAAATTTACAATCTATCTTTCACTAGATTCAGTTTTAATTTTAATATTAATCTAACCATTTTTGTATTGTGCCCTTGTTATTAACTAAATTTGGATTGTTTTATTCATTGAAAAACTGTTATAAAATGGATCAGTATATGAAGGAATTTGATACAGACTCAATTAAAACATATTCTATGAATACGAACATTTAATGATCTCACATTTTAAATGTAAATAAAGAAAATCCTAAATTTTAAATATTAGGGTTAACATACGCAGTTACTAAACACCTCGATGAATTTGAGATACTCCTAAGAGATATGGATTGTGTTTTAAATTAAACTAGGAAAATTCAACATACAAGTTTATTTTATATTGAAAATTACAATCTAATATATAATCAAAGTAAGTTTAATCAGTGCGATGGGGTTGAATTGTACATAAAATCAGATTACAACTTTTCATACGATATCGTAGATATTTTTAATAATATAAAGTTAATACAAATAAAAATAATGTTACGAAATAGCACAATAGTGTAGACCCCGAATCCGACTCTGTCTAAGCCTTGTATGGAAGTTAAAATTATGGCGGATGCGCAGGGATTTCTTAGAACTCTTAACGATTGTAACTATCTTATCCAGACAATGTCTTATCTAGAAAATGCCAGAAAGCCAATTGTTTTTGTGTAAGCCGCAATCTAGAATTATCTAGTAAAAAAGGCACTAATATATAAAGGACCGATCAGGTAGAGTCAGTTTAGTTGATAAAAGGATCTCGACAAATAAACAAGCATACACTGAAATAGCGAACAGTGAAATGTTGATATAAATAAATAATTAAGGTTGTGTCTATATAAATTAAATTTAAGTGAATAGTTAAGCGTATATAAATTAGGTGGTAGTGAGTAGTTTAGTGTTTAAATGAATTGGTAAATAGTCATACCGTGTGTTTAAAGTTCATCCCACCCGTAAAAAAACGTTTTAATAAATAAGAAAAACATTACATTGGTGTCAGAAGTGGGATAATATACATAAATATCCACGTAAAAATGGCCAAGAAACCAAGTGACTTGAAAGTGACTGAGCTAAGAGCAGAATTGGAAGATGGTGAGTTGGAAACGTCCGGTAAGAAAAGTGAATTAGTAGAAAGACTTAAAGTGGCACTGGAAAATGACGGCTTTGATCCAGAAACAGTTTTATTTAATAACGAGGCTTCCACCTTAATCTCGTCAACTTCTGCTAACATGGACGAGAAGATTTCTGCCATGGAAGATAACATGGACGAGAAGATTTCTGCTATGAAGAACGATATTTCTGCCACGGAAGAGAAAATTTCAACGAATGTGAAAAACGATATTTCTGCCATGAAGATCGACATTTCTGCTAATATTGACGACAAGATTTCTGCTTTGAAGAACGATATATCTGCCGATATCTTATTAATGAAAAAATACATTGCCGCTGACGTTGAAAATAAAATTTCTTCTCTAAAATTTGAAATTGAGAATGAGATGTCAACGATGGACGAGAAAATCGAGAATAAAATGTCAACGATGGACGAGAAAATCGAGAATAAGATCACAACGATGGACGAGAAGATTGAGAATAAGATTACAACGATGGACGAGAAGATGGAGAATAAGATGACAACGATGGACGACAAAATCAAGGAGTAAGAAAAAAAGATGACAGATATAAGAACTCAAGACACGCCAGCGGAAGAAAAGAAGACCGAGCAAACGAAACCTTGCACGACAGAAACACACCCTAACTTAAAAGACATTGGTAGTTTTACCCGAGTCAAGGCCCCAACTTACGATGGAAAAATGTCGTGAACCAGTTATGTGAAACAGTTTTAAGCAGCCGCTAGAGTGAATAATTGGTCCCATAAGGCGAAAGCAGTGAACCTAATTATAGCGCTTCGGGGAGATGCCTTAGACGTACTTCAGACGATACCTTTTGAAGAAATGGATGACTTCGAGCAGCTGAAGAAGAGGTTGGACATGCGATACGGTCACGAACATTTGGAACATCTGTACAGATTCCAGCTGAAAAACCGAAGGCGGAAACGTGACGAAACCCTTCAAGAGTATGAACTGGATATTGCCCGACTAGTTCGATTTGCTTATCCATCAGCACCAGATAACATGATGGAATGACTAGGCATTCAGGCCTTTATTGCGGGCTTACGTGACCCCGATATGCAGAGGACGCTTGGTTTAGCCCATCCGAAAACAGTAGTCGACGCATTGACTGCTGCTCTTGAATATGAAGCAGCCACGATGGCTTCCGGATACAACAAAGGTAGAACCAAACAGGAAGAAGGTGACGATGACAGACTTGACCAGATCGTGAACTTGTTGAAATGTATGGTAGACAAGTAGCCGGATAAAATCAGGTGCTGTAGTTGTGGCGAGCTAGAGCATGCACGCAGTTCGTGTAAGCGTCCTACAACTCCTGCGAACCAAGAACCTCTTGAATGCAAAGCAGCCATGAAGAGCTCGCGCTACATCAAAGGTAGGACCATGCAGGAAGAAGATGACGATGACAAACTTAACCAGATCGTCAACTTGTTGAAAGGTATGGCAGATAAGACGCCGAAGAAGATAAAATGCCGGAAGTGGCCGAAGAAGATCAAATACCGGAAGTGTGGCGAGCTAGAGTACGTACGCAGTCCGTTTAAGTTCCCCAATACTCCTGTATCCCAAGAACTCCAGTCACAGGGGAAATCAGATAGGGGTCATGTGAATCACCGAAAAGCCAACTCGGCCTAGACGGTCATGCCTTCTAGACTATTCACAATGCAACAAGTCAAAATCTAAGAAAGTTGCAGTTTCAAGAATTACAGTAGTCAATGAAGAATGGTCACCCACCAGGATCAGAGAAGATCAGGAGAATGATCCTTTCCTCAAGAAGATTCGGCAGTGGAAGCAAAAAAATCGGCGACCTACCTGGCAAGAATTGTCATGATTTTGACCGAAACTCAAGACGTATTGGGCTCAGTGGGACTCCCTCGTCCTGGAAGAAGGGCTGTTGAAAAGAGTCCTTGAAAACGATTATGGTTCCGAGATGAGGAGATAGCTAGTTATCCCTAAAACAAGAGTAGCTGAGGTACTGAAGAAGTTACACGACAGTTCATCGGGAGGTCATCTGGGACTGAAGAAAACCCTTTAGCGATTCCGTGAGAGGTTTTATTGGATAAACAGCTCCGACGATGTGAAGGACTTGTATAAGAAATGTACGACTTGTGCTACGAGTAATGAACCACATCGCAAGAGAAAGGCACCTATGAAACAGTATAATGTTGGAAGCCCTTTCGAAAGGATTGCTTTAGACATTGCTGGACCAATTCCGACAACAGAAAATGGTGGTAAATACATCCTGGTTGTTATGGATTATTTCACAAAGTAGGTGGAAATTTACGCGATCCCGAGGCCACAACTGTCGCGGATGTATTGGCGAAATAATTTATCAGACGATATGGAGTGCCATTGGAAGTCCACAGTGATCAGAGAAGATATTTCGAAAGCCATCTATTCCACGAGATTTGCGAGAAGCTGGGAATGAAGAAGACCAGGACAACAGCATTACATCCACAGTCAGATGGTATGGTTGAGAGAATGAATAGGACTATTGGAAAATACTTGTTCAAAGTAGTTTCCAGCCATCAGAGAGATTGGGACCAATATATTTCCCTATTTGCATTGCCTTATCGATCTGCCGTCAATGAGTCCACGAGTACAACACTTGCGAAAATCCTGTTTGGACGTGAAATGAGGCTTCCTTGTGACCTGGTATTTGGCTGTCGGCCTGGAGAAGATTTAGCAGGAGAAGACTACGTGATCCAATTGAGAAGAAGGCTGGACGATATTCATGAATTAGTTCGAACAAGACTGAAAGCTGATCGAATAATTCGAGAGATGATAGAAGAGGAAGTATTAGAACGATCTACTAGCCCATGGATGTCTCCAGTAGTGCTCGTCAAGAAAAAGAATGGAACTATAAGATTATGTGTGGACTATCACCAGCTAATTAACGTGACCATAAAAGACAGTTACCCTCTGCCTCGAATAGACGATACGCTAGATGCCTTAGCCAGCGGCGAACTCTTTTCTACCCTGAACATGAAGTTGATGGGATTATATTTTAACGGGATTACAATGTACTGAAACCTAAGGTTTTTAAATCCCCCTCCTTATCAAAGCTGTTCTCGCTACTACTAGAGTTCGCCTCCCAGTTCCAGCGTTCTAATGAAATCATTTGAGACGGATTCAAGGAGGCTCACTCTTGCAAGTCTCTTGTCCCAAGCATTTTTTGCGTTGGCTTACAATGGTGACGCATTTTAGAACTAGGTGACGCGGAGTTTCTTCCTCTTCAAATCGAATCTACAGTCGTCAATATCTGCTAAACCTTTTCTCATTAGGTGGTTCCTAATGCGGAGCTCCCTTTAAGGAAGCCCGTGAGGAGATGTAGCTTATTTTTACTGAGATCAAAATATTTTTCGGATCTAGCGCAGTCAAATTTCCGCGGGATCTTTTTGGAGTGATCCACCCCGAAAAAGCCTCTTTCGGTTTCCTCCTTCTTCCGATACTCTTTTTTATAGGATGATTTTCCTCAACCAAAGAAAGGATCCGGTCCAATAAAGGGCGTTCGTGATCCTTTCTTGACAAGTGTATTGGCGTCTTCATTTCCTGTGTGGTCAGGAATACAGACTAAAGAGACCCTTTTATTTTTGCCTAATTCATCAAGTTTCCTTCGCCTATGAATTTTATTAGAGAGGACCACGCTCCCTGATTTTCAATACTTTCATTGCCTGAACCTTCCCCAGATGCTCTGAGAATTACCTCTTGGGCTGATGTTTCTATCACCAGATGTAGAGGTGTGGGATCTGTAACGATCTCTAATACCCTAGTTGGGCACGTTCTCATGGCTCCAGTGATGCACACACAGGCAAGCCTTTGGGTTTTGTCGAGGGGCTTCCTTCTGCTGTTCTGATCTGATTTGAAATGACAGACTATTGCCCTATACGAAATTGCTGGCCTCACAATCATCGCGTACATCCATCGTAGTATTGTTGGTGTTACAGCCCCAAGACTTATTAGCTAGATTTCTGCACGATATCTGAGGCTTTTTTTGTAATAAATCATACAAGGGACTGTCTAACTTGCCTCTGACTATTAGAACTATGTGTTACCCAGACTAGCTAAACGTTCTATGATCGTGAAGTCTTGCCAGGTTGTATGTTCTAATTTGGGGAGTAATTTAGGCCAGTTCGCGGATCTAATTACTTTATTAGCTAAATTAATTAAGGAAATTAATAGAACAAAAAAAAATTGTTGGACGCCAGTTACTTTCCAAAAATTAACAAAAACCCAAATTAGACATACAAGTGTGTTCGTGAGATGTGTGTCGGAATAAAAGTCGTCAAGTGAAATTAATGATTTGAAACTATATTACAAAAATTAAATAAAACTAAGATTGTACACAGAAAAACGAGTTCTTCTCTCAGCGTCTTATAACATAATGTCGAAAACTGTGCCCTCAAAACAGGTATACAAGGATACAATAAGGGTGGTTTAACCATTTTACCCCAGATGCTGTCCAGATGGCACAAATATTTATGACTCTGCTTTTGTAGAATGATTTGATATGATGGCAAATATATAATGAGTGTTAAGTTACTAACAAGTGTGAACATGCCCCCAGCCTTGGCAAAAATTGCCGAAAAGAAGAGTACAAAAAAGAAACATACACTTACGACAATGAAATAAATAAAATTGTTGTATGGTTAGTAAATATAGATAAAAGTAGTACCTAATAATAAAAAGTAACACAGATTTTTTCTTGCAAACACAAGCAATATCATTAATCTCGACAATAGCATCATGAAGTGATTTCTAATATTTAAATTTAACATGGTATAAAAATCACACTCAAACTACCTAATGCTAACTTATATGCCTAAGAGTCTGAAAATTTTAAAACTGTTTCTGCTTTAATTATTGTCTATATCATCGTTCACGGGTAACGGACATATTTTTGAAAATGAACGTGTTATAATTCCACCAGAAGTTTTAATTTTAAAAACACGCGCTACACCGTCGTTACCACATATCACTTCACTAACGCGACCAAGTTTCCACTTCATGGGTGGCAAATTGTCCTCTTTAATAAGGACTAGATGATCTTCGGCGACCTTATCACCTTTGTTAGTAACCCACTTGGTTCTCTTCTGCAACTCAGAGATATACTCCTTGTTCCACCTTTCCCACATATGTTGTGATAATTTTTGCGTCAGTTGATAGCGTGATAGTCGATTTATAGGGATGCTTGTAAATTGTGGGTCGCTTGATGTGGTTATAGGGCGACCAATAAGAAAGTGGGCGGGCGTTAGAGCGGTGTAATCGTTGGGGTCGGTGGATAACGGCGTCAATGGCCTCGAATTTATTATTGCCTCAATCTGCGTTAATAACGAGTAGAATTCTTCATAAGTAAGGTGCGCATTTGATAGAACTCTTTTAAGGTGATGTTTGATTAATTTGACACCCGCTTCCCAAAGACCCCCAAAATGAGGTGAATATGGCGGTGAGAATTTCCAATCTATCTCGTCTTTGGACAATAAGTCAATAATTGATGATTTGTTTGATTTTAGAAATGTACTAAACTCTTTAAAATCCGTACTTGCAGACACAAAATTTCTACCATTATCCGAAAAAACTTGCCTGGGCTTTCCCCTACGTGAGATTAATCGCTTTAGTGCCAACAAAAATGTTTCCTTGGATAATAAATCGGCGGGATTATCCGAAGTAGGTACATGCCGCCACTGTGCAAAAGAAATAGATTCTTGAATTTCGTTAACCCGATTACTAACAAATGTTTTAAATTGATTTGCTGGTTTTTTTAACCAACACAGAACTATGGTAGAGTCCGTCCATAAAAAGCAATTATTAAATTTTATTTTTAAGGAGTTAAGTACCTTTTTTGCTAATCTAGAAGTAACTAATGCCCCACAGAGTTCCAAGCGAGGTAATGTTACCGGTTTTAAAGGGGCGACTTTACTTTTAGCGCATAACAAATGAGAGTGTGTTTTATTATTTTCATCAGTGGAGACAATATAAATGCATCCTCCATACGCCTTTTCGCTGGCGTCCGCAAATCCATGCAATTCAATGTTCGTATAATTATGCAATTTCACCAGTCGTTTGATTTTAAGATTATTTAAAATGGGAAGCTGTCGTCTTAAATTAATAAATGTTGTTTTAATATGAGCCGGGACCGGTTCGTCCCATGAAATGTGTTCCAGCCATAACTTTTGAAGCATTATTTTAAATGTAGTTATACACGGCATGAGGAGCCCTAATGGGTCAAACACTTGTGAAATATCGGATAGTATGCGACGCTTTGTTATTTTTTCGTTTTCTTTGAATACAGTGAAGGGACTGATGCTGTAAAGTAATAAATCTTGATGAGGAGACCATAAAAGCCCCAACGTTTTGGAGTTTTCGTTCTCACCAAAACTTAATATTGCAGATGTGCATGGACGGTCACTAATGTTTTTTAGTATCTCAGGACTATTAGAATAAAACTTTCTCAACGGAAAACCTCCTTTTTGTAGAGCCTCAGTTATTTTGTGACATGCCTCCTGAGCCTCTTTGACCGAATCAAAACCTGTTAATAAATCGTCCACGTAAAAATCATTAAGTATGATATTTGAAATATTAAGAATAATGTTAGAATAGTCCAAACCTAAGGTGTGTAGACATTTAATCGCGAGGTATGATGAACATTTCATACCGTAAGTGACGGTTGTGCATTGATAAGCCTTTAATGGCTCGGCGGGAGAATCGCGCCAAAGAATACATTGTAATGTTTGTTGGTTTTCTTGGACCAAAATCTGGCGGTACATTTTCTAAATGTCCGCACTTATGACGTATGTGTGCAATCGAAATCTTAATAAAAGGGATAATAAATCGTCTTGCAGGGTGGGACCGGCCATTTGTAGGTCATTAAGAGAGAGTCCTGAGGATGTCGCTGCGGAGCAATCAAAAACAACTCGAAGACGCGTAGTGGATGAGCTTTCTTTTAAAATACTATGATGGGGCATAAAGTAGAATTGTTTGTGTGGCGCATTAAGGGGATCCAGACACCCTATTTCTTTCATGTGTCCGAGCTTAATGTATTCATGTATAAAGTCAGTGTAAAGTTGCCTTGATTTAGGGTTGGATTCTAGTTTTCTTTCTAAGTTAAAAAATCGTTTTCTTGCAATGTGATAGGAATCGCCTAATTTGTCGGTGGGTTCCTTAAATGGGAGAGCTACTACGAATTTGCCATTGGAGTGTCGTCGCGTAGTTTCGTGAAAATGTTGTTCGCAGGAAATTTCTTCCTTTGATAAGATTCGTTTTTCAACGATCTCCTCTAATTCCCAAAATCGCGCTAATTGATTTTGAATCTGAGCCTCGGTCGACGCTGTTAAGAAATTGCAGCTTACTTCGTTGCGCGCTGAAAATGGTGCTGAATACGGGCCTGCTATAATCCAACCGAGTACCGTTTGGTGTATTATCGGCTTATTTTTACCTAAACTAAAAGTATTTTGACCCAAGAGGTTCCAAAATAAGTCACTACCGATGAGGATATCGATTTTTCGGGGTTTAGAAAACATATGGTCGGCTAATGGCAAATGTTTTGGAATATTTAGATATTGTGAATTAAAGGGAACAGCAGGTATATAACCCGAAATGTGCGGAACAATAAGGCATCGTAATTGTGCGTTGAAATTGTTTATTTTTGAAGATATTTTTATATTACACCCTTTCTCTAATTGGCAAGAAATATTTGTTATGCCTGACACTGTCCAGTTGACCTGTTCCGATGAAATACCTAATTTATTATGCAATTCAGCAGATATAAATGAACTTTGCGATCCACTATCTAAAAGTGCTCTAGCTGTATGCATTTTATTGTATTTGTCATACACGTTTATTAGAGCGGTTGATAAGACTACCTGGCCTTGCACTGCGATATTAGAAATGGAACAATTTGCTAATGAAGTAGATGGTTCGGTTGAGGTTGAAGCGACAGGGTTGGAGGTAGTTTCACGCCAGCGATCACTGTTTTCAATGCGATGGAAATGTAATAGCGTGTGATGCCGCCCGTTACAAGTCTTACAGGAATTCATGTGACGACAAATTTTGTTGTCGTGGCCAGGTTTTAAACAATTAATGCATAATTGGGCATTTTTAGCCCTTTCATATTTTTCAGTAGGAGATAAACTCATAAACTCTGTGCAGTTATATATGACATGAGAATTTTTACATATAGTGCAAAACGGGTTTTGATTCGATTTACTATGAGGTTTGTTGGTGTTAGAAGTGTGCTTGTTTGAATAATTTGATGCTTGATGAGAAGAATAATAACCGCGTGTATGATTGAACGTGCCCCTGGAATTATTATTAAATGAATTATTATTATTATGAGCCTTTTTGTCAGCTTGGTTAGTTTCTAATGTTTCCAATAAATCGGCGCGCGATTTTAAGAATGTCTTGAGATCATTAAATGAAGGTACCTCTTTATTGGCGTTTGATTTTGCGTTTTCCCATTCGCGTAATGTGGACGAATCTAATTTGGTGGTTATAAGGTGAATTAATAATACATCCCAGTGATCTGTTTGTTGTCCCATTTGCTTAAGAGAATGTAAGTGTTTAGAGTATGTGTCGATTAAATTGCGTAATTTGTAGGAGGATTCTTTATGCATGGTTTCTAGGTTGAAAAGTGATTTTACATGATTAAATACTAGAAGGCGCTTATTGTCGTATCTTTCGCGAATAAAATTCCAAGCCACAATATAATTGCTGCTTGTAAATTCAATCGAACGGATAACTTGGGCCGCACCCGATTCTAAAGATGACCGTAAATAATGAAATTTTTGAATGCTATCCAAGGCCTCATTTTTATGCACTAATGATTCGAATAAATCCGCAAATTCTAACCAGTTTTGGTACGAGCCGTTAAATTTGGGAATCTCAATGGGTTTTAATTTTATACCTGCAAGTTTAAAACTATTGTTTTCGTAAGCGCTGTGTATAGGGTTGGTACTAACTAAATTGAAACTTGATGCATTGTCTGAAGATAAGGAAGAATCTTTTATGATATTTTTTGCTATTGCTATTTGCATGTGAAAGTTAGATTCAAATGTATCGCGCTCTTCGTATTCAATTTCTAATAAATCTTCATCTGTTGTCTTTTCCTCAATCACACCCTGTATGTTCTCAAACTCAAAAATTATATTTTTTGAATGATTTAAACGTTCTTGCAGCGCTAAAAGGTCTACGTCCGCTAGAATCGCATTCGTTCCTTTAATGCCTGATAAATATTTCCCAAAATTAGTGAGCTTAGCTTTAATCGCGCCTCGCTTTCTTTTTAATTCTTCCAAAGAAAGAGACGTAATATCTGACATTTTGCGAATATTTAAATATAATGAACAAAAAACAAAATGTAGTAAATGATGAATTGTGATCACTAAATGTATGAAATAGCTTATGTTATGATTATGTTAATTTTGTATGTAAATTGTCAACAAGAACTAAATAATGAATTGTGATGTGTAAATGTATGAAATAGCTTATGTTATGATTATGTTAATTTTGTATGTAAATTCTCAATAAGAAGTAAATAATGAATTGTGATGCGTAAATGTATGAAATCGATTATTTTATGATTATGTTAAATTTGGAAGAAAATTGATTGCACAACCTTAGCTTTAGAAAACTCTCGTTACAAACACAGATTTAAAACAATAACAAATTAGCACTAATGATTGTATGAGAGGAACGACCTCACCTGATGATTTGCGATGCAGTTGGAAACTTGTTGCTTTTAGGCTTCGTGCTTCTAGGATCCACTTACAAATTTAATGAAGTAATCCTTTACTGTTGCGTTATGGTGTAATGTCCGGGAATTCCGGATATGCTTGCGTTGTGCACTCGCGTAAGACACTACCTTCACTTTCGTCTTTGGTTACACGCACGAAAACTTTTCGGCGATTGACGATTTCAACTTTTAATTGTTTACGCGAGTAATCACTTGTTTTGTTTTTCACTTGTATTCGACAAGATCCGGCTCGAAGGACCAATATGTTCGTGAGATGTGTGTCGGAATAAAAGTCGTCAAGTGAAATTAATGATTTGAAACTATATTACAAAAATTAAATAAAACTAAGATTGTACACAGAAAAACGAGTTCTTTTCTCAGCGTCTTATAACATAATGTCGAAAACTGTGCCCTCAAAACAGGTATACAAGGATACAATAAGGGTGGTTTAACCATTTTACCCCAGATGCTGTCCAGATGGCACAAATATTTATGACTCTGCTTTTGTAGAATGATTTGATATGATGGCAAATATATAATGAGTGTTAAGTTACTAACAAGTGTGAACAAAGTGCTTTTTTTGCTATCGGCTCGAAATGTTCTTGGTTGGTGAAAGTAAAAGCAGAAAAAAATTTACAATTTACAGTATATTATATTTACAATTTCAAAGGGAAAGAAAAATCTGTTAATATATATGAAAGATGATAAAAAAATTATTTCAAACAAAATTTAGTAGGTAATTCAGAATTTTCCCATAATATGATAGATGTACCATGTACTTCCTTTTTGAATATCCGGAGCTGAAATCCCTCCGTGCGGGAAGCCAATCTCCGAAGCTAAGCTTCCTAGTACCAAGTTTATAGATATACTATGTTCAGCTATCCTACTGACAATTTAATAAGTATTCCAGGTTAAACTGAAAAAAAATCACCGTGCGATTCAATTAATATGTTAAATTATAGTGTCAGCCAGTTCAGACAAACCGCCAAATTCTTAGCGATTATATAAAAATGTCAGACGTTATCTTCCTTGGATGATTACATTTTTCACAATATTACACTGTAACAATAATTTGAAACTACTTTACTTTCAAGAAGTCTATATATCTATTAAAAAAATGCCATTCACAATGATTTTCAAAGCAAGAAACAATTTGAATACAAACTATTGAACATTAATAAAAAAACATAGGCGTTAGCAAGAAACAATTTGAATAAAGACTTAATCATGAATAAAAAAACATTGACTTAAAAAGTTTCACAAACAGTATTTAGCGAATAGAAAAAGAGGGAAAATAAAAAAAAAATATAGCAAATCATCGAGAAATTATTCACCACAATTTAAGCTACATCTGTCTGACCTCTTGACTGACAAAAAATATAAAGCAACGTGCATTTCGGTACTAAGTGATTCAAATGTAAAATGATTTTTACTAGTGAAAATCATAGCAAGTACTTCAATATCTTATGAACGATATTCAATTAAAAATGAGATATGTAATTAATATTCTAGTGCGACCGACAGCTGCTGATGATAAAACCTATAAAAATTAAGCCTTCAACAATACCAGCTGAACTTTGCTAAAACCTAAGTCGCCACCTACGACCGTAGGAGTTGTCGCCAGCTCTCGTGGAGATGGGAGGGGTTCAAAATTGTATTCAAATAAAAATAATGATCTTAATAAGGGTAAGTTTGCCCCGGGCAACTACCTGATTTTTCTCCAACACCTCTGAACATACCAAATAGGTGCCAATACAAAAAGAATAAAAGTCGTGAATCTCTTAACTACGTTTATTCGACAGCAGCAGTAGTCAATAATGCATGTGAAATAACTAAAAGTCATGAGCGATAGTGAGCAATTAAAAAAATTAGCGATAACACTTACTATTAAGCAATTATGGAACCCTGATAATGTTACCCAAGGGAAAAAAATATAGCTGTTCCCAAATAGAAAGCATAATATCGTAAGTCAAACAATACCAGTTCAGTCTAGAAAAGTTCGATAAAGCATCTACAAGTAGGTACTTGACTTTACACACTAATTTCAAGTTATAAATCATTGGTTATAGTTATAAATTATAGTTAATCAAAGATCAAGTAACTCTACAGTTACGAAACTACTAACGAATTTACTACAGGCGGTATTAAGGCATGCTTTAAAAAATAAAATAAAACAATGTCGCTTGAGCTCAGGCGCATGCGCAAAATCTATGTAATAACCGGTATATGGAGTAACATTTCAATTGATTAGAAAAGAAAACCGTAGCCTTAATTAACGCTTAACAATTAATAAAAGTATACCCCCTAAAACGCAATAATTAAACACCTCCATGTTTAGTTCTTAGAATCAAGTGTTTCTTTTGATAGTTTAGTTTAATCAAATGATGAATTGACCGTACTATGCTTGGTAATAGAAGAAAATAATGAAAACTTGCGTAATGATGATCCCTGACGAAGTACGCTACTGATTCCTCATGTTCAACTTCCAACCTTTGGAACATCACTCCAAATAGTAAGAGCTAGGTATGCCAAGAGTAACAACTCCTTACATGAACCCTAAAGAAAATGTTTCATTTTTTCAGGTATTCAGAAGACAACAACAAAAATTATAATTCCCAGTTTGACAATTAGTTTGCACTTTATGCTACGCCATTAAAACCTAAATCTAGAATAAGTATTCACTAATTACTTTTCAATAACTAAAAGGTGAAAACTATATCAAAATTAATATGAAACTTTGCTAATTTCTCCTAGTGTTTAAATCTAAGTAAAAATGGAAATAAATATCACTTAAAATCGAATTAAACTGTAATTAAACGCATGGATTGACCTTTTTTCCTATTTTTTACTCAATAAAAATGTAAAAAAAAGGATAGGAAAAAACGGATAACAACAAAACATGTATTTGCTGTTGAAACGAAAGATATGAATAATAAACCATCACTTACCCTAATGCACGGGGTTACTTGTGTAAAACAATCAAAGTGATTCCAATTACCAAGTCTGATGTAACTGACAGAGACTACTATACTTCAAAGACCGTTCGCTCCTTTAGAGAATCTATTTGTGATAAAAAAAATAGAAAAATGAGCCCAACAATTTTTCTAGAGTTAGTAATGAACTTTATAGCCAAATAAAAATAGTTTTGGTAGCGGGAAACAAGAATAAGACAACCAGTACATACCTATTATGAACAATTCTGATCCAAAATGGTGGTTGATAAAAGTAGATATCCAAAATCCCTTAAAACAGGTTTATAAGTCTGACATACCAAAAATATACAATTTATCGAAAACTACGATGGTCAGACTTATCAAAGTGGTTTCAAAATAATTCCCACGAATGGATGATTCTTCAAAATCAAAAATTTAAAACCACAACGGGTGTTACACACCATCTACTCCCAGACTGCCATTGAAAATGCGTCACGGATGGGTGTCTTCTGCCCTCACGCGAAAGATTTGGTAGGTACTGCCTAGTAGTATTAGGTTTCGAGGAAGCTACAAGCTAGCTTCCAGTTTTAGTAGATCGATTCTACTAATTAGGTACCTTGGCCCAAGGTGGCATTGGATGTGCCAAATTTAATATTAGCATATATATGCATACGGAATGTCCCAAGAGAATTATTTTTCGGAAATATCAGTTCTTGCGTAGTAAGTATAGAAAAAATAAATAAATTATGATAATTAAATTACAATATTTATACAAATTTGAGGATAATTTAATATTTGTTACCAAGGAAAGGTCTCGATTGAAAATAAACCGTTGCACTAGATATGAATAATAATTAATAATGTTAATAAATAAGAATATCTTCTCGACTTCTCACTGCCATTTTATTACAATAAAGTACAACTCGAACTCGTGCTAATCTTTTGATAATTGAACGGAATAATTCTTATCAGATGTCTAATAGGATTCAACCATAATCTGCAAAACTATTTGCTCAATTTATTTGAAAGTATAATTTCATCCAGATGGACAAACTAATGATCAACGCTACCTACTGTTGGCTCTGACTTTTCACACCAAAAAGACCGCAATCGAATCCAGTCACCTTCTGTCCACTGGTACTATCGACAGTTAAGCACATGCTAATTATAAAATTATTGATTCTTGAGAATTAAATTATTTCAACAATTGTAGGTTTTTATCGTGCCTCGTGAGCCGATACCGCGAGGATGATATTTAAATTGCTAATGAACTGTTGTATTTTATAGAAGTAAGAAATTCACATTATATATGTCATATGCATAGCCCATACATTCGAAGCTAAGCTCCGTTAGTTTGTAGAGTAACTCATCTACTACGAGGCTCCATAGAAGGGGATATATCAATACTCCTTGAGGTGTCCCGCGGGTGGCTTTAATTGAGGTGGTTAATTTCCCCTCCTGTGTCTCAGCTATCCTCGTCATCAACAGCTCATACATCCATTTTACAATGGTTTCATTTCCTGCTCGCCTTTTTAGTGCTTCTTTGACAGACACATGAGTTTTGTTATAAAGGGCCCCATATATATCCAGGAATGCGCGATTTCTTTGTTGTTCAGAGTTCTATGGATGACTTCGGTCAGCGGATACAGATCAATCTCCGTTGATATACTGCTGACTTCTATGAAATAATGTATTCTTCAGATTATCCGTTCTTACGTAGTTATCCACTATTTATCCCATCGTTTTGAGAAGAAACGTTGTTAGGCAGATGGGTCTAAAAATCGGGGATTAGTCCCATGCATTGTCCCTATTATTGGTATGAAGGTTACCCTTCTCCATTTTCTATGTATAAGACCCACTGCTAGATTGCTTCTTGTAGTCTTCAACGGGCCAGGAAGAATCTCCTCATCCCTTGCTGAAAATATTCCATCAACTCCTGGCGATTTATATGGTTGAAAAGTACTTATTGTCCATTCCAACCGTTATCAGGTAAGTATTTTCTAGCAATGTCGAAATCCTTGTAATGAAGGAAAACCACGATTCAAGGATGGAAATAAGGAACTAAAGGAAAAAACAGAGTTCTTGCAAGGAAACATGACACAGACACAGAAAAATTTTAGAGAGAAAAATTTGATAATACATGGTATAGAAGAAGACAACGAAAAAGATGAGGAACAACTAGAAAGTGAACTAGAAGATGTAATGAAAAAGGTTAATAACACAGTAGATGTTAAAACAGATATTTTGAAATATAAAAGATTAGGAAACGAAACCAGTAACAAAAATAGACCAGTATCAATAATGATGAAAGATGTGAATAAGAAAGTGGAGACTTTGAACGGAACAAATAAATTAAAAGGAACAAAGATATATATTGATGAAGATTACTCAAAAGATATATTGGAACAGAGAAGACTGTTAATAAGATGATTTATGATACATTAATGATTATTGACAACGTGTACAGTTTAAAAGAGCTAGAAGAAAGGAAGAATCAATTCGAAATACATACAGGATTGAATAAATCCACATTAAAGGAAAGTATCGAAACTAATCCGACAATTTTGGATAAAATTTTCAGCGAAAAAAGTTTTAATCAACTAAGAGGTAAACAAATTGTCTAGGAAAAATGTGAAATTTAATCGATTTGGAAGAATATGATTTTGAAACACAGTATGTCAAAGGTATAGCGAACTACGCAGATAGCATATCGAGAATATCCATAGAAGAACTTAAGGATTTATATATAAATCATTCACATGTCTTGGCAATCACAAGAGCACAAACGCGAAAAGAAACCGCTCAATCAGAAAAGGATCTAAGGATTAACGAAGAAACAAAGGAAGTAAGAATACAAAAACCTTCAGTAATAAAAGTTTTAAATAATCTTGAGGCACATAAATTACCAATTTTACATTTTGAAAATAACCGTATCGCACTAAGGATGAGCATTCAGATCAAAAATAAATTGTAATTCAGTGAAGCCTTAATTACCGGAATACACAACTTCGACCTAGGACGAACGTTGGAAAAGCTTGAAGAGCTATCGGTCAAAAATGAAGTAAAAAGAATGAAGATATATACAAATGATGATATATTCAAAAAGTGCACAGTATAAGAATTTATATAAGAAGGAAATGAAAGGTTAAAAAATATTCAAGTATGTATATGGGAAGTACCAAAAACAGTACAGCAAAAAGAAGAGAACCAAAAGATTTTAGAAAGATACCACAACGATCCAATGTTTGCAGGACATGTAGGAAATTATAGATTATTAAAGAAACTAAGTGCAAATTTCAGGTGGAAAAACATGGAGAAAGACGTAAGGAAGTATGTAAAGAATTGCCATAAATGCCAAATGAATAAAGCAAAGCTTAATCATAAGGAAAAATTGGTCATCACAGATACATCTATATAACCGTTTGATATTATTTACATAGACACAATAGGTCCGTTTGTAGAAAGTAACAACGGGAATCGTTATTGTATTACAATATTATGCGAACTAACCAAATACGCGGTTATGATACCGGTTAAGAACGAGGAAGCATACACAATAGCAAAAGCAATATTTGACAATTTTATACCGAATTACGGATTAATGAAGGAGATGAGAACAGATCAAGGGACGCACTACAAGAATGAAATAATGAAGAACTTAGCGGAACTTTTAAATATAAAACATAATTTCTCAACAGCATACCATCACGAGGCCATAGGCAGTTGTGAAAGATTACATAGAACATTTAATGAGTATATAAGAAACTGTATCAAAGATTCTAGGGATAACTGGTGCGAGTTTGTAAAAACGTTTGCATATTGCTATAATACAACACCAAACACGTATCACGGATACACTCCTTTTGAGTTATTATACGGGAGAAAACCTAATTTACCAGAATTCTTAAATGTAGAAATTGAACCGTGTTATAATCTTGAAAGATATGATAAAGAATTAAAATATATGTTACAATACGCAAATGGAAGAGCCAAACAGTTTTCAATAAAAAAACAAAATAATTAAGAGTTAATAATAGTGAAAAGGAATCTTCACCTGTAAATTTTAGAATAGGGGAATTAGTTATTTTAAAGAATGAAGGGAGAAATAAGTTCGATACACATTATTTAGGTACGTTTAAAATAATGGAAATAAAAGGCGTAAATTGTGATATTACATCTCAGGACAATAAACCACCACAGACAGTTCATAAGAATCGTTTGTATAAATACAACAGCAGAAAACTATTGTAAACAAGTGAAGAGTGTTTATAAACGAACAAGTAGCGTTTAGTAAACAAAAACGATCAACGAGAACTGTTATAGTTATAGGTAGTATCGAAAAATAAGGACGATTATTTTTCTCTTCCAAGAGGGGATGATGTGATGATCCCGAAAAAGTCAGTATTATAAAAAAAAGACATTTTTACAGAAAAATATTAAATTGTACATATTATATGTTCCAATGTTAATAGTGGTCATCGATCTGATTAAGGTCAGGTGAACACCCAGAAATCACCTTTCTATTCAACGTAAACACCGCGTTCACACACGCGGAAGGTCGAATCTATCGGTGACTGACTTGAATGTTTCCCATTAAAAAACAAAGTGTAACTAACCCATGATTCATTCAATTATTATTATTTTGAATAAGTTAAATGGTCTATGATATTGTAGTTTGTGTTAATTTTGAATATACTAAACCCAGTGATTTTTATAAATGATGTTGCTTATACAATCCCCGAAGAACGGCTACTAGGTAAGTGTTTTCCTCAAAGATACAATGGCTTTATGGTAAACGTAGTTTATACGAGGGGCACTTACTGAGTAACCACTACATCCTCCTTGCGGGACATTTTGGTGTATTTCATTGTTATTTCAGTGCTTGTTGTGGGTTCACTAACTGGAAAATGGGTTCTAAGAGTAAGAACCCATGGTTCCTCTTCACCTTCCGTGAATAATACGTCTGGCTTTTTCAGCATCATTGTAGGGCTCCTTTCCCGATTTGCCACGACCTATTGTAGTCTGGCCGTTGTTTGAGTGGAAGTAATTTTTTCACAAATTAAGCCTATTTGCCTTCCTAATCTTTTTATTGTACTGAGTAATCTTCTCATTGGCCCCTGCCAATTTTTGTCACGTTAAGCGCCACTTAAGAGCCAAAGGACATTTCTTCTGAGGTTTAACAGGATCTCATCTTTATCTGATCGAGCTTTTAACAGTGGGCAGCTGGAATGGCCTCTCTGATTTGTTGGACTATTTATTCCAGGCCGTAGCAGCTCCAGTTTTCCGGGATACAGAAGTGATTTCCGCATCTCCAGGTGCCTCAGCTGAGCCAAGATATCTCCATGTCCTTTCCCAGTCCCGATGCAGGGATACGTCAAAAACAGAAAATTAGCGCGTAACCTCCTGCTTTCAGAGCCTCCCCAGATTGGTGATCGAACCCAATCGTGAAGTTCCAATCTCTCGCTTTTTTAGAGTTTAGGATTTTCCAAGCCTCAGTAGTTAGGTTGGAGTTCTGAACCTCGACAAGTTGGAGGATCTTCTCCAATTTCATGTCATGAGTTCGTAGGAAGAACACATAAGGGACTAGCTTTGAGATGTCGTCTCCTTTTCGAGTCACCAATTCTGGTCCTTCCCAAGAGTTTAATTTCGGCGCTAACCTCATGAGCCAGTCTGCCGATACTTGGGACCCACAGTCCGCTAGGATCATTCTACAGCGGAAATGAATTTCTGTGAAATGGATCCCCATCTCCTTACTCTGGCACAACTCTTCCACCAGAGTGTTTGCCAGGGTGTGTAACCTCTTACTTGCTCAATAACACTACCAGGTCACAGAATTAGGCTGTCTGGATTAACAGTTTATGCCAGCGGCTAGTACTCATGTAGAGACGGCGTGAGTTCACTTACATGCTAAGCAAGTTATCAGCACATCAAATTTATTTAGGTGTAAAAGGGCGCCAAGTAGATTTGCCGCTAATTTTATGAACGTCCACTCCTAAAAATCTACTAAAAAGGAATGAAATAAAAGACATACCCACTTCCAGTTACTCGTACGTATATTGAACCTTCTGTACAAGAGTGAGTAAAGGCGTCGACAAATTTTTATAGTAGTTTTCAGTGGTCTACTCGGGTTATGTTGAAAAGTTTCATTGCTAAAAAAAGCTTGAATAAAATCCGTTAATCCACTACCAGTTGTTTCTAAATTTAAAATCAGACCATCAGGTGACCTGCTAGGTCAGATAAAATTCGTGAAAGCTGAATAATAAGCAATATTTCTCAAAATACCCCCTTGCTAAACCCACGAACAAAATATAATTGACATTATCTCATACGTACAATTTCTTTTATTAGTTAACAGCCAAGTAGAAATATTATATAGTCAGAATTGAGGAAAAAAAAACTTACTTAAGCTTACAACGAGAGGTACGACAAGGTGTAAGCCAAGGTATAAATATTTAAAAAAATATATGGGAAATACTAAAGCAACGTAGTGAACATATTACGGATCAATTCCAACCGTACAATGTATCAAAGTAGCATCTAAAGTTATTCAACAATAATATCATTGTCAGAAACACATTAATACGCTATGACATATAGCAACACCAGAACGGGGAAATAGATCCACACCCAAAATTAAGTGTCCATAATTTATAAATAAAGTGAAAAAAAAACGAAAAAAGACCACCCAGCTCGGTCCAGTTGAATTTGAGCTCTTCGGATTCCTAGTTGGTGTTCGATGGATCGTAAATCCGATTGAATCCCTCCTGGTATGTGCAGTGTGCTTTTCCCAAAGGTCCTTGTCGTAAAATTGTTTCTTACACCATACCCCAGATTAAAATTATGTGGTGGAAATCTAATAGCCGTGAATTAGGGGGAACAAATTCGTATAAGATTCTATACCATACCAAAATTTATCAACAGCCCCCCGTAGTAATAAAATCATCAAACTAAAATTCCTGTTAAATGCAACTCGTACATGAATTTAGCTTTATAGAGGTCATGAAGCACAAATTTTGCTTTAACTCCAGTTATAATAAAATGAAATAATAAAAAAAAATGATCGAAATATATAGATAACCCTAGACATATTGTATACACCTCGTACAATAACTTTTATTTATCTTATTACGGATCAATTCTATTTTCTAGAAATAAAGTAATAATAATTTTTACGAGAATAAATAAACAAATAAGCCCCCGTACTAATGCCCATAAACTCTTTCATATTAAAAAAAATATTATATCCTATATTTCCACATAACGAATTTGGAACCACAATCTAAAATTGTTCAATTCCCCAAAAAAGGTAACAAATAGTACAACCATGAAGTTTTCATACGTTAAGTTTCCCAATTAAAATACGTATTAGCTTTCAACTATCATTATACGAAAATAAACAGAATTAATTGCTTGACCGCTTACATAATTTTCAATAAATTATGAAACATATGTCAAATAGCTTTCCCTTAGACAAAAATGCACTGGATTACTTAATAAATGAATCTTCACATACTTAACATCAAATCAAAACGGTATGCTAGCTCTTATTTTCCGCAACTAACTTCATTGTATATTACCTGAACAATAGTCGATATAAATTAAATAATGTCTATACTTTCGCAATCTATTTTTAGTTTATTGACCACTGCCCGAAAAAATTACAATCCGCAGTTGTTAACCATTCCTCAAAAGTTATGAAAATTACTAGCTATATAAATACAACCGTCTAAACAACAGCTTTAAATATCCCAATAATAATTGTGCAAACTATTTCTTAGTGCATTTTAACTAAACTAAAAAAATTAATGAAAATATCACTATGCTTCTGTCATACAACGCAGATAAGCAAAAAACCATTTTATATATTTTTGACAAAAAAATATAAATAATTTTCCATAATATTTTTTTTGCTTAACAAACAATATAGTATAAACTTACCTTTTAACTTGTAAAAGGGTTATTCTTTAAACGGCCAAAGACATTCTAGGTAAACATCTATATAATATAACTAACTCTGTTGATATATTTCGTCAATAAAAATTTGGTATTTTCGTCAAAATCGGTAATTTAAAACTTCTTCGTGGCAAAACCTAGTCTGAACCCATCAAATCCATCACATCAACAACGTTCAGAACTACAGGTAACGCCCTAAGAATAGAACAGTGAAAGTTATTTTTTTCCGCAAAAAAAATCATTTCTTGTGATGTAAAAAAAATACGATAGATGCCAATACTTACCAAGTAATGTTAAGAAAATCCTCAAAGAGATGTGGAAAAAGCCAACTCAAAACAACATCAAATCTCAAAAACTGCAACAAGGCTTAAATTTTCCACTTTCATATGGTCGGAAAAGTATATCCTCGTAATGGGATGTCTCAAGGACACATTTCATAAATTCCTAACCACTCAACCACTACCAAGGAAAGTCGACGTCGTAAAAGAACTATTCCCGATTAGACAAAAATCCCTTCCAAGTTAAGTTGAAAATGTTCCTATCTCCGTCAGTTTCACTATGAAAACCGAAATCTAAATTACTTAGTACTAATAACAAAACAATTCTTCCAGTTTCTTATCGCGCGCAGAAAGTACGAAACGAATAATACCAAAAAGTTGATTTATACGTTGCTAAAAATTAACAATAAGGTGTAATATAATTTATACGGCCATGAGCGCATCATATTGGGCAGTTGGACCTATTAACACAAAATATGTTAATGTCAAATAAAAACGTTACAGGTGGAGAGCTGCTCTGCTTTCGGGATGACCCTAGGGCAGCGTTTCTGAACCTTTCAGTATTCAGTGCCCAATTCTCAATAACAATTTTTATGGCGCCCCCTCTACCTTTCTTTTTCATATAATACTGAATTAGGACGAATATTTAGATCCTTATTCTTATTCCTAGACTCTAGCACTCTAGGCCTAGAGCCCTAATATAGAACTTAAATTACAAACCTTCAAAATTACCGACGATAAGTGAATTTATTGAAACTTGGCAATGCCGCTCCGCTACATCCTATCCGTATAGTTAGGTAAAGCGTAAAGCCAGAATCGATGTTTCTCATCTATTCTCTGTCATTTACGACGGATATCGAACATTCTCGGGGCTTACCGTCGCTACAAGAAGTTTCGACCGTGGCTTCGATTTCCTTGGAATATTATGGAAGATCTGTTCGACAGCGGAGCAAGCGTGTCTAAATGCTGCGGCTGTTAAGGCGGGTATCCATTTGTTGCCAAATCACGTATCGTATCAACGTATCGTATCAGCGTATAGTTTCATTTTGGTACGATACGCTGCAACGAGTCAGTTTTTTTTTCAGCCCAGATTCACTGCGTATCTGTGTATCAATTGCGCGAACGGGAGGGATACGTCGTGCGGACGTGTTGCTAGTTTGACTTATTTGGTGGAAGCATCTCAGGTTGATAACTACAAAATAGTTCTCTCAGCATCTCTGCAATGAATGGACCTCAGCAAGCGGCAGCCGCGTATATTTTTATTCACTATGCTCTGCAGCAAGAGAAGAAAAGACGCAAACCACCGCGTTGGTGGATGTCAAAGTTGTACGCCAGCAGGGAGCAATATAGTGGAACAAGTTTAATGGCTGACCTGAAGTTCCAAGCTGTTAGCGGCATGTACAAGAACTTCACTAGAATGCATCCTACTGATTTTGAATTTTTGTTGTCATCGATTGAGCCAATAATTGCTAAACAAGATACTACATTTCGAAAAGCAATTCCCGCTCAAGAAAGATTGGCTCTAACTTTACGCTTTTTGGCCACTGGCGATTCCTACTCCAGCCTTCAGTATCTATTTAAAATCGCAAAGCAAACCATCAGTAAGATTGTTCCAGAGGTGTGCGGGGCTATTGTGGAAGTATTGAAAGACTACATTCAGGTAAGTTGAATTTATTTTTATTTACAAGCGACTTTACAACTGTTGTAATGCTTCATCAAGTGGCAATGTATATGAAGGAGTATTAATTAAAAACGCCGATGTTGTTGGGCTTTGAATACCAGATTCTTCGCCATAGTCATTCGAGGCTTGATGTGTGTGGGTGGATTGATTTGATTTTTGCGATTGATCTTGAAATTGGTATTGATTTTGAGACTGCGAATGATTTGATGATTGCCATGGAGACTGAGAGGAGGAGCTGGATAAAGAAGAGTGCGGAGAAGTGTATGTGTGAGAAGTAGGTGGGTTGGTATAGTGTACATGGTCCGGTAAAACGCTTACTCTGTTATTATAATAACCTCTGTTCGCCCGAAGGAAAATATTTAAAACAATAGTACCATCCCCAGTGGAATTCAGACGACTACTGACTAGTGACTGCACACAAAATATATTTTGTTTTATCATTTTTAAAGCGAATATGCAACGACTGGTTGTGTCAAAAAAACGTCCGTCCACACTGTGACTGTCTCGTATCGTATCATTTCTTTGATGTGTCGGCGAAAAACCGAAAATTGAGCGATCAAGTCCGTTGCGTTTCTATTTATCCATTTTGATACGTTACTATGCAACGGTTTCCTGTCTCCACTGATACGCAACGATGACACGATACGTGATTTGGCAACAAATGGATACCCGCCTTTAGAGGTTCCGGTCAGTTGTAATTGAGTCGCGGTGTGTAAGTTTTGTGTAATTGTACCGTATTTCCGTATGAGATATCAACGTACATTTTATATAAATCCGTAAATTCCTACAGAACTATGGATATATATTTAATTGGACGCGAGTATTAGACAATAGTGAAGCATCAACAAGTGCACCGTCGACCATGGTTTCGAAGATAAATTCAAGAAAATATTCGCAAGAATACCTAAATTTTGAATTTACCACTACTAAAATAAATGAAGAAAAAAGTGCTATATGCGTCATTTGTTTAAAAATGTTGGCAGCAGAGAGTGTTCCGTTCCGAACCATAATTTTTATTCCCACCTCTAGGGGCATGTCATGTCACGTTCCAAAGGAGTTTTCGTTCCCATCTAAGGTGACGGACCAACGAGATTGGAGTGTGGGCGTTCATTTGAATTGATGCTTCATTTTTTTACATTCTTTTAATAATATAATTTGAGTTATTGTCAAATGCGTTGTTGAATGAGTAATTAAACCTTTTAACTGATAATTTAATAATTCTACACATATTTTCGTATCCCTATGCTGCATTTATAGTATATAAATCATTATATACAAAACATTGGTCCTTTGAGCCGGATAATACAGTGATTTGTGGAAAACTGCCACGCTAGAAGCTTGAAAAAACCTTGTCGTGAGGTAAGTGTGCATCCTTTATCCTCAATTATACCTCCCTAATCCTATTTCATTCTGAATCAACTGGTGTAAAAGCTCTCTAATATTTTTTAAGGTAGCGATATTTTTAGCTTCATCAGACATGTTAAAATAATATTAAGAGAGCTTTTACACCAGTTGATTCAGAATGAAATAGGATTAGGTAGGTATAATTAAGGATAGAGGATGCAGTGGCAGTTTTCCACAAATCACTGTATTATCCGGCTTATGAAGGACCAATGTTTTGTATATAATGACTTATATACTATAAATGCAGCATAGGGATACGAAAATATGTGTAGAATTATTAAATTATCAGTTAAAAGGTTTACTTACTCATTCAACAACGCATTTGACAGACAGCATGAAACCTATGAAACGCCATTTGGAAACACTTCATAGTGGGTACGTTAACCAGCCCCAAGAATGCTTTGAAATAAAATTAAAGTTATATGAACAGCAAACATCATTCTTTCAAAAAACTTTGTCTGTGAACGAAAAAGCTTTATTTGCCTTTTACAAAGTATCATATAAAATAGCCAGATGTGAAAAACTCACACCATTGGTGATAATTTTGCAGAACAATTGCAAACCATACCTCTAGCAAATAATACTGTTGCCCGTCGAATTGGTGTTATAGCTGAATATGTACAATATCAGCTTATAAAAAAGTTGAGTGACAAATTGTTTTCGATTCAGCTTGACGAGGCAACAGTTAGCAATAAAAACGCTCATTTAATTTTCTTTGTCCGATTTTGTTATGGTATATCGGCAGTAGAAGAACTATTCTGCATACCGATAGAACTTAAAGCAACAGCACTCGCTTTGTTTGATATTTTATATGATTTTATTAATGACGCAAGCATAGAGTGGAAGAATTGCATTGATGGTGCGCGTACAATGCCTGGAAGATTTCAAAGTTCACAAGCACATGTGAAACAAAAATCTCCGCAATGCGTCTGATCCACAGAGACGCTCTGGCTTCCAAATAAATGAGTCCTAGTCTCAATATTGTGCTAGTGACGATTGTAACTGTAGTAAATTATATGAAAATGAGACATCTAAAATCAAGAATCCTTAATGCACTTGCTATTTTATTGCGAGGCCGCATGGTTATCGTGTGGGAAATTTTTACAAAGTGTTTATGTGTTAAATGATGAAATTGTCACTTTTCTAGAAAAGGGAAACAGGCCGGACGACGAACAGTTTCGAGATGCTTTATTTGTGATGAGACTTAGTTACTTGATCGACATATTCGAGGAATTGAAAATCCTGAACCTGCAACACCAAGGAACAAACACACATACGTTGGAAACCAGTGATAAAGTCATCGGTTTTTGTAGAAAGTTGGAGTTGTGGATTAGAAATGTGCAACGAAAAAACCTAGAAATGTGAATGAGTCTGTTAAAACATACAAGGAAGCAGAACAAATGAAAGTTGATTTTGTAACAGTAGAAAGTGATTTAGTCATGTTGGCACAGCATTTTAAAAAGTATTTTCTTGCTGACGATAAATTCGTAGCAATTTACAATTGGGTTAAGGATCCATTTGGAACTACTTCCGAAGGTCTTTGAACTGTAAAAGAAAAAATTTTCGTATATTATTACCATTTTCAACATCCTATGTTTGCGCAGTCGGATTTTCTGCGGTGCTGCTTCAAAGACAAAATATAGGTCTCGACTGAATATAGTCAAAGAACTGAGAGTGGCAATTTATAATATAAAACCTTATTTTGAAAAACTTTTCTGTGCGAGACAGGCCCAAGGGAGTCACTAATAATTATTAGAATTACTTTTAATTTAGTACTAATGAGTTTATACTGATTCCATCATTTTCTTAATATACTTATAAGTAGTATATTACTTTAAAAATGTATTGTACTCATTGTTTTCTAGTGTAAGAATGAATATTATTATGTTTCCCTTTCTCTGAATTTAACTTTTTTTATTAGTAATTATGGTTTATGCTCATTTTGATGTGCTGGCGCGCCCCACAGGTTGAGAAACGCTGCTCTAAGGTAATCCTTGGGCATTATTCTCACCCTAAATACCCTCTCTGCTTTAACAGCTGCTATGTAACCAGTGGCTTGCTTGGCTAATGTTGCAGCCGATTTTTTTTTGTTAAGAAGATGCTGCGGGGGAAATATGTGCTCCGGGCCTCTTTTATGCTTTGCACTTTAGAGTTTCCTTATCGGGTCGGAATTTCCTTATTGGTGATTACTTCGGAGACGTTGGGTGCTGAAGACTCTGTTTCCTTGCGTCTTCAACGGAAATTCCCTGATTAAGGAGTAGCAGGTATTTCAGCACCCCTGTTTCACTGAGGCCCTTTCTCAGTGGGTCGTTTATGCCACCCGGTTCTCTCAGCTTTGGGAGGTAAAACGGCATACGACATTTGTGTTGTTTGGTATTTTTCCCCCTGTGGGGTGCCCGAATGAAGAAGTGGAGGTTTTCTCCACTACTTTTCTGGTGGTGTTTGATTCCCTTTCTCTGTCCATAAATGGTCCCACGAGAAGTTAGGATCATTACGGTCCACCGCTGCCGAGCTCCGCATGCAGAGGAAAAGGGTGTAGTACAATGGATCCCCGGTGCTCCAAGATCGAAACCAGTAAGAAAGGTTCTCCTATATAGCCACGCATTTTCGGCCTAGTTTCTCGCCGTGATTTCAGGTTTTTCATGAGTTTATCTCCTCTTGGTCCGGATAATCAAACCAAAACGGGGGAATTCCACTGGGCCGTGAAATATGACCACAAAGAGCCAGAGGACATTGGATGGACAGGTGATTTCGAGGTAAATTCGAAATTCCATCCGGCATCGTAACTCCTTGTGCAATCTCTCAGCCACGATAGTACAGCTGGGACAGGCAAAGTTGGTTCGCGGCAGTGTATGTGAGAGCTGCCAGTTTTTACACACAACGGGCCTGCGGGTATTTCCCTGAAGACCTCTTCCTCATATAAAATCATCTCAGATGCCCCTACTAACCGCCACCTTGAGACGTTCCGTTTTGGTGCTTTTCCCCCCTCCCTGTTCATTACTAAAATATAATTTCTTCCCACATTTCGACGACACCTACTCATTAAAAACTTCTTAAAAGCGCTGTCTTATACTCACACGTGCATTCTCTTTCGTTGTCATTTTCGAACTGACTGCATGTGGTGAAATATGACGCAGTAATAAACTCGTACACCCAACTTTAACCAAACAAAACCGGATAGAACGCGGTTTACACGGATAAATCCCAAAATAGTTATAATGTTGGTTATATCTCATAGTTTACCCATGTTTCTTGTAAATTAATGTGAAATAAATTTTCAAAACAGCATATAAATGGTGGTTTAAATTCGTGTTCAAATGAAATCAAGTATATTCCAATCTATTTATTCGATAACAATAAATTAATATTAATCTAAAATAAACTAGTTGATCATTTTCATTATATATATAATATAAATAGGAGTGGAAATATGTTTCAACTTCCTTCAAATTATCTTACACTATAAACAAATGAAGCTCTTATAATAAATACATTGATCGAACTAAATATTCACTAGTCGCACGCCATCTTTAGACTGTACTGTGCAAGAGTCATTTCCTGAAGTAAGGGCTCTGTGAACGTTCACTGCAAAAAAGTGAAACAAGAGCGAAGTACAAAGCTGCTTCTTTTTTACCTATTTTCCAATTATGTATCATTAATTCTCTTCCATATTGAAAGCAAGGTTTCTGATACCATCTCTACTATCATCATCTTTCTTTATATGTTTCACGTTATCCTCAACTTTATGTAATATTCCGTTCTGTTTTGGTTCTTTTATCGTGCCATTTTCATGACTTATACTTTTTCTTACACCATTTGTTACAGGAGCATCAATTGGTACAACTATCTGAGTTTCTCTTACGGCCGTATTGAGAATTACATTTGCAACTACACTGTTACGTTTTTCATCATTCATTTTTGAAGATTCCTTAGCATCTCGACGAGATTGAAGATACATCCAACTAAAATAAAAAAAAAATTGAGTAAAGTATTATTATAAACGTTTTTTTGGTAATCTGAATATTCAAGCTGACAATGACGCTGTTGAGGAATATTGTGATGTATATATTGTATTAGTGTTTTAAATGAAACTCACGGTTTCTAGTTAATACCACAATATAATAAAAATTGTTGAAAATTCTAAAAAATCGACAATTGTTCCGATAAATCAATATCATCGTCAGAATGACAGAAGTTACATTTCATTTGATGCCTACCTGATGTTGAGTAGTTATTTTTGGCTAGACCAAGAAGTGACCTAACTTGTGATTGACTTAATATATGTTAATAGAAAAAAGAAGAATATGTGAAATTACAAATATTGAAGCATAGATATTATTAGCCCTATAGTGGTATCCTGGATATCATTATTCCAATTAAGATCAGTATAAATGTGCAATGATATAGAAAACCAGGAAAACTATATTTGCTTATCTTTACAATTATCACTTAAGAAGACAGTTTATTAGTGGAGAACTCCCAAGATTTAACTGTTCATTGACCACTTTATATTGTGGGTTTCTTAAATGTCTTCTAATTTCCAATTATCAAAGTAAATCCAGTTCTTGTTTCTTTTCACAAATATGCAGCACTTCTAGTTTTGTGTTAGGTGTCAATGAATGATTGGTGTCAAGAACTGAATTTCCTTGAAAAATTGGAAATTAGAAGACATTTAAGAAATCCACAATATGAAGTTGTCAATGAACAGTTGAATCTAGGGAAATCTCCACTAATAAACTGTCTTCTTAAGTGATAATTGTAAAGATCAGCAGATATAGTTTTGCTGGTTTTCTATATCATTGCACAGTTATACTGATCTTACTTGGAAAAATGATATCCAGAATATCACCAAAGGGCTAATAATTATTATTAATATTAATAATATCTAAGCTTCATTATTTGTAATATCACATCTCCTTCTTCTTTCTATTAACATATTTCAAGTCAATCACAAGTTAGGTCACTTCTTGGTCTAGCCAAAAATAACTACTAAACATCAGGTAGGAATGAAATGAAATGTAACTTCTGTTATTCTGACGATGTTATTGATTTATCGAAACAATTGTCAATTTATTAGAATTTTCAACAATTTTTATTATACTGTGGTATTAACTAGAAACCGTGAGTTTCATTTAAAACACTAATATGAGTTGATTCCACGAAGTAGGGGTCGAGACAGTTAATTTCATTAAAAAATCTTTGAGAGAAGATTTGACCCGACTGTACCAGAAGTTCCTACAAAAACGTTACAAAACATGACAAAACATTTGGTTTAACCAAGAATGCCTTAGGAAAAAGGTAATACCAAATTATGAGAATATAAAATGTCACACTAAAGCACCACAAGCACAAAAAGCTATAAAATGTGCTCAACGAGTTTGGATAAAAGGAGAATGTAAGAAATGGTTCAAAATTAGAGACTCCTCAGACAACTACATAAAAGTTGTACATTCAGAACTCACATTCCAATTACATCCAGTAGAATTTGACTGTCTGGATGACAAAATTAGAGTGAGTGTCAGCACGATGAAGCATAAGAAATTTAAGAAACAAGAAAAAAAGCTACAGAATCTTGAATACACACAACATAAAATTCAATACTCAAAACATCATGAAATTGTAAGTACCTACATACCAACACACTTTGCACCACGATTTGAAAACCTTTCGGACACTAATTTTACAGATAGTGAAATTGAATATTTAAATAAAGGTTTAAACTACAGCACACCACCAAAATTTACGAATAATATTAAACAAATTATAGCTACAGAGTTAGAAATAGCTTTAAAATCTAATTCAAATAATTTTCTTTATGAGAAATCAAAGATTGCCAATTTTATCAGAAATATTGAACCTTCAAAAGTTGAACGTCAAACAAAAAATGACATTACAGTTTTAATTGCAATCAAAAAGAAAGTAGAAGATAATAACCAAACAGCTACCAAATATATAACTTCATAGAATACTGCGATGTAAAAGTTCTTAAAGCAGACCCAACAAAAAAGTTTTCTTATATAGTAAGAGATATTGTTAATAATTCAAATTATCTTTTAAGTTATTACGAAAAAAGGTCTATCATACATAAGAATCCTCATTGTCCACAATTATATGGAACCGTTAAATTACATAAAATAACGAACCAATTAAACCAGTAGTTTCTTATGTTAATGCTCCTTATAATATATTGGCAGAGAGGCTCAACAATATACTCAATAGTTACGGATATGAATGTCAGTACTCAATTAGAAATTCTATAGAACTAATCAAAAAGTGGAAAGCAATCAACTTGCAAGATAACTATAAACTTATTTCGTTCGATGTGACTAATATGTTCACTAAAATTCCTCCTAAAGAATGTCTAATACTTGTAAGAAAATCACTAGATGATAAAAATATTAATCCAGGAATAATATCAGATATACTTAACTTATTTGATGTATGCATTAATCAAAACTATTTCACTTTTGTCAATAAGATATATATTCAAAATGAGGGTTTACCAATGGGAAGCCCTATATCACCTATTTTGGCAAACATTTTTATGGACAATTTAGATAAAAGATCTTTGAAAGTAATATTTCGAAAAATGTTTTATTTTGGTATAGATATGTAGATGACATATTAACTTGTTTTATGGGTAATGAACGACAATTAGATGTATTTTTCAACCACATCAATAATTTACACCCAAAAATTAAATTCACATTAGAAATTGAAAAAAATAGCTCAATCAACTTTGTTGATATAAAAATTAAAAGAGTTAATAATGTACTTGATTATTCAATTTACCGAAAACCAACACAGACTGATGTGACAACTCCAATCACCCCATGTCCCATAAACTAGCGGCATATAATTCAATGATACATAGAGCGTTTTCAGTTCCTATGAACAAATGTAATTTTGATATAGAGATTGATACAATTAGACAAATAGCAGCATCCAACGGTTATCCATTAGATATGATAAATAAGCTAATTAATAAAAAAGGGGAAAAAGTGGCATTACAACTAATATTTCCTAAACAAACTGATGAAATAAAAACCATCACATATGCAGGAAATATTCCTAATAATATTTCAAAGATAATATCTTCAGCAACGAATACAACAATTTCTTTTAAAACAGAAAGTAACGTTAGTACAAAATTGTTAAATGTAAAAACAAAAATACCACCATTAAAGAGGTCAGGTATATATAAACTCAAATGTCCAGAATGTAATGCTGTCCATTTGGGTCAGACCCTTAGGAATTTTGAAATCCGATACAGTGAACACTTACGAGCATACATTTTAAAACATCCAGATAAATCCCACTACGCAAAACATCTACATGACACCAATCATTCATTGACACCTAACACAAAACTAGAAGTGCTGCATATTTGTGAAAAGAAACAAGAACTGCATTTCCCTGAAGAATTGGAAATCAGAAGACATTTAAGAAACCCACAATATGAAGTTGTCAATGAACAGTTAAATCTAGGGAGTTCTCCACTAATAAACTGTTTTCTTAAGTGATAATTGTGAAGATCAGCAGATATAGTTTTCCTGGTTTTCTATACCATTGCACAGTTCTACTGATATTAATTGGAAAAATGATATCCAGGATATCACCATAGGGCTAATAATATCTAAGCTTAAATATTTGTAATATCACATCTTCTTCTTTTTCCTATTAACATATATTAAGTAGATCACAAGTTAGGTCACTACTTGGTCTAGCCAAAAATAACTATTAAACATCAGGTAGGCATCAAATGAAATGTAACCTCTTGTCATTCTGACGATGATATTGATTTATCTAAACAATTGTCAATTTTTTAGAATTTTCAACAATTTTTATCATATTGAGGTATTAACTAGAAACCGTGAGTTTCAATTATAACACTAATATAAGTAGATTCCACGAAGTAACGGTGAGATAGTTAATTTGTATATATTGTGTTTTATTAATAATAAATATTTCAACTGTTGAATATTAAGCTCAACTATGGATACATGGGCACTTTACTCCTGCATGCAGGCCTTTGCAGGAGCGGACCATCATTTCCCTAGCTACTAGTGGGAACAACCGTAGAGAAAGAAAGATTAAAAAATCAGCGGGCAAGCATCGCCGAGCACAATTCGGAGCAAGTCCTCCGTAGCGCTAAAAAAACAGTACCACCTTCACGTGTGAGATATCCCCGAGTGGAAGGGAAAGAAGGAGAAATAATAGGACTGCAGAAGGGGAAGTCACCCCTTCAACAACCTCAGTTGGTCCAAGCGTTCGGGAAAAACCCCGTGATAAGAAGAAAACCAAGAAGAAAGGACGATTCTTTGAGGCGTGGACTCAGCGTAGCAGGGGTCAGAAGGTATCTTCGTTTCCTTAAACAGGGACGAACACCTGAGGAAACAAGGAAGAAGGCAGCTGAGAGGAAAAACCGAGGATAGGTGAAGAAATTTCCTCCCAAAGGAGAAAATAGAAAGCGGGAAGAAACACCGCAAAAACATCAAACGAAGTAGGGGGGGGGGGGCAAAGTCGGTACCTCCTCTTCAGCAGGCAGCTACACAGCTGCCATGAAAGCAATTGAAATTTCGGTTCTCCCCAAAGCTTACCTTGATTTCATCCTTAGTGCAGAAGACTAAATTTTGGTGGAGAATGCAACAGCAGAGGAAATGTTCGCTGAATAGGAGCATAAGCTCCAGGACGGTGGCATACACCTTCGACCTGGGCTTATGCTCATAGATAGATAGATAGATATGGATTATCGACGCATCGGTATCTATTACCTTTTAGTGTCTTTACTCTATGTGATATTATATGAGTGTTTTCTTATTTCATATTAACCTGTATAAGTTGGTATCTTTTAAGTATCCTAGTAGTGTTTCTAAGTGTTTTTCTGAGAAAAGTAATTTGATATTCGTAGGCAGATTATATTTGATTCTATATGGTGTATATTTCCTGCAATACATAATTATATGTTTAACGGTAATTGTAGAGTTACACGTCTCACATATTGGTGGTTCTTCCGCTGATAGTAAATATTCATGAGTTAACTTTGTGTGTCCAATTCTTAGTCTTGTGAGGACTATCTTATCTTTTCTTGGTAGGTTATGTATTTGCCTTTTGTTAAAGTGAGTGTCTTTGATTTCGTAGCGTTTATTGTCTCCCTCTAGAAGGTCCCACTCTAACTGAATTAGGTTCCTAGTTAGTTTAACTGGATGATTGTTCAGATCTTTTATGTTTAGTACATTTATCATGTTTGTGGTATGCATTTGTTCTTTTGCCAGGAAGTCTGCCCTACCATTGCCTTTAATACATATATGACTAGGGATCCCAAGGAATATGATTTCTTTATTTTTAAAAGGAGAATATCATCCATAACACAAATGTGACTGACAGTGATACTGTGAATTAAACTCAAAGTCAGTGTCACAGAATTCTGTGACACTGACTTTGAGTTTTATTCACAGTATCTTTATTTTTAATTTTTGCTCTCTCTAACTGATATTTTATTTCCTTGGCGAGAGGGTGACCTGGGTTGTATGCTTCAATGGAATCAAGTGAGCTCATGGAGTCTGTTGCTGTCAGCCATTTTCGATAATCAGTCTTCTTCTTTCGGTGCCGTGCCTGTCTTCAAGCGTGGGCTATCTCAATGACAATTTGGTTGAACTGTTCTCTATCTGTCGTTACTCGGAATAGTTGTTCTACTCCCAGTCCGGTCCAGTTTCGATTATTTCGTAGCCACGGCAGCTTTTTGCGACCTATCCATTTTCTGCCCTCAACCTTACCCTGAATGATCAGCCGAGGGATGTGATATTTGTTTCTTCGCATTATATGACCGAAATAACTGACCTTTCTTATTTTTATGGTGTTCAGGAGTTCTCGATCCTTATACAGCTGTCTGAGTACCTCTTCATCACTGGTATGTGCAGTCCACGCGATCTTAAGGATTCTCCGATAGCACCACATCTCAAACGCTTCTATTTTATTCATGATGTCCACTTTGAGCGTCCATGTCTCACATCCGTACAGAAAAATGCTCCATACGTAACAGTGGAGTGTTCTTAACCGCGACTGAACTGTGAGGTTTCTATTCGTGAGAATTGGTTTCCACTTGCTGAATGCCCTACGTGCCATTTCAATCCTCGCTCTTACCTCTTCGTCGCACGTTATGTCATTGTTTAGCCAACTACCCAAATATTTGAAATGGGATACCAGTTTAATGTTGTGTCCGTTGATTGTAATCGGAATTGGTTCTAGGTTTATTCTACCCGCAGTTATCCATATCGTTCTCTTGATGTTTATATTAATACCCCATCTTCGACGAGCCTCATGCACTCTATCCAGCAGGATTTGCAAGTCTTCCATGTTTTCTGCGAAGATGGCAGTATCATCTGCGTACCTTACGTTGTTTATAATTTCGCCACCTATCTTTATTCCCTCTGTCCTGCCATATAAAGCCTCACGAAATATGTTTTCCGAATAAAGGTTAAACAACAGTAGTTGTGATAAAATCTATTGCTCTATGTATTGCAAATAGTTCTGCCGTAAGTATTTCCGTTCATTTATGGAGGCTGAAAATGTTTGCTGATGTTTTTGTGTAATAAGCGGCGCCAACTTTTTCATTCGATTTGAAGCCATCTGTGTATATAACTTGATGTTCTTTGTAGTTTTCTATAATCTGCTGAAATTTTTGTTTGAACAGTATAGGAGATGTGCAATTTTTTATTTGTATTGTCAGCTCCTTATTTATTTGTATGTTAGAGGTGTTCCATGGTGGGAAATTGTAAGGGCTGTAGTCATATTCCAAGTTGAGTCTATGTTGAATTTCTTTATATCGATAATTTGCTCCAGGTTTGTATTTTTTGTTTGTGGGTTGTATATTTGGGTAACGAATATTGAAAAATTTATTGGAGGAAGGATGTTGTTTTTTGAATGTTAAGGAGTTTGCAATATTTAATAGTAAGTAGCATCCGTCGGTGTTCTGGTGGTATTACTTTTGCTTCACAGTAGATACTTTTAATGGGGCTTGTGTGGAATGCTCCTATAGCCATTCAAATTGCAGAGTTTTTTAACGGGGCAAGTTTTTGTAGGTAACTTTTTGGAGCAGATGAGTATGCTATGGAACCATAATCTATTTTAGATTTTATTGTTGCTTAGTATACATTTATTAAAGATTGCTTGCTTGCTCCCCATATTGTATTTGATAACATGCGTATCATTCTGAGGTATTTTGTACATTTTTGTTGTAGTTCTTTCATGTGATTTTTGAAGTTTAGTGTTGAGTCGAAGGTGAAGCCTAGAAATTTGTGATGTGTATTACTCTGAATGTATTGATTGTTGATAGTTATGTTGATATTTTTTGTACTCATAGAGAATGAGACACCAGAGTGGCTTCAACGGGAAGGCTGGAAGGGAACTGTACTGAGGCTGTTTAAGGGAGAAGATATCCCAAAACTGCACACCTCCACGTTCTTTCTCCCAACAAATCAGGGTGTAGAGGAACAGAAGCTGCTACACCTGATAAAAGCCCAAAATGAAAGCTTGGCTATTGAACAATGGAGAGTTCTGAGCCTGAACAAAGAAGGTAGAGACCAGATTTTGAAGGCAGGTATAGACAACATATCCTGCTAAAATGTCAAAGAAAACGGGTACAGCATTCATTATATATTTGGTAAAATACTTGTTCATGGCTTGAAAAATAATACGGAAGAAAAAAATTGAAGAAACGATGTTGGTCTCCTCCAAGGCGGTCGGCGTCTCGGAGAGTTCAGAGAGCCTACACATCTCTGAACTCTTGGAGGGTTAGGAGTCATCGATAGCCGAGGACGAGGTGGACACCTAGGAAGGGGACATCACCCTGACGGTAGGAGACAAATTCAAAAGCACCCTTACAATTGGGCAGAAAGATGACGAGGATTACCTTAGCACAAGTAAATGCTCACCATTCCAAAATATTATCGGCGGAAATTATAAGAGTAATCACCAATGACCAATGGGAGATGTGCTTGATCCAGGAACCATGGGTAAATAAGAACCAGGTAAGAGGATTAGCAAGCAAGGATGTAAGGTTAGTATATTATAAAGATGATGATACATCTATAACATGTATTGTGATAAGAAAAAACATTGATAATTTTGGTCTTCCAGAATACATGACTCAGGACTTCGTTCCAGTTCGAGCACGCTTCGAAAACGAGGAGGAAGACATAGAAATGGTAATAGCCTCGTCCAACTCTGCGGGAACTGGTCCAACACCTCCTCCGGAAGTACTTATGCTAGTAGAATATTGCAAGGAGAATATATAACCTCTACTCCTAGGAAGTGACGCCAACGCACACAATACAGTTGGGGGCAGCACCAATATAAATAAAAGAGTTGAGTAAATTTGAGAATATATCCTTGGTGAAAATCTAAATATACATAAAATAGGGAATACCTTTACGTTTATAACAAGGGTGAGGCAGAAAGTTTTAGATATTATACCGAGTAAGGCAAGTATAAAATATACCATTAAAGATTGGAGAGTATTGGGAGAACCTTCCCTTTCGAACCATCGTATTATCACTTTTAGGTTAGAACTGAGCTGATAAGCATGAAAAGAGAACCAAAGAAAACATACTGGAGAAAATATAATTCTAGTATAACAAAAAATTTTGCGCATATCTAAAACAGAGGGCTAGACATCACCTAAAAATTGAACAGGAAAATTAGAGGAAGGGAACACAATTCCTACTAGAAACTAATTTACCTGGAAGTGGACCAAATACAGGAGATAGTACTCTTGGCGGTCACAATTTACCTTCCAGAGAAAATATTGCAATGGCTAGAAATATATGCAACAATGAAAGTCAGAAGTGGGCAATTAGTACCTTTCTACCCTATAAAACACCTGGTACAGATGGAATTTTTCCAGCTCTACTGTAAAAGGAAGAAAAATTCCACTACCCCAACTGGTTAGAATAAGTCGAATCAGCCAAGGACTGGGCTACAAGCCAGAAACATGGTGATGGGCAATAGTTATCTTTATTCTAAAAGCAGGAAAGAGGGATACAACAAACCCAAAATCCTTTAGACTAATCAGCCTCATACCCTTTTACCTAGAACAAGTGAGAAAGCGGTTGATAATTATATCATAACGGAAAGCTTAGAGAGAAAACCTCTCCATCCACGTCAACATGCCTATCGGGCAGGCAGATCTACAGGTATTGCACTGCTTCAGTTGATCCAAGATATCCGAGATGCAGTAAATAACAGCGTTTTTAGACAGAGAAGGAGCTTTGGACAATACTCCAAACGAAGCTGTCAAAAGAGCGGTCAATAACAGAGGTGTAGATAGTACCGCATCCAGGTGAATATCAGAGGTAGCCACCACTAAAGTAGTAGAAGCACAGACAGGAGAAGATATATATCTCTAACTAGCTCATATATTATGTCATCTTGAGCCGAAGGTTGCCTGGTAAATGCTTTTTTGATAGAATGTAGGGAGAATAAGGAATCTGTGAATATAGCTGCCTGAATTTGTAGGTTGTTACACATATTAAAACGCTCTTAATATTGCAAATAGTCCATCCTTATGAACACTACAGAATAAGGCGATTTTTTAGGATACGATGTGTCGTAGAGCGGTGGTTACAGACTCCATCTCCAACTCCAGCTTTAGACTTGGAGGCATCAGTGTAGAGAACCATGTTATATTGTTTACTATCCAGTAGTTCAAGGAAGCCTGTCCGTAAAACATTAGCATTGGATTCTTACTTGTTGAACCCGCAGAGGGAAAGATTAAATTGAGGATACGTTTTTAAGTAGGATGGAGTATTGAAAAGTGGAAGAGGACTGGATTAGTATAAGGTTATGTGTTTGGTTAAAGTTTCGATTAGCAAAGAAAGAGGACGTGCTATTAAATAACATGGAGGGTTATATGGAACAGCATTTAAATTTAAATTATAGACAGAATGTCGAAAAAGATTACTCTTATACTTTTTGAAAATAAAATATTCATTTTGTCAGTAAAGCAGGTTGAGCTTGTTCTCTCAATGTATTATTTATTCTCAAACCACGTCACGATTTCGAAGTATGTTCCCAAGCTTTTCGAAGCCACATTCTATTTAAGTGATTTATGTTAATTCATAATATTTTGACTTCTGGACTCAACAGTTAAAATATTTTCAGTTATTAATGGAACACCCTGTATACTCTTTTAGGGATGTTTATCGTCTTTACTCATATTCGAACATGAAAATTTTGTTGTTGATATAATAATTAGTTCTCAATAATAAAAACAGAATAAAATAATAACTGACTTTTTGTAATAAAAACAATATTTAAATATCTCTCAATTTTATATACATACTTGACATTTCACATATTTATGCGGACAAAAATAGTTGCAAGTAACAAGGAAACTTACGCAAAAATAATAACAGCGGGTACTGTCAGAATTCCTCCCAAGATATAAAAGGCTCCCGGCATCACTTGGATAGTAGCAGCGTAAGTTGCGTTGTACATAGGTCCATACAACAATGGCATTAATGCTTCGCATACTCCAAAAAGAGAATTTACTTTTCCTAAAAATAGAAACATTAGTAATCATACTAAAATTGGAAAGAAATGTTCAAAAATGTGTAAGGGAAAATATTGATTCGTTCAATTCAACAACTAAAATAAAATCATTTTGTTTAATGTAGGTGTTTTCCTGATATTAGGTAGTAAATACAGTTTTGGTGTTATATCTTGCTAATAGACTCTTTATAGGGAAATAATGAGAGGACATTTTTTTATTTATTTATTCATTGCTAATTTGAAATCTTCTTCAATAAAGTAATAAGTAAATATGGTGTAAGAAGGTGGCTTGTGGTAGGTGTCGTCCATTGATGACTTTCTGGAATTCAGGTCTTCTAGTCAAAGTCTTTTTAGGCATCTGTCAATTAGTGGAGAATTGAATATCGATATATGAGATGGTTTGTACTGCGATTCATATATTTTCTATAGTGGTCGCTAATCACATTATCTTTGAAAGAAATGTTGAGGTCCGCATTAAGGGTTTTGTTTGAGACGTTGGGTTTTAGCTAACATACGAATGGTATCCACTAGAATGTCTGCAATATTTTAATGTTTGATGGTTTGCTGCAGCCCCACAGCTCGATTCCGTATGTCCACACGGGTTTGAGTATTGGTTTATAGATCGTAAGTGTGTTTGAAATGAAACTCAATGTTTCTACCTAATTCCACAATATAATGAAAAATATTTAAAATTCTAAAAAATTGACAATTGTTTCTATAACTGAAAATCATCGTCAGAATGACAGAAGCTACATTTCATTTGATGACTACCTGATGTTTAGTTGTTATTTTTGGCTAGACCAAGGAGTGGCCTACCTTGTGATTGACTTAATATATGTTAATAGAAAGAAGAAGAAGATGTGATATTACAAATTATTTTCCAATTAAAATCAGTATAACTGTGCAATGATATAGAAAACCAGGAAAACTATATCTGCTGATCTTTACAATTATCACTTAAGAAGACAGTTTAATAGTTGAGAACTCCCTAGATTTATCTGTGCATTGACGACTACATATTGTGGGTTTCTTAAGTGTCTTCTAATTTCCAACTCTTCAAGAAAATCCTGTTCTTGTTTCTTACTACAAGCATGTATTACTTCTAAATCTGTGATATGTGTCAATGAATGATTGGTGTCAAGCAGATGTTTTGCTTAATAGGATTCATCAGCTAGTTTTATCTGTATGCTTGTAAGTGTTCACTGTATCGGATTTCAAAATTTCTAAGGGTCTGACCAAAATAGACAGCATTAGATTCTGGACATTAGAGTTTATATATACCTAATATCTTTAATTGGGGTATTTTCGTTTTTACATTTAACAATTTTGTACTTACAATACTTTCTTTCTTAAAAGAAATTGTTGTATTTGAAATATTATTAGAAATATCTCCTACATATGAGATGGTTTTATAAGTTTTAATTTCTTCAGTTTGTTTAGGAAATATTAATTATAATGCCACATTCTCTTCTTTTTCATTAATTAGCTTATTTATCATATGTAATGTATAACCGTTGGGTGTTGCTATTTGTCTAATTGTATTAATCTCTCTATCAAAATCACATTTGTTCATAGGAACTGAAGATGCTCTAAGTATCAATGAATTATATGCCGCTAGTTTATGTGACATGGGGTGATTGGAACTATACTGAATTGTCACATCAGATAGAGAGATTAATAAAATTAGACAAATAGCAACATCCAACGGCTATCCATCACATATGATGAATAAGCTAATTAATAAAAAAGAGGAAAAAGTGGCAAAACAATTAATATTTCTTAAACAAACTGAAGAAATAAAAACTTATAAAACCATCACATATGCAGGAAATATTTCTAATAATATTTCAAAGATAATATCTTTAGCAACGAATACAACAATTTCTTTTAAAAAAGAAAGTAATATAAGTACAAAATTGTTAAATGTAAAAACGAAAATACCCCCATTGAAGAAATCAGGTATATATAAACTTAAATGTCCAGAATCTAATGCTGTCTATTTGGGTCAGACCCTTAGAAATTTTGAAATCCGATACAGTGAACACTTACGAGCATACAGATTAAAATAACCAGATAAATCTCATTACGCAAAATCTACTTGACACCAATCATTCAAATGACACCTATCACAGAATTAGAAGTACTACATGTTTGTAGTAAGAAACAAGATCTGGATTTCCTTGATGAGTTGGAAATTAGAAAACACTTAAGAAACCCACAATATGAAGTCGTCAATAAACATATAAATCTAGGGAGTTCTTCACTATTAAACTGTCTTCTTAAGTGATAATTGTAAAGATCAGCAGATATAATTTTCCTGGTTTTCTATATCATTACACAGTTATACTGATCTTAATTGTAAAAATGTTATCCAGGATATCACCATAGGGCTAATAATATCTAAGCTTCAATATTTGTAATATCACATCCTCTTCTTTTTTCTATTACCATATATCAAGTCAGTCACAAGTTAGGTCACTTCTTGGTGTAGCCAAAAATAACTACTAAACATCAGGTAGGCATCAAATGAAATGTAACTTCTGTCATTCTGATGATAATATTCAGTTATCGAAACAACTATCAATTTTTTAGAATTTCAAATATTTTTCATTATATTGTGAAATTAGCTAGGAACATTGAGTTCAATTTCAAACACAAATATGAGTAGATTCTACGATGTAAGGGTCGAGACAGTTAATTTGATCGTAAGTGTGTTTTCTAATGAAAGCTGCGATCTTGTGCTGACTAGCCGGCTCATATTTTCAACTTTTAGGCAGAGATATCGCCGTTTAGCTTTAATTTGTGATTTACAACCAAGTTTTTCGTCTAGATGAAGGCTAAGGTACTTTATTTCTGTTTTTATTGGTATCAGCGAGTTATTTAGGAATAGTTGAGGGGATTTCTGGAATTAACTCGACAGGATTTGTTGGCGTTCACGTTTTTTTACATCGTTTAAGCCATTAAATGCTGACATTTCATTGATGCCTGATGCTAATATACCAGTATCATCCGCAAATGTTGATATTAATCTATGCTCGCTAATGGGTATATCAGCAGTGAAAATTAGGTACAAAAACGGGCCAAGTACTCTACCTTGAGGTACTCCGGATATTAATTGATGGTAGTTAGATAATCTTCTTTCATATTCAACTTGGAAGTATCTGTCGGACAAATATGATTTAAGTAGAAGGTAGGTATGGTCAGTTAGGTGAGTTTTGATATTGAAGAGAACACCTTCATACCACAATTCATCGAATGCTTGCTGTATATCGAGGAATGCTGATATACAGAATTGTTTTTCTTTTATGCACTTTTCTATCCTATTAACCGTTGTAAAGTTCAGTGATTTGAGCGAAATCCAAAGTGGTGGTCTGAGATCAGGTTTTCTAGAGGTATTGTTGTTTCTATTCTGTTAAGTATAAACCTTTCGAAGAGTTTTGATGAAGTTGGAAGGAGGCTTATAGGTCGGTACGAGCTGGCTTCAGTTGGAGGTTTACTAGGTTTAGGTATCATAATAATTTGTCCATAGGTACTTCCATTGCTCTGGAAAAATCATAGCCTGAAGAGGCTATTGAAAATGTTGGTTATTAGGACGACACCTTTTCTTGGAAGATTTTTTAAGATTTTGCCAGTTATAAGGACAAATCCGGGGGCTTTATGAGAGTTGAGAAGGTTGATCTTGTTACTGATTTTCCTCGGTGAGCAGAATTTCAGTGGTAGTGATAGCTGGCAGGGGGTATTGAGGAAGGCTCTAATTTCATCATTGTTAATATCATTGGGTTAGAAGAGAAATGAACCGGATTACAAGAAAGGTTTAAAATAGAAAAATGAAAACCGCATTGGAGATAGATATTTCAAAAAAGATAATCAACAAGCTAGATAGTTCCATTTCTAAGGACAAACACTTGCATGATCCGAAATGGGATTTGTAATTATAAGTTATAACGATGAATATCGATACCTCAGCGTGACGTATTCAGGACACATGTTGAACGTTAAAGCAGTTTCAAGTATATTTATAAAGATCGTTACATACTAACAGCAGTTAATTTTTTGTGGTATTTGTGATAGATATTTGAAGACTATATTATATATATATATATATATATATATATATATATATATATATATATATATATATATATTCTTGTGAAATAGTGTAACTTTGTTTCGATTACATATTTCTGATAACATGAGGACTAAAACCGTACCTATAAACCTGATACAATTTAAGCTCCTGAATTCATGCAAATTACGCTATTTTACGATGTCGACATTTATTATTTACTCACCAAGTTCATCCGTGGGCACCAGTTTCGAAGCTATCGATCGCATCGCAATAAACGACGTTCCATTTAAAATCTCAACTATGGAACCTAAAATGTACAAATGATTAAATTAAATATTGTTACAAAGTAAATTACTAAATGTCTGTTTGTTGTATTCTTGTGGTTTATTTAAACAAATTGCGCCGAACCGTATAGTCATATTAAACAAATATTATATTTATGTGATTTCGAACCGGTTACAATATGAAGTTTAACTGTAGCTTAGGTAGGTCAGTTATATACATCACGATGTTCTGCTGTGTGTTGTGAAGGTGTTTGGATGGTGAATAATGTTATCTAACACATCAAGTTGAACTAAATAGAAAGTGAAGTGCTGCTTTATTCAAGTCAATACTGCGTTGATGTGTCAACTTTGCACTGATTTTAATGCATAAAACTGGAATCTAATTCAAAAACAGACATACTACTGAACGAATTCATACGAGCTGTAGAACTAACACTAACCGCAACATACTCTAAATTTGAGAATAAACTATAGGGGGAATCAATATGAAAACTTCCCACTCTTAATATAGTCATGTTTGGAAATTACAACCAGTATCTGAAAGCTAAATTAAAGTAGGTTGTTGTTTTGAAATGAAATTTGTTTCAATAATTATTTATAAAGAATTGCGTACTGAGTGGCCCACTACGAAAGGACACCGGCCATATCTAAGTAAACTATAATAGTATTTCCAGAAAGTAGAACTACTGCCTTGAGAAGATAAATGTGTACTGAACGGAAAATTAACAATCATTAGTCATATGGAAAGGCCTATTGTGACAAGATGACGGATCTACAACATAGGGGCTACATAAGAAAGCTTTCTGAAGGAAAAGCTTTGCCCACAAGTCCAAAACTTTGGCATCTTCCTCATTTTGGGGTTTCAAACCCGAACAACAAGCCTAAATCCAGAATTGTCTCTAATGCAGCAGAAAAAAGTCATGAAGTAAGCCTCAATGACTCTCTGCTCACCGGACCTGACATGTAAAACTCTCTTTATAATATTTTCCTTAATTTAACTTTTAACCGCTACCTATCGGTATCCCATATTTTCCTGCTATTTTTAGTTATGCATGCCTGTTGACCTTGAGACTCTCAGTACCTTCCAGGGTCAGATCAACACGCATTTCAGTATCGTTGTGGCGTTCTGTAAAGTAGCACGGGTGGGATCTCTACGATATTTTACGATAGCGGTATCTAATACCGGGAAGTAGTGTAAGTGCTACGAACATTTCTATTACATTTTATTGATTTTTCCATTTTTAACGTATTTTTCTCCAATTGCAATTTTCCGTAAAAATGTCGCAAATAGAGGGACCATCGCGAATGCATCCGTATGATCCAAATTTTGAAGATTGGTACTTAGAGCAGTTGCGTGATGATGATAATTAGGTAAGCGATGATGACCAAAGTACCATCATTGAATGTGACCACGCCACTGATTCTGAATAATCAGGACTCGAAGATATTGAAGAAGAATATCATACCAGTAGAAAATTTAAATCAAGATTTTTTTTATGGGCGCGAGAAAAAAAATCCAACTAAATGGTAATCGCTATAGCAATGATCTTATTTTTGTCGTGGTACTCCTTGTTATTTCAGGTCTAAGCAACCACCTCCGGCCAATTCTAGAACTAGACGTCATAACTTGATAGTGCATTCACCTGGATTACGAGGCCCTGCAGCAGCATTAGGTGATATCGCAAGCCCCATTCAAGTTTGGGATACATTATTCAGTGAGGATATGTTGCATGAAGTTATACAATGGACAAACCGTAAACTCTCACAATGTCGAGCAAAGTACAAAAGGCCAGACCATACAATATTGAGAGATGTAGATACTGTGGAGATGAAAGCTTTTTTGGGATTGCTCATTTACACGGAAGTTGTCAAGGCATGAAGAGAGAGTATAGAGGGATTATTTGCTACTAATGGCACTGGGATAGATGTTTTCAGATGTACGATGCGATGAAAGAGATTTGAGACATTATTAATCGTATTGAGATTAGAAAGTGTCTTCGATAGGTCTGAAATATTAAAAGAAGATGGAGCTGCAGCCATTTCAGGACTCTTCAAAACATTCATCGACAATTCTCAAAAGAATTTCTCTCTGGGGGCATATGTTTGCGTAGATGGAAGACTAGTAGCTTTCAGAAGAAGATGCCGCTTCAAAATGTACATGCCAAAAAAGCCTGCAAAATACGGCATAAAAATTATGTGCCTCACAGATACCAGAAATAATTATTTGTATAATGCTTATATTTAGTGTGGAAAAGGTTCCGATGGCCAAGGATTATCAGCAACGGAAAAAAACTGCAAGTCCCAACTCAAGCTGTTGTAAGGTTAGTGAAGCCCATAGAAAACAGCAACAGAAATATCACAGCAGACAATTGGCTTAGTAGTATGGAACTTGTCACCGAATTACAAAAAAAGAGGACTTACATTTTTGGGTACTCTAAAAAAAAACAAGCCGATGATTCCTGCTTCTTTTTTGCCAAACCAAAAAAAAGAAATCAATAGTACATTATACGCATATAAAGACAATATTACTCTGCTTTCTCATGTACCGAAGAAGAACAAAGCAGTGTTGCTAATCTCTTCTATGCACCATGCTCCATATGATGATCTCGACACAGGAGCACCAGAAATGATTGCAGACTACAATCTGACCAAGGGGGGAGTGGATAGCTTAGATAAAAAATGCGAGAATTATACTCCTTGTAGAAGGACCCGTACGGGGTCAATGACCGTATTCTTACAAATGGTGAATATGTGTTCAGTCAACGCATACATTTTGTATGGAAGTTATAAATACAACAAACCAATAGATCATAGGGACTTCCTGAGAACACTTGCGAAATGGCTTACTGAACCATTTATGCAGCGGAGATATAGCGAGAACCCTAGATTACCAAGAGACCTGCAAAATCGCATGGCATTTCTATTGCAAATATCAGAATACCCTGAAGAAAACGACCCAAATGATGATCGACTTCAAATGGAAAAATATGCCATTTGTGCCCTTATCATTTAAAACGGAAGACATTTTTTGTTTGTTGTCAATGTGTAAAGCCAATTATAATAATAATAATATTTATTCACCATGTAAATTTACAATTACAAAATATATACGTACATAAAAATCTCATTAAATTTAGAAAACCCATAGGAGGGCAAGCCCTGATGCGTGGCATAGAAAAAAACATTTAAAATATAAGTATTTGTATAAATCTTGAACATCACCTAGACAATCCAGAATTAAAATTAAAATTGCATTATTGAGTTTGATTGATACTCTAATATTCGTGATAATTTTAAAACATTTACACAATTTCATGAAACAACTAAAAAATTATGTAAGTGGATAAATAATTAAACCCTAAGGTATCCGAGAGGTGTGGATAAACCTGTTTCGGCAAAACACAATTAAAAATACAAGTCAAAACAAATTCACTAAATTTAACATTATTGCATCTTATTGAACAGTTTTGAATAAAATAAAATTAGGACCAAAGTAAATATATGTATATATGGACAATATTAGATTAAAGCGAACGCAGAAATTTTAGTAAACGTAACTTATATGTTTTTAAAGTAGGTGAAGTAATATGTGTTTACCGCACCATAACAATATGACAGAAATTTCTCGTCTGTTTCAAGAGAAATTCTTTCAATTTTTTTTTGAAAATAATAACATCACTCGTATTCTTGATACTATCCGGAATACAATTATAGATTTTCGGAGCTAGAAATGAAAAAGATCGTTGACAGAAGGAGCAATGTAGTGGCTTTTGTTTCTAGTTACATATCTATGTGCAGGTAAGTTTCTTATATCTTTTATTGTGTGGTATTTTATAGATGCACATAGAAAGTACAACTGTTTCAGGTCAAATATGTTGCTTTACCTATACAATCGATCTGAAGAATAGGTATAGGGTTTACACATGATGATCTTTAGAAATCTTTTTTGAATGATTTCTAACGGATGAATGTGAGTTTTCAGGGCACTTCCCCAAGCCAGTATACCATAATGGAGGTGACTTTCCACTAGCGCGAAATACATTAGGCATTGGGTTGAATTCTCTTGAAGACAAATAGACGACAGCGAACCAAAAGAGACATTTCAAAAATAGTCACATCTATTTTTGATCCCTTGTGTTTCCTGATCAATTTTATAATCCAAGGCAAATAACTTACTGTTACAGGACATCTGGAGATGTAGGATACATTGGGACGACGAAATTTTCGATCATATTGAAAAGAAGCGGAATACATGGTTAACCGGTATACAAAATATATATACATTTTCCATACCTAGACAATATTTTACATTTGAATAAGCAGGATACATCTACATATTTTTGCAGACGCATCCGACAGATCTTATGCAGCTGTAGGTTACCTGAGAGTCGGGAATACCAATCCAATTCAGACAACATTTGTAACAGCCAAAGCTCGAGTGGTTCCGTTGCGTATGGTGTCTATACCACGGCTCTAGCTCCAGGCAGCTTTAATTGCCTCTCGACTAGGTCATTAATTTACATCACTTTTAAATTTACAAATTTCGGAAGTTTACTTTTGGACTGATAGCAAAACCGTTCTGTATTGGATTAGATCTGAGGCTCAGAGATTTAAGATATTTGTTGCCCACAGAACTGGAGAAATTCGAGATTTGACAAACACCTGCCAGTGGAATTACGTTCCCTCAAGGATTAATGGTGCTGATGAAGCAATAAAATCCAGAAAACTGAATTTCTCTTTAAATGGCACTTGATTATATGGTCCGGCGTTTCTAAAAGGCCTCATAGACCAATAGTCGAGAGCAGCCATTCTCTGTGTTCCGCAAGAATTTAGAAAAAAATCAAAACAACTCTCTCTGGTCGAACGCTTTGACGCAGACGTATCACGAGGCTTAGCCGAACTTAGTCGCCACCCACAACAGTACAATTTTACTATGCTGCTACCGACGATATCCACTTGTGCGCGCTCATAAAGTCGAAATTGTGTACACCGCATTTTTTGTATTTCCATTTTTATGTCCGCTTTCCATTTATCAAAGGCGTTGTGAGTCCGCAATCCCTTCGATACCGAGACACTATAGATGTGAATAAGCAACTTTTGGGTCTAACTTCAAAACATAATGTCAAAATTGTTTATACCGCATTTTTTGTATTTCTATTTTTATTTCGGCTTTTCATTGATCGAAGGCTCAAGAATTTTGAAGAATGTTCGAGATCGAGGTGACGATCGCGCTTCATAACTCATCAATCGTTGATTAGCGTTCGGAGCGATAAGTACCTACCTACTTACAAGCTAGCTAGCTAGCGAATTATGAATTTTGAACGATGTGTTTATGTATTCTTCTACTGCTGTATTCTGATTGTCAGTTTTGAACATTTCTTCTTTGGAGTAAACTCCTCTACACAGTAACATTATTATTGTTCAAAAGCAATACGCGCGGAGTATACAGCAACTACCGATCCAGACGATAATGCAACGACGTCCAGCTACACGGTATCAAAGGCGAAAAAAAGGTGTATAATGAATCATATATCAGTTTCGGATTTGTTGATTCCAACGGTTCACATCTCTGCATGTTATGAAGTAAAGTGTTTCCTAATAGTTCCATGGCACCTGCCAAGATGCGCCGACATTTGGAAACAATTATTGGAAAGTCAAAAAACTATGATACTTGTAACCTAAACTATCAATGAGAAGACCACGGAGGCTTCATATTTAGTTAGTTATCTCGTTGCACAAGCAGATGAAGCACACACTATCGCTGAGAATTTAATAAAGCCTTGTGTGTTAGACATAATTAAATGTATGCTTCATTAAAAATCTGCAAAGCATCTTTCAATTGTGCCGCTATCAAAAGATACTGTTTCATTCTGGCTATCTTACTGGTTATCGTGAGATATCCACATGAAAGTTCTTTTGAAGAAGATATGCTTATGTGTTCAACGCTGCCCACAAACACTATCGGAGAAGAAATGTTTAATAAAGCAAATATATTTTTAGAAGAAAATAATCTTAGTTGGAACGATTGCATTCACATTCGTACATATGGGGCCAAGGCGATGACAAGTAAAGCAACAGGAGCGAATGCCGTCAAATTTGAAATTAGTTATGGATGAAGCGGTAAAAATAATTTTATCATATCACGACCACTACAATCCGGATTGTTCTCATTATTGTGTGAAGATTATGGTAGCAAACATAAAACACTGCTGCTCCATACAGAAGTGCGATGGCTGTCTTGGGGTAGATAAAACTTTAACAAGGTTATTTGAATTAGAGCCGAGTTACAAATGTTTCTTTCAGATACTTCTTTTAGAACCCTTTAACGCTCTTTGGTACAAATATGTACCACTTGCTATTATAGTCTATGTGGTGTTTATTATACAACGGAACATCAACCTTACGGTGCCTTTCTCTGCTTTGAACGTTTTGCGCTATGAGTCTGGAGCTTTGGTATTATGTTGCGTCATCTATATCGAAATAAATGTTTAGCTGTCAAAATATGGTATGAATTTGTACCAGTGAACATCTGACGGAAAGACTAACAGAATCTAAGCTATTTGTGCATTTTTATATTGTTTATGTGACAAATATCACTTGGAAACGTAAGTATCATATTGTTTGCATGCTTATTTACGAATTTTACTTATATTTTAATCACAAGTTCATTTTCAAGCACTTCATTTCACGTTTTTAGTGTAAAGGTTAGAAATGGAGAGAAAACACCATCCGGTGTTTTTATTTATACTTCAAATACGAAACAAATTTCACGCTATGTTTATAGAATTCAATGAAGAAGACATACTAAAATTGTTTATGTGGTCATCAAATATAGTGTTGGTTTATTGGCTAGGATAATTTTTTCATTTAAAGATATGGTACATATATGTACCGGAGAACATAATGTGTTTATACTCGTAAAAAATTATTGTTGACATCGTTTGAACTTAACAGTTTTTGTAAATTTTAGAAGGAAAATGAATAAGATAATTGTTAGATATCGACGTTTATATATTATAATAGATATTCTAATCAAATTGAGTTCTCATAATGCTATAAATTATATATTTTATAGCAATAATAATATCGCTTCATTGTTCCATAAAACTATTTTCTATTCCAGATGGATAATGTTACACGGTATGATTTGAATAATGAGTCACACATCGAATATCTACTCAGCATAATTACTGACGACATGGCCATAAATTCAGATGCTGAGGGAGATGACGACGCTGATGATGCCGATGATCGGCTCTCTAAATTGTCAAATAATAATTCTTTAGTGTTTTTAAATGAAACTCAAGGTCTCTAGTTAATTCCACAATATAATACAAGTTATTGAAAATTCTAAAAAATTGACAATTGTTTCGATAAATCAATATCATCGTCAGAATGACAGAAGTTACATTTCATTTTATGCCTACCTGATGTTTAGTAGTTATATTTGGCTAGACCAAGAAGTAACCTAACTTGTGATTGGCTTAATATATGTTTACAGAGAAAAGAAGAAGATGTGATATTACAAATATTGAAGCTTAGATATTATTAGCCCTATGGTGATATCCTGGATATCATTTTTCCAATTAAGATCAGTATAACTGTGCAATGATATAGAAAACCAGAAAAACTATATCTGCTGATCTTTACAATTATCACTTAAGAAGACAGTTCATTAGTGGAGAATTCCCTAGATTTAACTGTTCATTGACAACTTCATATTGTGGGTTTCTTAAATGTCTTCTAATTTCCAGTTCTTCAAGGAAATCCAGTTCTTGTTTCTTTTCACAAACATGCAGTACTTCTAGTTTTGTGTTTGGTGTCAATGAATGATTGGTGTTAAGTAGATGTTTTGCATAGTGGGATTTATCTGGTTGTTTTAATCTGTATGCTCGTAAGTGCTCACTGTATCGTATTTCAAAATTCCTAAGGGTCTGACCCAAATAGACAGCATTACATTCTGGACATGTGAGTTTATATATACCTGACTTCTTTAATAGTGGTATTTTTGTTTTTACATTTAACAATTTTGTACTAACGTTACTTTCTGTTTTAAAAGAAATTGTTGTATTCGTTGCTGAAGATATTATCTTTGAAATATTATTAGAAATATTTCCTGCATATGTGATGGTTTTATAAGTTTTAATGTCATCAACTTGTTTAGGATATATTAGTTGTAATGCCACTTTTTCCTCTTTTTTACTAATTAGCTTATTTATCATATCTAATGGATAACCGTTAGATGTTGCTATTTGTCTAATTGTATTAATCTCTCTATCAAAATTACATTTGTTCATAGGAACTGAAAAAGCTGTATGTATCATTGAATTATATGCTGCTAGTCTGTGTGACACAGGGTGGTTAGAATTGAATGGAATTGTTACATCAGTTTGTGTTGGTTTTCGGTAAATTGAATAATCAAGTACATTATTAACTCTTTGAATTTTTAAATCAAGAAAATTGATTGAGCTATTTCCTTCAATTTCTAATGTAAATTTAATTTTCGGGTGTAAATTATTGATGTGGTTGAAAAATACATCTAATTGTCGTTCACTACCCATAAAAAAAGCTAATATGTCATCTACATATCTATACCAAAATAAAATATTTTTCGAAATATTACTTTCAAAGATCTTTCTTTCTAAATTGTCCATAGAAATGTTTGCTAAAATAGGTGATATAGGGCTTCCCATTGGTAAACCTTCATTTAGAATATATATCTTATTGTCAAAAGTGAAATAATTCTGATTAATGCATACATCAAATAAATTAAGTATATCTGATATTATTCCTGGATTAATATTTTTATCTTCTAGTAATTTTCTTACAAGTATTAGACATTCTTTAGGAGGAATTTTAGTAAACATGTTAGTTACATCGAACGATATGAGTTTATAGTTATCTTGTAAGTGGATTGCTTTCAACTTTTTGATTAGTTCTATTGAATTTCTAATTGAGTACTGAGATTCATATCCGTAAGTATTGAGTATATTGTTTTATGGGTAGTGAACGACAATTAGATGTATTTTTCAACCACATCAATAATTTACACCCAAAACTTAAATTTACATTAGAAATTGAAGAAAATAGCTCAATCAATTTTCTTGATTTAAAAATTCAAAGAGTTAATAATGTACTTGATTATTCAATTTACCGAAAACCAACACAAACTGATGTAACAATTCCATTCAATTCTAACCACCCTGTGTCACACAGACTAGTAGCATATAATTCAATGATACATAGAGCTTTTTCAGTTCCTATGAACAAATGTAATTTTGATAGAGAGATTAATACAATTAGACAAATAGCAACATCTAACGGTTATCCATTAGATATGATAAATAAGCTAATTAGTAAAAAAGAGGAAAAAGTGGCATAACAACTAATATATCCTAAACAAGTTGATGAAATTAAAACTTATATAACCATCACATATGCAGGAAATATTTCTAATAATATTTCAAAGATAATATCTTCAGCAACGAATACAACAATTTCTTTTAAAACAGAAAGTAACGTTAGTACAAAATTGTTAAATGTAAAAACAAAAATACCACTATTAAAGAAGTCAGGTATATATAAACTCACATGTCCAGAATGTAATGCTGTCTATTTGGGTCAGACCCTTAGGAATTTTGAAATACGATACAGTGAACACTTACGAACATATATATTAAAACAACCAGATGGATCCCATTACGCAAAACATCTACTTGACACCAACCATTCATTGACACCTGACACTGAACTAGGAGTACTACATATTTGTGATAAGAAACAAGAACTGGATTTCCTTGAAGAACTTCAAATTAGAAGACATTTAAGAAACCCACAATATGAAGTTGTCAATTAATAGTTAAATCTAGGGAATTCTCAACTAATAAACTGTCTTCTTAAGTGATAATTGTAAAGATCAGCAGATATAGTTTTCCTGGTTTTCTATATTATTGCACAGTTATACTGATCTTAATTGGAAAAATGATATCCAGGATATCACCATAGGGCTAATAATATCTAAGCTTCAATATTTGTAATATCACATCTTCTTCTTTTTTCTGTAAACATATATTAAGCCAATCACAAGTTAGGTTACTTCTTGGTCTAGCCAAATATAACTACTAAACATCAGGTAGGCATAAAATGAAATGTAACTTCTGTCATTCTGACGATGATATTGATTTATCGAAACAATTGTCAATTTTTTAGAATTTCCATAACTTGTATTATATTGTGGAATTAACTAGAGACCTTGAGTTTCATTTAAAAACACTAATATGAGCATATTCCACGAAGTAAGGGTCGAGACAGTCAATTTCAATAATTCTTTAGTTGATTCTTCAACGGGTCACGAAACACCAGACAACATCGTGGATGAAGAAGTTTTTGAGGCTATGAATAATTTCAATGAACAAGTTTTGGAAACTATGGACAATGTTGATGAAGGTGAATCGGATAGCTCCGCCGAAGAAAATAACAGCGACAATGAAGAAAGGTGGTATCGAAGATCCACAGTTCCTAAACAATTTGCTGAAACAAATTTTGACCGGCGATTTAGAATAACAAGATTCGCAAAAATTGATATTTTGCGACCATCATCAATTTTTTTAAACGTTCTAACAACTATCTTCCTTCAATATATTGTGGATCAGTCAAATCTATATGCGACTCAATGTGGTCAAATTTTGAACCTAACACTGCCAGAACTAAAATCTTATATAGGTATATTGATACTAATGGGCTTTCATTCACTGCCTAGTATGCGTCTTTACTGGAGTACCGACGTTAATTTTACTGTTTCAGGAATTCAAAATATTATGCCAGTTAAATGTATTTTAAAAATAACCCGATTCCTGCACCTTAACGATAATAGTATTATGCCAAAAAAGGGGGAAACGGATTATGTTTCTAAAAGGTTTAGAATGCTGTTCGATCCATCCCGTTATTAGTCAATTGATGAATCAATGGTAAAATATAAAGGACGCAGTACCCTCAAGCAGTATATGCCGATGAAACCCATCAAGAGAGGTTTTAAAGTTTGGATTATCGCATGTACTGTGACTGGGTACTGTTTGAACATGTTTCTTTATGAAGGTGCTGAAACCCATTCAGATAAATCGACAACACTTGGAAAGAGAGTTGTTAACACCTTATCAAGTGCATTTCAAGGTTTGAGATACTGTCTATTCTTTGATAATTTCTTTTCGTCTATACCATTGGCAAAAAAATTGCTAGGTAAGAAATTGTTTTGTTGCGCTACTATTCAACAAAGAAGAAAATTTTCTCCAAACCATATACTGAAGAGCGATAAAGTCATGCAAATAGGAGAGTACGATGGAGTTATTCATGAAAATACGTCTGTATCAAAATGTAAGGATAGAGGCCAAAAGTCTGTTTGTGTAATAAGTACTATGCATGACCCACAAAAAACTACAAAAGTATTGAGAACTCAAAAGGATGGTAGTCGAAAACTTGTTATCAGCCCAGAATGTGTTGCGGAATATAATAAATATACGGGTGGTGTAGATCACTTCGATCAACTTCTCTCTGCCTACAGCATCTCATGGAAGAGTAGACGTTGGTGGTTAAGAATTTTTTATTACTGCCTAGATTCTTGCATCGTGAATAGCTACATATTATACAAGACAACAGTTCAACACATTTCTCAAAACAAAAAACCTATGACGCATATGAAATTCAGATCAGTTTTAGCTTCAGAGCTCATAGGAACGTATTCAAGAAGAATAAAACCAGGGCCAAGTACTGGATTAGGACGTGGTAGAAAAAGGAATCATCCTGATGGAAGAAGTACTGTTTATAATGCTACCAGACTAAATAGTGTTGGCAAATATTTACCTACTGAAGGTACAAGAAGACGATGCTGCTATTGTAGTACTGCACAGAAACAACAACGATCAAATATAGTTTGTATAGAATGTAATGTTGCCTTGTGCCTAAAATGTTTTATACCTTTTCATAAATCCTAGTCTATGAATTATTATAACCCTGTTACGCAAATATTTTAATTAAGGTTTCATAAGAAAGTTATGTTAATTTTTTGGATTTCATATAAATAAATTTCTTTTTATTTGCAGTTTTTATATTCGTATTCATTGATAAAGTTGACAAAGTAAATGAGGTACACATCTGTACCAGTGCACATTAAAAAATTTTTCATTGCAGGAACGCTCTTTGGTACAAATATGTACCACCCAAAAACTTGTAATGTAAATGTCAGAATGACATTTCATTGATATATTTTGCTTCACAATTACTCTTTTAGTTAATATAACCTAACAAGACAATTTCCACTAAAGCCGCAGAGGGCTGCCCGTTAAAGGGTTAATTTGAAAGATCGTTTGTATGATGAAACTTGGTTGCTCCGACTGTGGCGGGTATCTTTCGAAAACTGAACGAAATAAATGTATCATAGCAAGGTAAACAGACAACCCTATTCCAGGTCTGTAACAAAATAACTGCATTCAAAAGAAAAACAGATTTTCGGATTATTTGCGTTGGAAATAGAGAAATAGAACGCTTTACGTCATTCAGTGAGTTTGTTAGCGATAACGACACAGAAATGTTTCTCAAGATGATGTATTTGAAGAATTGGTCCAATATCTCACTTCAATGCGCGCATCTTTCGAGAAGTATTTTCCCGAAGAACAGAAAACACAAAGGAAAACTGAATTCATGGATTCATATTAATTTTTTACCCAACTTGCAAAAGGTCGAAAGTATGTTAAACGAAATAGATGAATCTCGTTTAGAAATGTCGTCTGATACAAGTGTGGAGTTACTATTCAAAACGACGCCTCTCAGCGATTTTTGGTGAAGAATTCGTGATGATCACAATGTACGCAGCCGACACTGTGTCTGACACATCATATTACGTGCCATCTCCCTCTAACACATGGATATCCTAGTACTCTCTCTCTCTCTCTCTCTCTCTCTCTCTCTCTCTCTCTCTAACGCATCATATTTAGTGCCTTCTCTCGCTAACACCTGGATATCCTCATGTTCTCTCTCTAACACATGGTTTTTCCTATACCTATGGTACTAGCCCCGTTGTATAACTACTCCAATTCTTGCCAAAATGGCTCTGAATCTTTTCCTCCCGATCCCAACAACTTATTTGTGCGAAACAGGATTCTCAACCTATGCACCCACGAAAACAAAATACCGCAATAGAATGGACGCCGAACATGATATGTGACTTCAATTGTCTTTTATCAAACCTGACATCAACCAGTTGATAAAAAATAAAGAACAGTTTCATATCTCCCATTAGTTAGGTTTTTTTCTTTTTTAATATCTTCTGTTATTATATTTGTTATATAGTAATTTACTAAGTGAAGTAAGTAATAAGTAGCAACTTTTATTATGCTTATCAATAAATAATACATTTTTAAAAACAATTGTTTTATTGTAGGGTTCCGTCAAGAATTTCGCTTTCCAAAAGGTTTCCGTCACCAAAAATGTTTGAGAGCCGCTGGTCTAAAGAAAAGACTAACTTAATGAAACCATGATCTAATGTTGATTTGGAAATTAGAAATTATGTTTTTATAAATACTGTAAATACCCTTTTGAAAGATTTTATTATTCCTGGCTCTAAAAGATTTTCGATTGAAGAGATCAACCGCTTGGATTTTATTATTTATTGACAACCTAACAAAAAATAATATTAACACTGGTTAAATGTTAAATATTTCTGAATTCAAAAAGGCAAAAATTCTGTTATTTGAAAAGGTTCAATTGGATTATTTTCTTGAATTGCTAATTTTTCTGAACGAAATCCTTAAAGCTAGTAGACTTTATACATTCAATTGTATTTCGAATGAAGAAGGGCTTATTCACCTGGAGGTAAGACTAAACAATTTAATCCGTCTTACAGACGAACTGAAGAATCCAGTGATACTCGGCCCAAGGCAGATATTTTTCAAGAAGGGGAAGGGTGAAAGATAAAGTATTGGATATTTTTCAAGAAGGGGAAGGGCGAATTCAATGATTATATTCCCTTTCCCTGCTTGAATAACTTAACGTGGATTACAAAGTATTGGATATGTATCAAGAAGGGGAAAGGTGAATCCAATTATTGTATTCCCTCTCCCTTCTTGAATAATTTAATGTGCGATACAAAGTATTGGATATTTTTTAAAAAGGGGAAGGGTGAATGCATTCCAATATAACGTTACATATATCAAAACAATATGTATTTCCAAGTTTTTATTTATTGAATTATATGTATATATACATTTTTGTAGGCGTCATTTTCTTAATTGATAATTATTTTCATTCAAATCAATGAATTTTCTTCTGTAATTACAGTAAGTGTAATACCTACTTCGTCATTCTAATAATAGTTTTTCATAATATTCACCAAGAAGTCTGTCTCCATTAAAATACTTATAAAGATCAAGCAATTTATTTATCTTCCTTCTTCTTATTCTTCGTTTTATTTTTATTAATATGAAGAGCTATTCTTAGTAACTCCGGATCTATTCCATTAGCATATCCAAATGCCCCTATATAAACTCGGTCTCTATAATTTAGTGGTCCAAATAATGTTTTTTCTCTCAACATTTTGGCCATTCCAGGTGGCGCCAATCTAAAATACCTGCCTCTTCATCAAATGATACGGCGATTTCTCTTTGATTTGGGTTCATATTGAAATATGTAATTTATAAACCTTTGTATTACAAAACAATTCACAAATAGTTGGCTTTCCACTCAAGCAGTGCGACCAACATATCCTGTTAGGCATATAGAGGAATGTGAAAAATGGTTTAAAATAAGAGACTCCTTAGACAACTACTTAAAAGTTGTACATTCTGAACTCACGTTCCAACTACATCCAGTAGAAATTGACTGTTTATATGACAAAATCAGAAAAAGTGTCAGCACTATGAAGCACAAGAACTTACTAAGCACCACGATTTGAAAACCTTTCAGATACTAATTTTACAGATCTTGGAATAGAATTTTTAAATGAAGGTTTAAAACACAGCATACCAACAAAATTTACGAATAATATTGAACATATTATAGCTACAAAGTCAGAAATATCTTTAAAATCCAATTCAAATAATTTTCTTTATGAGAAATAAAAAATTGCCAATTTAATCAAAAATATTGAACCGTCAAAAGTGAAACGTCAAATAAAAAATGACATAACAGTTACAAAATCTGACAAAGGGTACGCCACTGTCATATCGACAACTAAATATAATAATGCAAATATATATAACTTCATAGAATCTAGCGATATACAAGTTATTAGAGCAGACCTAACAGAAAAGTTCTCTAATATTGTATTGTATTGTATTAATTCAAATTACCTATTAAGTAATTACGAAAAGAAGTCCGTCGTTAGTGAAAATTCTCATTCTCCACAATTATATGGAACCGTCAAATCACATAAAATAACGAAACCAATTAGACCTGTAGTCTCTTATGTTAATACTTCTAATAATATATTTGCAAAGAAACTTAACAATATACTTAATAAACTACGGATATTCATCTAAATACTTAAGTAAAAATTCAATAGAACTAATCAAAAAATTAAAAACATTCAAATTACAAGATAACTCTAAACTCATTTCATTTGATGTTACCAATATGTTCACTAAAATTCCTCCTAAAGAATGTACTTGTACGGAAATTACTAGAAGATAAAAATATTAATGCAGGTATTATTTCAGATATACTTGATTTATTTGATATATGTATTAATCAGAATTATTTCAAATTTGACAATAAGATATATATTCAAAATTCAATTTTGGAAAACATTTTTATGGATAGGTTTGGAATGAAAAATGTTTAACAGTAATATTTCGAAAAATGTATTAGCAGGTTTTATAGGTAGTGAACGACAATTAGATATATGTTTCAACCATATTAATAATTTACACCCAACAACTGAATTTACATTAGAAGTTGAAGAAAATGATTCAATCAATTTTCTTGATTTAAAAATTCAAAGAGTTAATTATGTACTTGATTATTCAATTTACAGAAAACGAACATACAGTGATGTGACTATTCCATATAGTTCAAATCATCACATGTCACATAAATTGGCAGCATATAATTCGATGATACATAGAGCATTTTCAGTTACTATGAACAAATGTAATTGAATAGATGAGGCATTTACTTAATGAAGATCCATACTGAACAATGGAATAAAACAATATAATTTGTTAAAAACAAATTATATTGCTTTATTTCATCGTTCAACAAATGTAATTTTGATAGAGAAATTAATACAATTAAACAAATAGCAACATTCAACGGTTATCCATTACATATGATCAATAAATTAATTAATACAAAAGAGGAAAAAGTGGCATTTAAACTAATATTTCCTGAACAAGCTAACGAAAAAAAATTATAAAACCATCACATATGCAGGTAATATTTCTAATATTATTTCAAAGATAATATCTTAGGCTACAAATGCCACAATTTCTTTTAAAACAGAAAGTAATGTACAAGTACAAAATTGTTAAATGTAATAATAAAAACCAAAATATCCCCATTAAAGAATTCTGGAATATATAAATGTCCAGAATGTAATTCTGTCTATTTGGGTAAGACCCTTAGAAATTTTGAAATCCGATACAGTGGACACTTATGAGCATACAGATTAAAACAACCAGATAAGTCCCACTACGCAAAACATTTACTTGACACAAAACATTCATTGATACCTAACACAGAACTAGAAGTACTACATATTTGTGATAAGGAACAAGAACTGGATTTTCTTGAAGAATTAGAAATTAGAAGACACTTAAGAAACCCACAATATCAAGTCGTCAATAAACAGATACATCTAGGGAGTTCTCCACTATTAAACTGTCTACTTAAGGGATCTTAAGTGGAAAGATCAGCAGATATAGTTTTCCTGGTTTTCTATATCATTGCACAGTTATACTGATCTTAATTGGAAAAAGATATTAAGGATATCTCCATAGTGCTAGTAATATCTAAGCTTTAATATTTGTAATATCATACATCTTCTTTTTTCTATTAAAATATATTAAGTAAATCACTAGGTAGGTCACTTCTTGGTCTAGCCAAAATATTTAATAAACATCAGAGAGGCATTAAATGAAATGTAACTTCTGTCATTCTGACGATGATATTCAGTTATCGAAACAATTGTCAATTTGAGTTTTTTAAAAAATTTCAATGAATCATGGAATTACCTAGAAACAGTAAAGTTTCATTTAAAACAGTAACATGAGTAGATTCCACGAAGTAAGGGTCGAGACAGTTAATTATATTATTATTTACTGGAAAGAAGATATCAAGGCTAGGAAGTTTTCAAATTGACACCCATTATACCTACACAAATTGATGGATGTGCCACATCCATATCAAGTGTTATGGCTCAACATATCTTGAGAAAACTATCAATAATAAATTTGACTTCAATATCGCATCACGGTTGTATCAAAAAATGAAACAGGAAACACGAACCACATATTCGATTCTTATAATAAAAAAATCCAATTCCCAACGGTAAGCGATAAAAATAATAAAATTAATTTCCTTTTTCTACTTCCACTACTTAAACCGCACTTTGAACACGGGCTTGACATGCACAAAACTACTCTTTAAACACTAGTGTTTAAAATGCGAAAAGTTACATCTCGTTTATCTTTTGTTTTTTAAACGTCAAATCAAGTGTATTTTTTGTATGTTAAACTTCATGCTCCTTGATAATTTTGTTATTCTGCGTCATTTGATTTGTCAGTCAGCTGTCAGCCATCGTCCGTCATGTAATGAATATAATTAAAATATAATATAATTTTTTCTTTTCCGCGGGCGAAGAAAAAGTATAGTAAGCACCTCGTGTCAATAACATCTTTAGTCACTCGTTTCACAAGGAACTCGTTCCGCTTCGCTCCACTCGTGCCTAGTAAAACTCGGGACTTAAGTAACCTTTTTGACACTTGGTACTTAATATACTATTATGTCACATTAGATCAAATCAACTTGTTCTTTAAGTATTTAAACTTCAATTCATGTTATTCTATCTCCCAAAAAAAATGGCGATTATTCGTTTGCGGGGTAGAGCTATCAAGCTATCATATACTAAATTCAGATAAACTGCTACTAAAAACTGACTATCCTGAAGAAAGTATAAATAAATATCTAAAAGAATATGGGAAATACTATAATCAAATTATCGAACAAAACAGATCATAAACATGAAGATTCGAAAAACATCTCTTTACCATATATGTGCAGTTATCAAATCATTTTGGTTTTTATAGAATTCATGTAAGTCACAAAAAAAGTAACTTTTATCCAAATATTTTCGTAGTCGAGATCACCTAAAGTGCATAAGAGTAACATCATATATGGAGTATATTGTAATAATTATAATGCATTTCACATGAGACAATCATCCCAATATATGGAAAATATTATTCGCAACAATTTACAGACAAAAGATATTAGTATACAACTCTAGTGCTGAAACTCGTCTATAAATGGTTTTGGAATCATGAGGAGATTTTTTTTGTCAAAAAGGATTTTAGAATTGCATTCATGCTATATCCGATAACATAAAAACGTGAAAAACATTCCAACCCATTTCGAAAGCTTTTGAACAACAGGAATATTCCCTTTTGTCCTCTATACGATTTTTTATATCGTTAAACCCTCTAAGCCCTTTATGTTCCCTGTAATTACCTAAATAGAAGACTAGTGATGTCGTTGCGAATCCATACACAAAACTCGAGAGTATTTTGCTCATCGAGGAGTAAATTCCAATAATCGCATCATCAAATTTCAGAACATGGCTGAAAACTCCGACTGAAAATGAAGTTCCTAAAAAAACAGAAACAGAGTTTTTAATCTACTTATAAGTTTTTCGATCGCATTAGCATTTGATGTATGGTTCAGTTAATTTTTCTTTTAAAATTTCGTGTAAAGTTTAGAAATTTCAATAATATTCAGAGCTTCTTATATTATATACCAAAAAAAAAATCCAGTAAATATTCATTTTTGAATCATAAAAATAATGTGTAATCAAGAATTATTGGTTTTCTAAATAGTCGCACTTGTAGTATGCTGTTTTCCAAATAATATTTTAGGTTTCTTTTAATAAAACTAAAAAGTGTGAGAGCAAGAGGTAAGATCATTTAGTAAAGAATGTTTTAACTAATATCACCGTCACATACAGAACTCTGTGAATATTTTCTGTGGCACTATTTCTAACATAAAGAAGAAATCCTTTACTATTTTTTAATTCGTATTTTGAAGTAATTCATGATAGCACAAATTTTTCTCATCGAGTTTATGTCATTGTACTACCATAAAATTATCTGCAACTATTATTATCAACAACTACTATATCATCCAACTGTTTTCGAATTCTTGTGTACACTATTATATAATTACCATTAATTTAAGAATGTTACTGCTGATTTATATTATTTTACTTGTTAAATTGTTTGTAAATTGTTAATTTTGATTAATTGGGCCTGTAGCCTATTGAGTAGCATAAATAAAATAAATTGAATTCTGTATGAGTATTGTTAAGGTGAAAAATAACACTGACTACTTCACTAGTACTGACAATTGGTTTTATATCAAATCGATATGTATCATCATTAATAAAAAGTTATAGTTTAAAAATAACAAATATCACTAATAATAAACTGTCAAACACAATTCTAGAGTGGAAATACAAAACGGTCTATGTGCCACATACTCGGAATTTTATATTTTATCAATTTTAGGGTCTACGTGCCATGGCCAATAACCTACGAAACGGTCTATGTGCCAAAACGAGAGTTAAAGGTAGGAAATATTAGTTCGAAAGTGGGGGTAGGTCTAAGTCCGCCAGCGCATTTTCGGTTGAAACGGTCTATGTGCCAGTTATTACACGTTAGTTTGATACAAGATGGATGCCACTGCAGATGTTACGGGCAATGTAATATCAAGAAATAATGTGAATAAAAAACAGAAATAATATTAGAAAAGAAAGAAAAAAGTTAAAATTAGTCGGTTTATCATACAAAAACTATAAGGGCGTCGAGGTTTCAGCAAAAAAAGCACCAACAGCTGAGGTAAATAAAATTTTCTTAACCTCTTTGACTAAAACGCGATGTTTAAGGCTAATATTTTTGTTTTAGGCGGTCTGTTCCTGCCGATACCATTGCAACTCGATATCTTTTGAGCAGAAAGCGTCGCTTTTTCGAGATTTGTATGCAACCGCTGATTACGAGAAACAGGGTACGTTTCTTTTGGGACTAATCCAAGTGGGTAAGGTGAACAGAAAACGTCACGGAGCATACGAGAGTCCAGAAGCCAGCCGTAGACAGTGTACTGTTTATTATACAATCCCGGATGGTAAAGGTCAGCACAAGCAAGTATGTCGTGAAACATTTTCAAATTTTTTTCACTTAGTCACAGAAAAGTTGAGGAGCTTATTGAGAGAAAAAAACGGGGAAAGGTGTCATTTACAGATGGACGTGGTAAAAACAGTGAACGCATGAAATTTACAACAGATTTAAAGCAGCAGATCAAAGATCATATAAATAGTTTCCCCAGAGAGAGCAATCATTACAGTCGCAGCAAATCGATCAGAGAATTTCTAAGCCCTGATTTAAATTTAAATCGTATGTTTCTTGCTTTCAAACAGACATTTTCGAATACTATCGCAACATATAAGCTGTATTCGTCCATTTTCCATATAGATTTTCCAATGCTTCGATTTGGCCGTCCTTAGTCAGATACCTGTTCAACATGTGATTCTCTGAGCAACAAAATTGAATCTAGCTCAAACAAATATGGAGAAAAACAAGCACTTTCGGCACGATTGCAGCTACATCACAGAAAGGCCGACAGTGCAAGAACCGCTATTAATAAAGACATTATTGCATCTCAGTCTATTACTTACGACCGCAATGTGATCTCAATAGACCTAGAACAAGTACTATTTATACCCACTCTTACCCACTCTGATATGTTTTACAGTCGCCAAATTTCTTGCTTCAATTTTGGTATACATATATCTGATACAGAAACTGGTATAATGTGTCTGTGGGATGAAACTGTTACAGGAAGGGGCGGTAATGAAATTGCATCGGCTTTATATAGAGTTCTCACCCAGCATACCGAAATGTTTGCCAAAAAGCAAAAGGTTGTATTTTGGAGCGGCAACTGCACTGGCCAACATAAAAATAGGAACTTTTTAATGTTCCTTATTTACCTTGTGGCTACAGGAGTTTTTGAGCAAATAGATCACAAATTTTTGGTAAGCGGTCACAGCTATCTATCATGTGACCGCGATTTCGCTCAGATAGAAAAGCGGAAAAGGTTATCAAAATGTTTCGTCCTCAATGATTTGGAAAAAATCATTGCTGCAGCCCGTCACTAAAATCCTTTTAAGACTGTACTTCTAGAAAAAAATGATTTTAAAGATTTTGCACAAGCATCGAACGAACTTATTAACACGATCAAATTACAAATATCACAAGTTTCGTGACTGCGAATCGGCAGGGACAACCCAACACTCATAAAAACAAAAAAAACATTCAGCGACATTGAATCATGGGTTACATGTAACGTTTTAAAAAAAGGCAAAAAGCTAAATCAAATTACAGAGCATATCTTACTTCCGCTACAGTGCAAAAATAGGGTTACGGCCGAAAAACTTAGAAATATAGAAGCAATGATTGACTACATTTCTTCATAACATCATGCCACAGTCTGAAGGACTTAGAACATTCCAGAGATTTTTGTTTTTGATGTTATATTGTAGCCGGTTAAATTTTTTGATTTTGTTTATTTGTTTATATTTGTGTTCATTAAGTTCAGATGTTTAGGTAAATATCTATAGAGGACAATTTTTTTGTGATTTAGCCAGTTAATAAACGTTTTCTGCATTTACTCCGAATTTCATTTTTGGCACATAGACCGCTCTGCGTTTTCACTCTAGAATTGTCATAAATTTTCAAGAAATTAGTAAAATGAATCCCGAACGATTTAGTAAATCAGTCGATGAAATAACTAAATAGTAATATTATCAGAAATACTGTAGTTGTTACCTTAATCACAAAAAAAAATTCAAAAGTACAAAAGTGCATTTGCGCACAATTCCCCATCCTATGAGGGAATCTCGCGCGTAGTTTAAAACGAGAAATAGTGAAAAATAATTGTTATAACGAATTTATTTATCTAACATATTTTGAAGCATGATGTCAACACCCGTCACCATAAAATGTGAAATCTGTGGTGAATGTTTTAAGAAGCAAGGCCTGAAAACACACCAAAACAAAACCCATGGTGGATAAAGTTTAAGTTCTAATACAAAAGAAAGTCTCAGCAATAAGGAAATAAAACATACGGATTTTCATCTGAAGTTAGCAAAATTGAATAGCCTCCGATCTGTCATCAGAAGAGTCCCAAAAGCTTCAAGGGCTCTATGTGCCTCAACGCTCTCTAGTCTGATTGATAAATGCGTAAGACAAAATTCTATTCCTACCTGGGAAAATCTATTGCTTTTTCAATACAATGGTTTAAGTCTTCCTTCTCAAAATTCTCATAAAAAAGTATCTCTCTCTACTATAATCAAGAATAATTTAACAACATTTGATAATATATATCATCATTTCTCAGTTCGGAAAAACATAAATTTATCAAAAAATAGAAAAATTATAAATGTCATTAATAAAGTTTCTGACGGCGACTTGACATCCGCAATCAAAATCTTAGCTTCAGATGGCGGTTTTGCTGATGTCAGTGCAGCCACTTTAACAGAATTAAAATCGAAACATCCTTTAGAGAAACTTGATAGTACGTTCCCTACTTAGAGTTCGGAACCTATTCCTATTCTTATAACAGAAGAATTTGTCTTTTAAAACAAGTTCTGCTGGTGGCTTAGACTCTTTAAGACCTTCACATTTACAAGATTTGATAAGTTTCAGTGCTGGCCCTTATCATCTTTGTGTAAATTATGTAATTTTATTTTAAATGACACAGTCAACATCAATATTCGTCCTATTTTATTCGGAGCGTCACTATTAGCTTTAACTAAAAAAGCAGGAGGTATCAGACCAATTGCTATTGGTACAGTTTACCGTCGTTTTGAAAATAATTTGTTCAAACATCAGAGACGAATAAGGATATTTACTTCGTCCGTTACAATTTGGTTTCGGATAGGAAGGTGGTTGTGAAGCAGTTGCACATGCAGCAAGACGTTTCGTCTCTAGTCATCCAGACGTTAATAATAAAGTTTTTCTGAAAATTTATTTTAAAAATGCTTTCAATACAATTCATCGCGATCATTTATTAAAACTTGTAGCAGATATTCTACCTGAAATTTTTCCTTCCATCAATCAATGTTATCGATTCCCATCATATATTTCATTTGTCGAAAACATCATTTATTCGGAAAGAGGCGTCCAACAAGGGGACCCTTTGGCACCTCTCCTTTTTTGCATATCGATACACAAACTTATGAGCAACATTGACACAGAATTCAACGCTTGGTACCTTGATGATGTTTTTTAGGTGGAAATACTAATTCCGTGTTCAAGTCTCTTGTCTATATTATAAACAATTCCAAGGATATTGGTCTTGAACTCAATTTCAGCAAATGCGAGTTGTTTTTCTTAGAATCAACAAATAATGTAACCATTGATAAATTTAATTTTGTAGCAGCAGGCATAACAAGTACCAACAGACAAAATGTATTTCTATGAGGTGCTCCTTTAATGAACGAATTGTTTCTATCAGCTTTCAATAAAAAACTAACCTTTTTCAAAAAAATGTCATCTCGTTTATCCTGGTTACCGACACATATTGCTTATTACCTTCTCAATAATTGCCTATTAATTCAAAAATTAACATATATATTAAAATGTAGTCCAACCTGGTTACATAATGATATCTTGATCAATTTTGATAATACCATTCGTCATTCATTAGAGTCATTAACTAACATTAAATTAGAGGACCTCTCTTGGAAACAAGCTTCACTACCTCTGTTTCATATGGTGGTTTAGGAATTCGCTCAATCGTTTCAGTAGCTCTTTTTTCTTTTTTGTCATCATTGAGTAGTTCAAAAAAATTCATTACTTACATTCTGCCTATATTTTTCCATAGTTAAACAACACATACGCCAATTAAACACTGTAAACACACATAATTTAGCAACATGCACAGAAACATACAATACAATTGAAAAACAAAAAAGCTCCAAGGTTGAATGGCATTCAAAACATTTTACTGAAAAACATCCCCAAAAAAGCCATTGTTCGGCTTACTTATGTTATAAATTACATAATTAAGACCAGTCAATACCCAGATATGCTCAAGATATCCAACATCATACTCATTATCAAAGCAAATAAAGAACCGTGTCATGTGGATAGCTATAGACCGATATCCCTCCTGAATAACATAGCAAAGATGATAGATAAAATAATGTTAAAAAGACTGCAATCGTTTATTGACAAAAATAATGTTATCCCCCCCCCCCGAGCAATACGGTTTCAGAAGTGGCCATAGCACGGTCTCACAAATAATGAGAGTAATAAACTACATCCGGGAAGGCTTCCAGAGGAAAGAAAATACCATTATGACTACGATAGATATACGGCTTTTGATTCTGTATGGCTCGAGGGACTAATATATAAATTAATTAATATACAAATACCTAACTACTTCATCGAAATAATTAACTCGTATCTAAACAATAGGAAATTCATCACTAAAAAGTATGACCCTATTACGGGTCCATACTCCATTCAAGCTGGAGTCCCACAAGGGTCGGTATTATCACCTCTGCTATACTCCATCTTTATCCACGATCTCCCAACCACACCCCAAATATTAACCGCAATGTACACTGACGACACGGATTTTGTATCATCTGCAAAGAACCCCGAACAAGCACTCGACACTATACAAACACACATTAATACAGAAATCATCCCTATTTCAAAAAACACAAATTAGCTATTAATGCCTCCAAAACAGAGTATTTATTACTCCGGAGAATAGCTAGAAGGGCCTCCCGATTGCCATCGCAGCTGTGTGAAGACGGACAACTCATTGCCCCAAGTATCAACATCAAATATTTGGGATATACGATGCAAAGCAACACGAACGCAAATGCACATATTACGCGCAACAAATACAAAAGCTAAGATTGCAATGGGTAGACTCTACCCACTCATCTGCAATCACAGTAAACTCACAACACAAAACAAAATACTCATATACAAACAGATCATACGCCAGATACTTAGCTACGCAGCCCCAATATACTCGTACTATACTGGTACACAACATAATTTCCACTCTCTGCAGGTAATACAAAACAAGTGTCTCACAATGGCAATTAAACACAACACAATTTACCCAAAACTCCCAAAAATCTCCTGCTTATATGAAAAAGTCAACACACCGGCTATCAAAGACTTCATAAACAAAATCTTGGCAAACTTTTACAAATACTGTCTGTCACAAGATCTTCGCAGAAATCTCAAAGACGCAAATCGCGCAGAAGGCATCCGCGATAGTGGGTGTAGGCTTCTGCAAGGATCACTAATCAAATAACTTGGTTGTTTAAAAAAAACTCCGAACCCTTTTCCATCATAGGGGATAATATTAGAAGAAATAAGCAATTGTGTTGTAATACCTCTGATATAAAATAAACTATACTCTAAACAAACTAAAAATTCAAAAACAACGTCAGTCCTGTTGCCTTCTCGAAATATAATTCTTCCGTTTCAATTTTGAAACCCTGTTTTTTAGCTACTTTTCAGGGGTACCTGAGCCGAAAGATGCTAGGAGTCATAAATATATGTTAGGGACAAAGTTATTAGAACATCAAAAGATATGGATAACGCTCTTGAAGCAAGGAGCCATAATAGACGGGACGACAGACGCAACTATACTAAAAATCGTCAGACCATCGGCACTTTGTATTGTTTTATTTTTAGTATATTGTAAAAGGGAACGATAAACCTACAATAAAGATCATTTTTAATCTAAATCTGTGAAAGCACGAATCACCTTGTGAACAATGGATATTTCATTTTCGCTAAAAGGTATGTATTTGGTCTTGATTTATTTGGCAGTAACATCAAAAAATATTTAAGAGGGACTTTTTGGGGACCGTTTTGAAAAATTCGGGTTTTTGAACTTCAACGCTCTGTATCTCAAAATATAGCCATAGGATGAGATTGAGCCCATGGAGACTTTTGATCGGGACTTGATGTCATATCAAAAATTCGAATTCACGGTGCTACCGTATCCATAAGAGAAGTGAAAAATACATTTTCACTTGACATCTACGTAGTTAAAGTTTTGTATTTAAAATCTATTCTACATTTATTTATTTATTTTTCAAATTAGAAGTTTCAATTGATTTAGTATTAAATGATGGAATCCAATATAAGAATGTATATCCTCATTCTACTGAAATTTCCAACTTCATCACACTATTATTTTACTTTAGACATAGTACTCATACATCCTTCGAAATTATAGTAATGCATAATCCAATATCTTACCTATTAAGTTCGTGACCATACTGTATGTGGAAAAAATACTAAAATCAACTTCGTCCCAATTGAATCTGTATCTTGTGAAAAGGTATCCCACACTCATTTCACCTGAAAATAACAAAAAAGTTTATATAAAAAACATCGGATTTTGGATACGAATATTCTTTTTAACAAAAGTCTTAGTCAGATATAATTGTCCAGATTATATGGTATACTAATAACAAATTCCACTAGGTACAGTAATAGGGTCACTAATATTCACTTTTTACTTGAATAACATAGTTTCAGTGACTTCTGTATGAAGAATTATATAATTTGCTGATGACACAGCAATTTTATGCAAGGAAAACGGGTGGAAGGAACTTAAGGCAATCGCAGTGAAGGATCTAGTCAACATTAAAGATTGGTTTGATCATTATTTATCAACAATTAACTATAAATAACTGTATTTATTCCTTTTACGTGGCAACACAAACTGGACAGTGAAAAAAACTAAGGTGTTCTGATAGATAGGTATCTGTGGTTGAATAATCATATTACCAGCGTTATGATTTCCCTGAGACATATACTGTTTAAAATCAAATACCTAACATGAATATTGGCTGAAAATATAATAGTCATTAAGATTTCCACATTATTCACACAATTTATCAAAAAACAATCGAAGGATAAAAGTTTACAACAATCTACAGGACAAAACATAATATATATATATATAAAAATGCTAATTTAAATTTGAAAAAAAAGTTACTGACTTTAAAGGTATGACTTCATGCTTGCTTGTTCATAGAAGAGAACGTATGCTTCCTCACTAACTAAAGATTTCGATGATATTGATGACACCCTTGAATCATTATATTCGTGCCACTGTCCAGTGTAGGGATGTCGGCAGTATGCCTTGTAAGTGGTTCCGCTGTGGTTTGATATAGCGTAGAGGTTGTACCTACAGGGTGCCACATTATCAGCTCCGTAATAGATCATATCAAGCCCTTTTATTGGAAAATCTATTGTAACATTAAGTTTTCGCCTAAATCTTTCTGTCGGCGAAAAGCGCTTCAGGTGAATAACCCGGATTTTCGGAAATTTATGAATGGAGAATGATTTAGTGCATAGTCTTCGTTCCTTACATTTCGAGCATGTCGGTTTCTCATCACAGTCGAGCGATTCTTCTCTTGTAAACGAAACCAAACATTGTGAAAGACGTAATTGACCTGTTCTTTGGGCATGGGTAGGGATAATCCCAAAAAGGGATCAAAGGTAACAGAACAGTGACCACAATATGTACACTTAAGTGTAGATTTTAATTAACCAACGTAGTTATCTACGATCTTGGAGTTGTCCATTTGCAGATGTCTTAACCAAGATTCTCGTGCTTTTTCATTGTCACTGAGACTTTCATCAATATCTGTTAATATGGGTTTATGTTTTTCATGTATCCTATTGATATCTTCGTGAAGTCCTCCTAATAGGTAACGGAGGAACTCCTGAAAATGGTGTGTTATACACTTGTAAGTAGATTTTTTATGGAATTATTGGTTGGAGAGGAACAGTTTTCGAAAAAATTAGAAGTGATTCAAAGACGTTCACTAAAAACACTATTAAAAAAAATTTCCTGAGGCTGGCACAGAGAGCACCCTTAATTTAGTAGGAAAGGGCGACAAATATGGAATTTCTTTCATGAACAGCAAAAATATTAAAAACGTTTGCAAAATTATAATACTAAAATCAAAATGAGAGAAAAAGAGATAGAGAGCTTAATGATTTCCTTTACCTATTCAATATTTGGTGACAATAGTTCTCATAGTATACTTAGTAACCAATATAGTAAGATTTAGAATTTGTATTAAAAGAAGAATTTCACTCCAAGGTCAATAGCTTGTTGTGAAGTTAAATATACACATTGCCTTCCGGTTATTTCAATAAACAATTAGTTTATCTTTATTAAAATTATATAAAGTTGTAAGTATGGCCTTTATTATCTTATGAATTCCCTATAGAGTTGAGAAAAAAATGTCCATCCACTTTGGTGGAATTAACATTAAGTAATTCCAACTGTTCCGATTATCTATTTCGAGACACCCTATACTGATGTCTTGGAACCAGGGTAGATGTCTCCGGGCACCTAATAGTAACGACCAGCTCTGCGCACGCAAATGCATTTTTCAGTGAGTTTTCAATCAGCCTTCAAAAAAGTACTGAAGCAGCTTTCGCCCTAGGCACAACTACTGTGAGAGTGTCTACGACTACTCCCTATGTAGGAGTTTCGAGCTTTATTGTGAAATTGGTACATTGTTGTTGTTATGTGTGGTTTAGTTATGCAACCTAACGCAGTTCACCGTCGTCGCCTTTCTTAAGAAAATCAGTAGTTCGTGCTCGCTCTAATATCTCTCTCTCTCTCTCTCTCTACATCCATTACACGTTATCCATCCTCTCATCTCTCGATTGGAAGTGCATTACATTTATCAAGTTTCTGATACATAGTCTTTTTTTCTTTTCATGTAATAATTATTTTATGTTAAGCTTTAAGATTACAGTGTTGCCAAATATTGGCATGAACAATTCTTGGTGATACTATTTTCACATATTTATATATATTGTTTTTATGATCTTTCGAAGTTGCTTCATTAAAGATCAGTTGAAATTAAACTGACTATTTATTGACATCTCAGTAGTTAGTTTAACCTTTCGTGGTCAGCGGAGACAGGATAGTTTACTTAGATGTCAACAACCACCTCCCCAACAATTATACAGTCCACTGAAGCTACTGCCCGTCTTCGCTCCCTGACACACTTTATACTAATATTTACTCAGAAAATTTTCCTTCTGATTATTATCTTTCTCTCTGTTTTGAATATATTATTTATACCCTACTTAAAACGTGTGTAACTTAGGGGTAGACACACTCCATATCTAATTATATTCCATATATGTCTATCCTTTGGTCCATTTCTCTTCAATAGTTAATCTGGTTTATAAAGTATAAAATATAATTGAAACAACTATGATTTTAGCAATCATTCAAGATTATACTTGAAATGAAATGTTACGGTTATGATTTTATAAATTAAATGTTATTAAAGATTAATACGAAATAATAATTGGAGTGTTTGAATATATTAGGACTCGGTCAACGGGTATGTATTATGAAATAACATATTTTCTATTACTCAATTTTTATCGAATGGATGCAATGTTAGGAATGAACAACCTTCATTTTCAATCTTAAGTGTATAGAAATTTGGTTGAATTAAATATATCTAACATTATTCAAATATTAAGTATATTTAAACCAGGTTTCGGAGGATATATATCAAGTGATATATATCATGATATATATCCGATATATTCGACAATTTCATTTATTAAATTAAAAATGTTTTCCATCATTCTAAACATCCAAAAATTTCTCAATATGCCAATGTACAAAATTATAATTACTGTAGGGATTCATTCGGCTACCGCGCAAGCATCACCGCGCCGACTTCGGGATTCATAGGTACGCGACGCGACGATTTGTTTCGCTCCTGCTTTCCCAAATAATCTTATTTCTGTGTTTTCACTCCGTGTTGACCTGTAAGTTGGTTGTGATTTTTATTGAATATGCCAAAACCAAAGCATTCTGTTTGGCGATATTTTGACTGTATAATTAAAAACAAAAACATTACTGGAAAATGGGCAAAATGTCGAGAGTGTTCAAAGGAGATGCAGGGTATACCATCGCGAATGGAAAAACATATTTTAACACACCAAAAAAATATGCCCAGTGATACGCCAAGTCGTGAAACAACACAACAGCATCATTCTGTTCCTGAAGATGTTCTGCCTTCCACTTCCGCTACTACAAAAAGAAGTGTCAACACATCAGGTACGTAGGTAATTGTTATATTATTACTAAATCTGTCTGTACAATTTTTTGTGGATATTATAAGTGAAAATAATTAAAAAACATGTTGCTAATAACAGGGTTTTTTCAGAGAGTTATATGCCTCAGCCAACCAAGTAACTGAAACAGCATGTTTTAACTATGGCAAGAGACGCTGATGTTGTTGCAACCTCCGACACTTACTCTAAAGAACTCAACCTCCAAATAGGCAGATATTTCTATGCAACTAATACACCTTTTCTGCATGCTGATCATACTGAATTTAAGAAAATGATGAATTCATTACGGCCCGGTTTTAATGGCCCCTCTTCATATCAGATTGGAGAACCTATTCTAAATGAAGTGTATGATGATATTTTGAAGGAGTGTAGGCATGCATTGCAGGGAGAAACAGTTTGTATGTCCCTGGATGGATGGAGCAATGTTCGTAACGAGCCTCTGATATGCTGTAGTATTATTACTCAACATGGTGAGTCATTCTTGGTGAAAACTACTGAAACGAGAGTAGAATCACATACTGCAGAGTATCTTAAAATCATGGCACTTGAGGCAATAAGGAAAACAGAGAACCAATTTCAAGTTCATGTAAGGAGTTTTGTCACAGATAATACAGGGAATGTAAAAAAAATGCGTTCCGAACTAGAAAACAAATCGGCATAATACAATATGGATGTTCAGCTCACATTTTGAATTTATTGGCAGAATATTTAGAAATTCCTTCAGCTACTGCAAATATTGTAAAAGTTATAAAATATTTTCGCAACAAACATGTACCATCTGGACCCTACAAAGAGACTGGAGGCAAAAAATTGGTTATGCCTCTGGAAATAAGGTGGAGCACAATGAACAATACACTTGAATCATTTTTGGCCAATCGTTCAGTTATTCCAGGACCATAAAGATGTCATCGAAAGTGATATTATAAAGATAGTCAACGATGCTCAGGTTGCATTAAATTCCACTGACCTAATTGCTCGTCTAGATCCAATAGCCATAGATCTTGATAGAGTTCAAAGAGACTATAAAACTATATCTTTGTGTGTAGAGATCTGGCATAATTTAGAATTGGATTTCTCAGAACATCCACTTTTGGTGAAAAAAAGTTGCTTTAATAGAAAAAATATGGCACTTGGGGCAATGCATTATCTAGCAAATATTATTGATCATCGATTTTTGGGACGACATTTAACAGCTATTCAAAAAGGAGAAGCTTTTGAATAATTCAATAATATCAATAGTTCTTTTGTTCCATTTGTCATGTCTCTTATATCACAAGTAAGCCCATTTCCGAAGTACTTTTTTGGGGATCATTTTAGACTTACTCCACCAGTAACGTGGTGGAAATCGATCCCTGTATTGAACTCTGACTGGCCAGACAAGGACGCTTCTTTGAAATTATATGAACAGTTACACACTGCATTGACCTCTACAGCTGGGATGAAAGGGCCTTTTCTTCTTCCACTAGTGCTTTGAAAAAAAATTTAGAATACAGTATTCTTTAGAAATTACATTGTATTTTATTTTACGACCTATGCAAATGATTTCTGAGGTATAAATAAGCAAATATACCTCTCTGTTGAAAATCAATCACCGCTATGTGTACGGAAGCATCAGCGTATGGTTGACGACTGTATATCATAAATTTTGTTTCAGCGACAATAATTTTTATACCCATTTCCAATTTTGTCGTGCTTACTGAATCCAACAACTCTTGAAGTCCTCTTATGCTATCGCACAAGTTCACCTTGTCATCAGCATATCGAATAGTGTTAATTAGTTTACCATTGGTCTTCACTCCAAGGTCTTCATCCTGCGAAGCCTGTTGGAAAATTATATTCGAGTAGATGTTGAATAATAGTGGGAACAGTTTGCATCCCTGTCTGTTGCTTTGTTAATTGCAACGTTCGTCGGTTAGTTTTCCATTGATTTCAACAACCACTCTGCTTCCAATACAACTTTTCTATGATACACTGATCTCTACCATCAATTCCCAAGGTTCTTATATATTTATAAAGGTTCCATGCTGAATCCTATCAAAAGCTTTTTCATAGTCGATGATATATTTATTTGGACACTTTCATTTAATTCGCCAACGTTTCGGTGCAATTCGTCACCTTCTTCGGGGCTACACATACAATACCGAACAATAAAAATACAGTTTTACAATAGATGGGAACATACAGATGACAGTTAGAATTCAAAAACAAGGCTACACTGAACAAAAGCTTAACAATAGTAGAGGAAAAGCTCACCTAAAAATATGAATCAAACCAAACCAGGTCACAAGGTTTTAACAATATATAAAATAGGATAAAATAAAACAATATAATTTGTTTAAATCTTCATTTATTTGAACTAATGTTCAATTTAAACTTGTTGATGCGTTTTCATGTATAATATAGAAAAAATAATTCATGAACACCCCCTCAGTAAAAAAAAATGTATGTACTGGTACCGACATTTTAGCTAGCTTCATCGGTACAAATAGACAATTAGAGAGCTTCATAACTTACATAAACTCGATTCACAATAATATCAAATTTACCGTAGAACTTGAACAAAATAAGTCTATAAACTTTCTAGACCTTACAATTTCAAATATAAATAATAAACATGATTTTTCTATATTTCATAAACCATCACATACAGATATTACAATTCATAATAGTTTGGTCCATCCATTCAGTCATTAACTTTCAATAGCTTTCAATAGTATGATTCCAATAAATATTAATAATTATAACAAAGAATTAAATATCATAAAACAAATAGCAGTTAATAATAATTACGATCCAAATTTAATTGACAATATCATAAATAAAAAGATAAAAAAACAGACTCTAGAACAAGTATTCCCTTCAGATAAAAATAATGAACAATTTAAAAGCTTAACATACTTTGGAACACCATCCTTAAAAATTAAATCATTTTTAGAAACTTTAGACATGAATATTTCCTTTAAAACTGATTACAATTTATCCAAATTCATTAAAAATAATAAATCTAAATCTTCAAAATTAAACAATATCGATGATATTGATTTATCGAAACAATTGTCAATTTTTCAGAATTTTCAATAACTTGTATTATATTGAAGAATTAACTAGAGACCTTGAGTTTCATTTAAAAACACTAATATGAGCATATTCCACGAAGTAAGGGTCGAGACAATCAATTTCATTAAAAATAATCAATCTAAATCTTCAAAATTAAACAAATCAGAAGTTTATAAATTAAAATGTAGTAATGACAACTTTGATAAAATTTATATCGGTAGAATTTTTAGAAATTTTCAAACTAGAATTTCGGAACACAAACGTAGCTATGACAAGAAAAAATTAGATTCTAACTATTCAAATCATTTATTAGAAAACCAACACATTTTCGACCCAAATTTTGAAAGTCTCCATGTAGTCGGTAAATCCTTTAGTTCAAATTTATTAGAAGCCCTCGAGATTAACAAAAATAAATATTCAGGTAATCTTCTTAACGACCACATAGATATCAATCAGTCTCTTTTATTAAATCTTTTTACCTAGAAGATAGCTTAGGAATGTTTGTAGTGAATGAATTTCCAGGTAATTTCTTTGAATACCATTGTTAACGTTAGTAAATAGAATTCTGTATTTAGGCACTGTATATATTAAGACATTTTCAAATTATACCTTCATTCGTTTTGAAAAAGCTACTGTGTAAGTGAAACGCGTCAACCAGTTTCAATTGAACATTAGTTCAAATAAATGAAGATTTAAACAAATTAGATTGTTTCATTTTATCGTTCAGTATGGATCTTTATCAAGTAAAAGCCTCATCTATTCAATATATAATATACATTGGTAGAATGCCGAAGTAAAACAGTAAAAACCATAAATAATTAAAAATGAAAAACAATACACACAGCTAATGGATTCGACAGCAATTACAAAACTAAAGATAGATTGACACTTCCGAAAACTGAATACCCGATTATGAGGTGTTGCCAAATTGTGTTGAGAATCAACGAATAAAATTATTAATTAGATAAAATTAACTGTCTCGACCCTTACTTCGTGGTATCTGCTCATATTAGTGTTTTAAATGAAACTCACGGTTTCCAGTTAATTCCACAATATAATAAAAGTTATTGAAAATTTTCAATAACTTTTATTATATTGTGGAATTAACTAGAAACCGTGAGTTTCATTTAAAACACTAATATTAATTAGATGATTATATATTCGACTTAAATAATCCGTGTCTGTTTTTTTGTTAATACAATTCTTGTCTTTTTGGATCATAACCATCTCACTAATTAATCTCTTTTGGTAATTCATCTCAAAATCAATAATGCTCAAGTTTTCACAATCGAAGTTGGTTTTTTTCCAAAATGGTGAAACTGCAAAGCTGTTTTATTAGGGTCAGTAAAATGTTTATTCATACAAGAATTTTTGTGTTCTCGAACTCTATCGCGGAGAAGCTGTTTAGTTTGGCCAACATATGAAGCAGAACAATCCTGACAAGGAATTCTGTAAACTAAATTCGAATTGTATAGTTTATCCAACTCATCTTTCATCAAACTATAAAAATCGCTTAACTTTTTTGTATGTTAAAAAACGATCTTATTTGTATCATTAGATAAAATGTGTTTGATTCTCTGAGACAATCCATTAACAAACGGAATATTTATTTTCATCGCGACAATTCTGGGGATGTACATTTAAGGCAAAAAGTGCCTCACGGTTCACGGATGCCAAGTGCATTCCTAAAGCCCAACTGAGTTTCATCTAGGTCCCTTTCGCATGTACTTCTTATTCTTCTATGTACTGAGTGACTCATCAGACTAATTAATCTATATTCGTCGCACCTGTTTGTCCGCTGCTTCTTTGGAAGTGCCGTAAAAATAGACTTCAGCCATTCTTCGTGTATTTCACCAGTAGTATACACATCGTTAAAAAACATAGTTAGGGAACTGATGCGGTCTTCGTGGATCATTTGTAGGAGTTCTGATGGGATATTATCTGGCCCAGTTGCTTTCTTGATTTTGCTAGATTTTATGGCAGGAAATACTTCAAATTTGGAAATTTCTGGTCCTTCTTGATTTACATTAACCACTATGTTTGGTCTATCGTCTTCAAAAATTGGGCTACTTATAACTAGTACCTCCAGTTACTAGGTTTTGACTATGTATAAATCGATTCAGAATTTCCCACATTTTTCAAATATTACTGTATTAAAGTATAGTAACTTAAAATACTATATTCCAAAATGGGAACAGCTCGCTACCCACTGACTCAATTCTATTTTAAAAGCTAGTAAGTTGTGAGTTTGTTATGTGGTTTTTTTCGAGAGAAAGGTTCTTGAAACTAGAAAGTTGCAAAATAAAGAGGTTGGTCCAGAACTGCAGTTATTTTACAAAATGCCTGGAAAATGTTGTATGTATTACAAATTTCAGGTTTAAAAATAGATATGCATCAAATTCCGATAAATTATCTTTATTAACAACAAACTTCATCTGTATCTGAATCAAATTGAGCTTTTGGCCAGATTTTCATTAGCTGTATGTATACAAGATATTATTTAATTACAGAACTATACGGGAGTAAATGAAATAGGGGCCACCCCTGTAACTTTTAAATGGGTAATGAGATTCTATTCAAATTTTGACGGATTATATTACAACTAAATTGTGATTTTTTCGTGAGAAAACAAAATGGCCGACTTCCGGTTTCACCGGAAATTATACAAAAACTGAAAATTGAAATGTAACAACCTGTATATTTTTACATTTTTAGATGCAACGACCTCAAATACATACAGGGCAATTGTCAATTCTGACACCTTTTTCATTTTATTTTTTAAATATTTTTTTAATTCTTTATCTCTGTGACACCATCTAAATTATAGACACTTGACTTAGAATTATCCCCACAATAATATTCTTCCTAATAATTCATTTTCGTGAAGTTTGTTAACGATTGAATTTAGAAATTTCAGTTTCTCCACGTAAACTCACTTTATTCAATGGAATCATGGGTATATTAAATTGTTCTTTTAAATACCAATAAAATAATATTCATATGCATATCCTTTTAGTTTTTAAATAAAACAGTCGTTCATAATTTTTTTAATTATCATTAACACAACATGCTCCTGACGTCAACTGTGTTTCAACACTCTCAACAGATTTGTAAATTAATGTAAGAATTAAACTGAAAAATATCTAAACTAAAAGAGTGATTAACATTATAATTGAATGTTCAAAGTGGCCACCACCCTCTTCCAAGCAGCATTGCTATCACCTAATAAAATTGCCATCCACATTTCGGAACATTTCTCATTTTGTTAAATGCTTCCGTAAACCTATCCTTTATATTTTCAAGAGTTATAACTGGAGTAGCGTATACTTTATTTTTGATGTAACCCCACAAAAAATCCAGACAGGTGAGGTCCACCTATCTTGGAGACCATCTTACAGGACTGTTCGTGCCGATCCAATGGTCTCCAAAGTGTTTGTTTAAGTAATCGGTAACTAATCGTTCGGCATATAACAATAACCACCTGAGCGGAATTTTCTCTGCACTCTCCGTATATCAACAACATGTCAACTTCCTCATTCTGTCTATAATGAAATAGATTCGCCATTTTGAACATAAAAAATTACCACCACTTGCAGCGGTATTGTAAATATAAGACTAACAAAAGAAATGAATTGTTAATTGACAACCAAACAAAAGACGATCACAAGTCAGTATCATGGTTTCCTTTGATTTTTGTCGAAATTAAGCTAACAATTTCTGATTCGGAGCCAGAAAATTGTTTTTCATTCGATGACACCAATGCAGATTTGACGTTCAACACATTGGTTGAAGAGCGCTCTAAAAAACCTGTCTCATATTTTACAAAAGGAGATATTTTATTTGCAACTGAAATTGACTCCTAGAAATCTACGACATGTATCGTGACAACGAAGGCCCTAGCTTCTGGCACTTCAGAATATATTACTGTTAAAGGAATAGTAACATCTCCTATGGAAACAGTAGTTCAGGAAGCTAATTCAAATAAAAGGGTGGCAAACGAACAAAAATCAAGACAAACCTATGGAAAAAAAACGCGTCATTAAAATGCTTCATTGACACCATGCAAAAAGACATGCCGTAAAGGCTGTTTTGCAAATATAATGCCGTTTTCAGGAAAATGTATATGCAATATTCTGAATTGAATTACTCGGATTGCCAACTCTTTTTTGACACATATATTAAGCATAAAGGAGTCAAAAGTCGAACAGCTGGAGCGGCAATAAACTAAAAAAAAATAAATGCAAAGACGAGAGACTGGAAAGAGTAACGACAAATGAATATTTGGGAACTAAATCGACAGAGTATGGAAAGATAGAGGCAGAAATAACAAATAAGGAGAATAATTCAACGAGAAAAATGTTTAGCTGCAAGCATCAATGGGGATTTTTGGGATTTCCTTTAGAATGGAAAGTTTATGGAAAAATCCAACTTAACTCTAATTTTTTCACTGTTAAATGTCTCTATTCTCCGAAATAATAATTCAAATGACACGAAACTATTCGTATTTCAATCGCATACAAACAATAATATACATTCCATAGACATTTTCTAATTATTTAAACTCGTTTCCAATGGGAGAACAATACAATTTGTTACAGCATAATAATTTATAGGCATTTCATAGAGAATCGCCAATTTCAATTGATATTTATGGAAATTTTCAAGTGCTTTCAATTATTACACGGTAGAGTTTTATTACTGTGACCTAACAATTCAATCATTAATAATAGCTGTTGCTATAAATGTTTAATATTCATTCAATTCTCATTATTAATTATATCCTGACATGTTGAACTTATGTAGTTGAAAAGAACAAGATATCACGGAAAGTGAAGAAGGAAATTAAACCGTAAAAATCGGTTATCTTATTTTGGGAAACATTTTACTTTTAAGACAATTCTGGATTTCTAATATTCACTGAATTTCAACAGACAAGCGTTAGTTTATTTCTTGAATCTTCTAACTTTGATGAATCACGTAAACATTACTACCGAAAGCAAAGTTAATTCATGAGACTTAGTTCATTTTCGTTATGAAGTCGTGTATCTAGTTTTTATCGGAATAGAACCAAATTAAAATAATAACTGATAATATTTTCTCAAATAATTCCACTGTAAAACTTTTGAAATCCATCTATCGTCTAAATCATAAAATCATTTACAAAGTGTTTTATTGCAGATCCAACCGAACTCGGTGAACCACCACAAGAAACTAACTCATAAAAGCGTTTAAAATAAGTATAAGATAATATAACTATGCCGTGGATGAGTAAACTACGAAAGCGTAGAAGGGTCACATTACACAAAACGTTTTTTATTCTGGAAATTACACTTTTTTACGAAATTTCCTCAAAAAATTTCGTTAAAAAAGTGTAAACCACAGATTATTCGTAAATAAGTGGGAATTTTGTTAAAAGTTTGTGAAATCACACTTTTTTTACCAAATTTCGTTAAATAAGTGTAAAACTCAGCTTTTTCGTAAAAAAGTGTGAATTTTGCAAAAAGTTTGTGAATTCACATTTTTTGCAGGAAGTAGGTGACGATAACAGACTTGATCAGATCGTCAACTTGTTGAAAGATATGGTAGACAGGAAGCCGAAGAAGATCAGGTGCTGTAATTGTGGCGAGCTAGAAAATGCACGCAGTTCGTGTAAGCGTTCTACGACTCCTGCAAACCAAGAACCTCTTAAGTGCAAAGCAGCCACGAAGGATTCGCGGTACAACAAAGGTAGGACTATGCAGAAAGAAGGTGACGACGACAGACTTGACCAGATCGTCAACTTGTTGAAAGGCATGGCAGACAAGAAGCCGAAGAAGACCAAATACCGGAAGTGTGGCGAGATGGAGCACGTATGCAACGCGTCTAAGCGTCTCAGGACTCCTGCAACTCAATAACTGCAGTCACAGGGAAAAAAGGGGAAATCAGACAGGGGTGAACATCGAGCTGATAAGAATCACCCAAAATGCCGACGAAATAGCACACTGGTATAGTCCCTGAAACCGACTCTGTCTAAGCCATATATAAAGTTAAAATTTTGGCAGATGCGCAGAGTTTGCTTGGAACTGTTTACGATTTTTTTGTGACTATTCCTATCTAAACATTGATTTTGTGACCAATCTTACCTATAAAATTCCAGGGAGGCCATAGTTTTTGTGTAAGTCGCAATGTAGAATTATCTAGTGAAGAAGGCACTTATATAAAGAATGACGAATAGCAGTTTATAATTTGACATAGTGAGATAAACAGTAAACCAGTTAATATATAAATTGAGTCTGAGTAGATTAGTTTAAGTGCCTATACTGTGTATATAATATAAATTAGTGAATAGTTTAGTGAATAAATAAATTAAGTAGACATACCGTGTGTAAAAATTTATCCCACCCGTTTGTGATAAAAACTTTTAAATAAATAAGAAAAACATTACATACATTTATCTCATCCACTATATCCTCTGTTCAAAAAAAATACACTAGATACGCTGAAAATCACATGCGATCTGCGTGACGATGATGTTTGAAGAATGTAACGGCCATTTGCAGTTTACAAAATTCACACTTTTTTAACGAAATTTGGTAAAAAAAGTATGAATTCACAAACTTTTTAGGAAATTTCGTAAAAAAGTGTAAAGCCTAGGATGATGTGGTTCGTAGATATTAGCAATATCATCACCAAAATTATATTCCATCTCTTCTTCATCATCATTCACTACATTATTTAATATGGTATTCATAATTGATAATTTTTTAATAGGTGTGAATACTTTACAATCATATACTTAAGTTTGGTTATATTTTCCGGTTATTGCCAACTTAGCGATCGCGATTTTGTTTATAATCATTTGGCCAGCGCTTTTTTCTGCAAGCACACCAATAATAAATAAGTTGACCGGCGCGTCCACCAAATTTTAGGATTTAATTCTGCGCACGTGAAAATAGAAAATGCGGCTTTAGAAAGAAAAAAGTTAGGGTAGTGACATCCTAAAGTAAACAAGTACCTGATGGCCAGTGTGTACGAACTGTCACATCCGCAGCTTCTTCCTCAGAGAGTTGTGGGAATATAAGCATAAAATTAGTGACGTAAATACAAAGGTCGGGAATAACACTGTTCGGTGTGGAATTCTTAGAAATCAAATAGGCTATTTGACTTATACCAAAATGTATTGAAAACTTATTGAATTCACAAAATATTTAACCAAAAGGAAGCCAAATACATCCATACCGAACCTGATATGAGACTTCAACTTTCTTCTATCAAACCTGACATCAACCAGTTGATGAAAAATAAAAAACAGTTTCATATCTCCCATTAGTTAGGTTTTTTTCTTTTTTAATATCTTCTATTATTAGACTTGTTATATAGTGATTTACTAAGCATAATTAGTAATTAGTAGCAACTGTTACATTGTACGTTTATCATGGTTATTAATATTGAATACATTTCCGTCACCAAAAAAGTTTGAGTGCCGCCGTTCTAGTACTATGCAGCAATAATAATTACTATATTTCTCATGTAATATGTTAGAAATCGTAGTTATGTTCCTTTTGGTGAATATTGAATGATAATTGGGATATTTGTATATTATGTCGGATGTAAAAAGTAAGTTTCTGGAAGCATAGGGGTATAGAGAATAACATCTCAAATAATCTAATTAACTGTCTTACTTCGTGGAATCTGTTCATATTAGTGTTTTGAATGGAACTCACGGTTTCTAGTTAATTCCACAATATAATAAAAGTTATTTAAAATTCTAAAAAATTGACAATTGTTTCGATAAATCAATATCATCGTCAGAATGACAGAAGTTACATTTTATTTAATGCATATCTGATGTTTAGTAGTTATTTTTGGCTAGACCAAGAAGTGACCTAACTTGTGATTGACTTAATATATGTTAATAGAAAGAAGAAGAAGATGTGATATTACAAATATTGAAGCTTAGATATTATTAGCCCTAAGGTGATATCCTGGATATCATTTTTCCAATTAAGATCAGTATAACTGTACAATGATATAGAAAACCAGGAAAACTATATCTGCTGATCTTTACAATTATCACTTAAGAAGACAGTTTATTAGTGGAGAACTCCCTAGATTCAACTGTTCGTTGACAACTTCATATTGTGGGTTTCTTAAATGTCCTCTAATTTCCAATTTTTCAAGAAAATCCAGTTCTTGTTCCTTTTCACAAATATGCAGCACTTCTAATTTTGTGTTAGGTGTCAATGAATGATTGGTGTCAAGTAGAGGTTTTCCGTAGTGGGATTCATCTGGTTGTTTTAAGCTGTATGCTCGTAAGTGTTCACTGTATCGGATTTCAAAATTCCTAAGGGTCTGACCCAAATAGACAGCATTACATTCTGGACATTTGAGTTTATATATACCTGACTTCTTTAATAGTGGTATTTTTGTTTTTACGTTTAACAAGTTTGTACTAACGTTACTTTCTGTTTTAAAAGAAATTGTTGTATTCGTTGCTGAAGATATTATCTTTGAAATATTATTGGAATATTTCCTGCATATGTGATGGTTTCATAAGTTCTTATTTCATCAGCTTGCTTAGGATATATTAGTTGTAATGCCACTTTTCCCTCTTTTTTACTAATAAGCTTATTTATCATATCTAATGGATAACCGTTGGATGTGGCTATTTGTCTAATTGAATTAATCTCTCTATCAAAATTACATTTATTCGTAGGAACTGAAAAAGCTCTATGCATCATTGAATTATATGCCGCTAGTCTGTGTGACATAGGATGATTGGAATTGAATGGAATTGTCACATCAGTCTGTGTTGGTTTTCGGTAAATTGAATAATCAAGTACATTATTAACTCTTTCAATTTTTAAATCAAGAAAATTGATTGAGCTATTTACACCCAAAAATTAAATTTACATTAGAAATTGAAGAAAATAGCTCAATCAATTTTCTTGATTCAAAAATTCTTAGAGGTAATACTGTACTTGATTATTCAATTTACCGCAAACCAACACAGACTGATGTGACAATTCCATTTAATTCCAATCACACCATGTCCCATAAACTAGCGGCATATAATTCAATGATACATAGAGCTTTTTCAGTTCCTATGAACAAGTGTAATTTTGATAGAGAGATTAATACAATTAGACAAAGAGCAACATCCAACGGTTATCCATTAGATATGATAAATAAGCTAATTAATAAAAAAGAGGAGAAAGTGGCATTACAACTAATATTTCCTAAACATATGCAGGGAATATTTCTCATAATATTTCAAAAATAATATCTTCAGCAACGAATACAACAGTTTCTTTTAAAACAGAAAGTGACGTTAGTACAAAATTGTTAAATGTAAAAACAAAAATACCACTATTAAAGAAGTCAGGTATATATAAACTCAAATGTCCAGAATGTAATGCTGTCTATTTGGGTCAGACCCTTAAGAATTTTGATAACTAGAAGTGCTGCATATTTGTGAAAAGAAACAAGAACTGGATTTCCTTGAAGAATTGGAAATAAGAAGACATTTAAGAAACCCACAATTTGAAGTTGTCAAAGAACAGTTGAATCTACGGAGTTCTCCACTAATAAACTGTCTTCTTAAGTGATAATTGTAAAGATCAGTAGATATAGTTTTCCTGGTTTTCTATATCATTGCACAGTTATACTGATCTTAATTGTAAAAATGATATCCATGATATCACCATAGGGCTAATAATATCTAAGCTTCAATATTTGTAATATCACATCTTCTTCTTTTTTCTATTAACATATATTAAGTCAATCACAAGTTAGGTCACTTCTTGGTCTAGCCAAAACTAACTACTAAACATCAGCTAGGCATCAAATGTAATGTAACTTCTGTCATTCTGATGATGATATTAATTTATCGAAACAATTTTCAATTTTTTAGAATTTTCAACAAATTTTTATTATACTGTGTTATTAACTATAAACCGTGAGTTTCATTTAAAACACAAACATAAACAATATTTCAAAAATCAAAACCTTTGCTGACCTAAACTCTGATCTTGATCCTGTCCTAATTAACCGAAAACTACTTTATCAAATACACAACACCTTCACAGAGAATTTTGATTACAACTCTACAAACTGGTCTAGCTTCATAAATTTCATTAACAAAAACACTATCATTACTGACAAGATTGAAAACATAGAACATTTAACTCAAACAATAAAATTTTTTCAAGAAACCATCATAACAGCAAGGAACCTTTCCACCTCCTTAAAACCCGAACTACCCTACCTCAATACAATTCCTGATTACATCACAAAAATAATAAACGATTAAAACAAGATTAGAAAAAGATGGCAACATACTGGAAGAGAAGAGGACAAAGATATCCTAAAACAATATCAAAACATAATAAACACTCTGATCAAAGAATATTAAAACTACAAATGGGCCACCTTTCTAAATACTCTAAAACCCGAAGATAACTCCCTATGGAGAATATCCAGATATTTCAGAGGGAAACGAAAGGGGATAAATATAATCGACAACAATGGACACATTTACACCAACATGAACGATATCTCAGAATTATTTGGAAAGTACTTTCAAAATAATTTTATAAATTACTGTAAGAACTCATTTCATCATAAGACAATATAAAACGCAGTATAACAATACTTTCTCAATACAACTATTTCAAAACCAAATAATCTTGTTACTTTCACATAAATTTAAACAATTATTAGTCAACTAAAATAAAACGGCGCCAGGACCTGACTACATACATAATATATTAATCAAAAACTTGCCGAAAAAAGCAATTGTACAACTTTTATATACTTCAAATTTCATAATTAAATCTGGCCACTATCCCTATAAGCCCAAAGTCGCCAATATCATTCCAATATTAAACCATGTTATGTAGACCAATATCCCTATTCAACAATATCCCAAAGGTGATAGATAAAATTATTCTAAAAAGATTACAAACTTTTTGCGACAAAAATTACATTATCCCCTCGGAGCAATACGGCTTTAGAAGCGGTCATAGCACCATAGGTCAAACAATTCGCATTCTAAATTACATTAGAGAAGGCTTTAGAGTTCAGAACAAAGCTGTCATAGTAGCTATAGCCATTTAGAAAGCGTTCGACACCCTATGGCTCGAGGGATTAGTGTACAAATTAATCAAAGTAAATTACTAAATTAAAATTTTAAAATCTTACTTAACAAATAGAAAAATTTTCTCCAAAATAGAGGAAAACTTTGCAGGGCTCTACCGCATACAGTCCGGAGTCCCGTACTACCTCCTTTGCTATATTCAATATTCATCCACGACGTCCCAACCACCCCAAACATTCTAACAGATGCCGATGACACTAGTTATGTAACATTGGCAAAGAACCCGGATCATCAACTCAACAAAGTACAAACACATATGAACACTAAAATATTACCATACTTCAACAATCAAAAACTGATTATACATGCCTCCAAAACAGAGTATTTGTTACTCAGGAGGAGAACCATTAAAAACAGCCGGCTGCAATCTCAGCTTCGTATAAACGGACATAATATCACCCCCAGTACAACATTAAAATATTTAGGATACACAATTCAAGGGAATACAAATGCGCATATTAGCACACAAGTTCGTAAAGCTATGATTGCAAATGGATCATTTGTACCCGATTGTAAGCAAACAAAGCAAACTTTCCACCGAAAACAAATTAACAATATACAAACAAATAATACGCCCTACACTTACATATTCAGCACCAGTCTACCTTACAGGAGCAAAACATAACTTTCACTCCCTGCAGGTGCTACAAAACAAGTGTTTCAGAATGGCTATTAAACACCAAATATCATACCCCCTTCTCCCTGAAACCTCATGGCTACACGATAAAGCTGATCTACCCACTATCAAAGACTTCGGAACTAAAATTTCGAAAAACTTTCACGATAACTGTCTGCTAGAAAATCTTCGAAAACCACTCAAAGCTGTAAATCGCGCAGAAGCAACTCATGCATGGTATGGTAATTATATAACTTGGTTATCACTTCCTAAGCCCAATCATTAAAAGCGGAGAATGATTTCAGCCCAGCCCTTTACACTGAACTGAAGGAACCCCCAGCTTCAATACATACATATTAACCAAAATAACATCTGTCATGTTGCCTCTTTTTATTTAGAAAATAATAGTTGCATCCACCACTAGGGTTATTAGCAACATAACAGTAACATGAAATAACATTTAGGCTGGTAACGTCACTATAACATACAATAATATTTTAATAGCATCATATCAAAGATGGAATCAGTAATAAGCAGCATGGTAACGAGGTTAGTAATTTACATTTTGTTGACCAAACCTATTTTAGAGAGAAATCCGATTGTGTTTTCAAAATTACAGTACACACCAAGAGTTGATTTTAAATCTGCACTTATACTGTACGTCCGGCGTAGTTCCGCGAACCTCGGACACTCGACCATGAAATGTTTAACTGACATTGGCACCTGACACATATCACAGATTTTGTCTTCTTCTCCTTCCAGCAAGTGTTCATGGGTATACTTTGTATGTCCAGTGCCAGTGCCAGCAATGTCCAAAGTCCTGGAAAAGTTAATACTCTCAAGAATTGAACCAGTCCTAACAGCCCGTAAAATTATACCAACTCACCAATTTGGATTTAGACCAAAACATGCGACTATTGAACAAATTCATCGTGTCTGTACAAACATAAGCCAAACACTAGAAGACAAAAAATACTGCTCTGCAGCCTTTTTGGATATTTCTCAGGCTTTTGATAAAGTTTGGCATACCGGCCTCCTCTACAAACTAAAAAAAATCCTTCCACTTAGTTACTTCCTAACCCTAAAATCCTACCTAGAAGATCGCCATTCCCTCGTCAAATATCAAGACGCGCATACGTCAATATTTCCTGTTAAATCTGGAGTTCCTCAGGGCAGTGTTCTGGGACCTGTGTTGTATCTCTTGTACACAGCCGATTTACCTACCACCAATGGCGTTGTAACAGCCACATATGCTGATGATACCGCCCTACTATCAATGCATGAAGATCCCAATCAAGCATCACAAATACTCCAAATGAACCTGAACAATATACAAACCTGGTTAAAAAAGTGGAGAATACAAGCAAATGCAACGAAATCGGTGCATGTTACTTTTACGAACCGAAAAGGAAACTGCCCACCAGTGACCCTAATCAGTCAACAGCTTAACCAGCAACAGGATGTAAAATATTTAGGCATGCATATAGATAGAAAACTGACCTGGAAAAAACACATTTTCATGAAGAGGAAGCAACTTGGACTGAAACTTAATGGTTTATATTGGCTTATAGGTCGAAAATCACAACTATGTCTACAAAATGAAATACTTATTTATAAAACAATCTTGAAACCCATTTGGAGTTATGGAATACAACTATGGGGAACTGCTTCTAATTCTAACCTCGAAATCTTAGAAAGGTTCCAATCCAAAACTCTTCGAGTCATGACCAATGCACCTTGGTATGTCCCAAACAACTATATACGAAATGACCTCCAAATACCCACTGTAAAAGAAGAAATATCAAACTTCGCCCAAAAATACCAACAGAGACTGCAGCAACACCCCAATAATTTAGCAAAGTCCCTCAGGAGAATACCGGCAAGAAGAAGATTAAAACGTTATATTGTTAGTGATTTACCAACAAGATTTTAAATGTATATTTAAATTAATGTGCACAATACCCTAGAGACAAATAATTTTATATTTTATATAAAATATTTAAGAATAGAGTATGGTTATAGGACCATTGCTCTGCATGTTAATGTGATTAGTGACAAACTATTTACCTATTGTAATTTTAATTTACAGATTGTAAATAAATTGGGAAGTTTAAAAAAAAAAAAAAAAAAAAAAAAAAAAAAAAAAAAAAAAAAAAAAAAAAAAAAAAAAAAAAAAAAAAAAAAAGTCAACGAGGAATGGTCACCCACCAGGATCAGAGAAGATCAGGAGAATGATCCTCACCTGAAGATGATCCGGCAATGGAAGAAAGGAAGTCGGCGACCTACCTGGCAAGAAGTGTCAAAATTTTCACCGAAACTCAAGGCGTATTGGGCTCTGTGGGACTCCCTTGTACTGGAAGAAGGGCTGTTGAAAAGAGTCCTGAAAACTATTATGGTTCTGAGATGAGGAGACGGCTAGTTATCCCGAGAACAAGAGTAGCTGAGGTACTGAAGAAGTTACACGACAGTCCATTGGGAGGTCATCTGGGAGTGAAGGAAACCCTTCAGCGAGTCCGTGAAAGGTTTCATTGGATCAACAGCTCTGACGATTTGAAGGACTGGTGTAAGAAATGTACGACTTGTGCTACGAGTAATGGACCACATCGCAAGAGAAAGGCACCTATGAAACAATATAATGTTGGGAGCCCTTTCGAAAGGATTGCCTTAGATATCGCTGGTCCATTTCCGATGACAGAAAATGGTAGCAAGTACATACTGGTCGTAATGGATTATTTCACAAAGTGGGTGGAAATTCACGCTATCCCAAACCAAGAGGCCACATTTGTCGCGGATATATTGGTGAAGGAATTTATCAGCCGATATGGAGTACCCTTGGAAGTCCACAGTGACCAGGGAAGAAATTTTGGAAGCCATCTATTCCAGGAGATTTGCGACAAGCTGGGAATGAAGAAGACCAGGACAACGGCTTTACATCCACAGTCAGATGGAATGGTCAAGATAATGGACAGAATTATTGGAAAATACCTGTCTAAAGTAGTTTCCAGCCATCAGAGAGATTGGGACCAGTATCTCTCCCTATTCGCATTGGCTTATCGATCTGCCGTCAATGAGTCCACGGGTGAAACACCTGCGAAAATCCTGTTTGGACGTGAAATGAGGCTTCCTTGTGACCTGGAATTTGGTTGTCGGCCTGGAGAAGATCTAGCAGGCGAAGACTACGTGATCCAATTGAGAAGAAGGCTGGACGATATTCATGAATTAATTCGAACAAATCTGCAAGTTGCCAGCGAGAGAATGGAAAGTCGGTACGACACGCAGGCCACAGAAGGCGGTTTTAAAGAAGGGGAAAAAGTTACACAACCCGACGAGGAGAAAAGTATTTTCTCCATAATTACAAAAATCCTGGGAGGGGTCCAAACTTAATCAACAAAAGGATCAATGATGTTATATATCGCATAAGCAAGATCCCCAACGGAAAACCAAAAGTAGTTCACCAAAACCGACTAGCGCCATTCGAAGGAGACCATGACCTGGAGGAAGGAGTAAACCTTATTCGAGATGCGTCTGACCCTACCTTTGAGGAATTTATGGGCACGTATGGAGGCACCGAGAAAGCTAGATATGGAGTCACTTCGGAACAACAACAAGATTAGTGTTTTTAAATGAATCTCAAGGTCTCTAGTTAATTCCACAATATAAGACAAGGTATTGAAAATTATAAAAAATTGACACTAATATGAGCATATTCCACGAAGTAAGGGTCGAGACAGTCAACAACAAGATTTGTTCATTCTCCCGGAAGATTATTCACTGGCATACAACATCCCCGCCCGTATCAATAACGCACGAGGATTGGCAACCTTCTTTCGAAAGAAGTTCGGGCAATTAGAAAAATTTGAAGGCCAGATTCGAGCCCCTGGCAAGACACTGAAACCGAAACATAATTCGCAGTACGTCTTCTACGTGGTAACTAAAAATGAATTCCAACATCGATCTACCTACCGCTATGTGTGGAAACCACTTCGGAACCTCCGAGACCATGTGTTGGAATCCAACGTGAAGAAACTGGTTATGCCTAAGATAGCGAGTAACCAGTTGGATTGGCGAATCATCAGAAACATGGTAGAGATTATCTTTCAAGATACCGGTGTCCAGATATTAATTTGCAGCTACAACCTCCGTTATCATTATCCGATGGAGACGGTGCTCAGCTATTTCCATAAGATCGGAAAGTGTAGAAATGGGGCTAGTTGCCGATTCAAACATCCAGTCTCGGCTACACAAAAGTTCCAGGAGAAACTTCCATTTCAGGAGGGGGTAATGTTACGAAATAGCACACTGATATAATCCCTAAATCCGACTCTGTCTAAGCCTGGTATAAAAGTTAAAATTATGGCGGATACGCACTGTTTACGACTATCTTATCTAAACACTGTTTTTGTGACCAGACTTATCTAGAAAAGGGCAGAACCAGTTGCTTTTGTGTGTGTAAGCCGCAATCTGGAATTTTCTAGTAAAAAGGGCATTAATATAAATAAGGACCGATCAGCTGGGGAGTTAGTTGATAATTGGACATCGTGAGATAAACGGTAAATAAGTGAATATAAGTTAAGTGGTTTTATAAATTTGTTTAAGTGAATATACTGAGTATATATAAATTAAGTGTTAGTGATTAGTTTAGTATTTAAATAAATCAAGTAAGTGAACCTACCGTGTGTTTAAAATTTATCCCACCCGTTTATTATTCAAATAAATTAGAAAAATTTTACATTATAATATTAAGCAACAAAATAAAGTTCTTGTTCGTGAAATTCATATTCTTTTATTGCAATACCAAGTGCCTCCTTTCTTTGACAAATATTATTGTGCAATATCACCAATCTCCTTGAATAATTACAGATTCAATAATCATTGAGAAAAATCTTGGGGATAGTTAATAAAAATACCTACTAATCAGATAGGTAACATACAATTTCAAAACAAGAACCGGTAGGATTTCTAAAAGTTTTTCTCATTCCTGTACAATAACTTTCCAATGAGATACAAGGTATTGTATTGACACTATCTATATTATATATAATGAAGATTTTCACAGCCAATTAAGCATTAAATGAATTAGAAATTAATTATGATCATATTTTCTATTACTCTTCTTCTGATCGCAACTAAAGAGCCATTCCACTTGAATATATTAAATTGAACACAGTTATTAAATGATAATTCCTTATGTAAGATTAAATTAATTCGGAAGAATTTGAAGCGTTGAACTTGTAGAAAAACATTCGACAATACATTATTGACCCTGGTTATGGATAGTTATGATAATCATTGTTTGCATAGGTTATAATTTTTTCAATTAGGACGTGATGTAATGAATAATTATCACGAGTCATTGAATTTTTCGAATTATTTGTTTGAAATAAGATATAATACTTGGTATATTGAAGTTTGAAAGGTCATCTGCTTTAAAAACAATATAAATAAACAAAAAATTATGTAAGAGGTTTTCAATATTCAATTCACGAAATAAGATGTCTTTTTTCCACTACCATTAGTGGATGAATTCGGAAACCAATTTCAACAATAGCATATAAAAAATTCCGCTCTAGAATTAGAAAACTTTTGTGTTTTCTGTATGTTACAATAAACTTGTTGGATTTGCATCCTTTATTTCTATTATTTCGGTAACACACGAATATGAAATTATCCAATTTTTTATGCACCAAAATAACGAATGTGCGTTTTTTTTGAAAAATTCTTTGAAAATTGTTTTGTAAATTAAGGTAGAAAAATGAATAAAACTTAATAATATGAAATTAACTGTCTCGACCCTTACTTCGTGGAATCTACTCATATTAGTGTTTTAAATGAAACTCACTGTTTCTAGCTAATTCCACAATATAATAAAAATTATTGAAAATTCTAAAAAACTGACAATTGTTTCGATAAATCAATATCATCTTCAGAATGACAGAAGTTACATTTCATTTGATGCCTACCTGATGTTTAGTAGTTATTTTTGGCTAGACCAAGAAGTGGCCAAGAAGTGAATTATATGGAACCGTTAAATTACATTAAATGAAGAAACCAATTAGACCTGTAGTTTCTTATGTTAATGCTCCTAATAATATAATTGCAAGAGGCTTAACAATAAATTTATTAGTTACGGATATGCATCTCAGTACTCAATTAGAAATTCAATATAACTAATCAAACAGTTGAAGGCAATCAACTTGCAAGATAACTATAAACTCATTTCGTTCGATGTTACTAATATGTTCACTAAAATTCCTCCTAAAGAATGTCTAATACTTGTAACAAAATTACTAGAACATAAAAATATTAATCCAGGAATAATATCAGATATACTTAATGTATTTGTATATATATATATATATATATATATATATATATATATATATATATCAATCAGAATTATTTCACTTTTAACAATATGATATATATTTAAAATGAAGGTCCACCAATGGGAAGCCCTATATCACCTATTTTGGCAAACATTTTTATGGACAGTTCAGAAAGAAAGATCTTTGAAAGTAATATTTCGAAAAATGTTCTATTTTGGTATAGATATGTAGATGAGATATTGGCTTGTTTTATGGGTAGTGAACGATAATTAGATGTGTTTTTCAACCACATTTATAATTTACACCCAAAAATTAAATTTACATAAGAGATTAAAAAAAATAGCTCAATTAGTTTTCTTGATTTAAGAATTCAAAGAGTTGATAATGTACTTGATTATTCAATTTACCGAAAACCAACACACACTGATGTGACAATTCCATATAGTTCCAATCACCCCATGTCACAAAAACCTGCCGCATATAATTCAATGATTCATAGACCTTTTCCAGTTCCTATGAACAAATGTAATTTTGATAGAGAGATCAATACAATTAGACAAATAGCAACATCCAACGATTATCCATTACATATGATGAATAAGCTAATTAATAAGAAAGAGGAAAAAGTGACATTACAACTAATATATCCTAAACAAACTGATGGACTAAAAACTTATAAAACCATCACATATGCAGGAAATATTTCTAATAATATTTCAAAGATAATATCTATAGCAACGAATACAACAATTTCTTTTTAAACAGAAAGTAACGTTAGTGCAAAATTGTTAAATATAAAAAAGATACCAAAATGAAAGAAATCAGGTATATATAAACTCAAATGTCCAGAATGTAATGCTGTCTATTTGGGTCAGATCCTTAGAAATTTTGAAATCCGATACAGTGAACACTTACGAGCATACAGATTGAAACAACCAGATAAATCCCACTACGCAAAACATCTACTTGACAACAATCATTCATTGACACCTAACACAGAACTAGAAGTGCTGCATATTTGGAAAAGAAAACAGAACTGGATTTCCTTAAAGAATTGGAAATTAGGAGACATTTAAGAAACCCACAATATGAACTTGTCAATGTATAGATAAATCTAGGGAGTTCTCCACTAATAAACTGTCTTCTTAAGTGATAATTGTAAGGATCAGCAAATATAGTTTTCCTGGTTTTTTATATCATTGCACAGTTATACTGATCTTAATTGGAAAAATGATATCCAGTATATCACTATAGGGCTAATAATATCTAAGCTGCAATATTTGCAATATTACATCTTCTTCTTTTTTCTATTAACATATATTAAGTCAATCACAAATTAGGTCACTTCTTGGTTTAGCCAAAAATAACTACTAAACATCAGGTAGACATCAAATGAAATGTAAGTTCTGTCATTCTGACGATGATATTCATTTATCGATACAATTGTCAGGTTTTTAGAATTTCTAATAATTTTTATTATTTTGTGGAATTAGCTAGAAACAGTGAGTTTCATTTAAAACACTAAAACTTAATATACTTACGCACAACGAGTTAAGTAAATAGAAGATAGTTTGGCCTTTTAATGATCAATTGAACATTAAATCTCCTGTCCTGTAAAATTCAAAAAAAGCACATTCGGTGGTTTTGGCGCGGATCCGACGATATATGATACAACGAGTGGAATCATGACTATCGATAATTGCTTGAGTTGGGGCACGAATCATGTTGTCAAAAATTAATTCCATGAGTCTGAGAGTAAACACTGAATTTAATGTAGAGCTATATACATTTGTGTGAAAACGCTTTCTATTCTGTTGACAAGTATCTTGATTATAGAAAACAAATTATAAGAACATAACTAACTATCTTCTAAATCAGTAGATGAGCTCTGTTGGTCCTGGACCATCGGGACCACTGTTTCCAATTTCCGCCAGTAGATGGCTGTGGTCGTTGGCGGGTGATTTAAATGGGGCACTGGTGTCGTCTGGTTACGTCATTTCGACGTTCGATATACAGGGTTTCGACATAAAGATGTGATAAGGGCACTCTGCTATTATAGGTCGTATTTTCATAGAACAAACTACATTATGATAGGTACGCCACTATGACGTTCGATCAATATACAGAGTGTCGACTTAAAGATGTCAAAAAGGCACTACAATGTATCTTTGCTATTATTGGTCGGATTATCATATAGGTAAGAAAATAACATTACTTTACATTACTTTACACCCCTTCTCGCACGCCTTTTTGCGATAGCATAAATGCGGGAAGTTACATTTTTAACGCTTAGTATTGGATTTTTGCTGGAACTGATAACATGGCAAGCTCCAAAATGTTTAATGTTTCACAACTTTACGACAGGAAGGTCAAACCGACCTATGAGAGATTTGGATTGTGGCTCCTGTTGGAAAATTTGGAAGGTAACAATATGGTTACAGATATTGGAAATATTAATTACACGGAAGGCGAACACCCACTGGAAGATGGACTTTTACGAATTACAGAACCATTCAGCGACAACATAATACTTGTAAAGGTATGCGGCTTAGAGGACTGCGATGGAAATTCTAAACTTGATAAAAAAGAAATATGTGGCTCTTTTAATAGTTATATACGTGGATAGTTTGGCGAATTGGTTTCTGCAAAACATGGAGTTAAAGCTAAGCTGCCTTTCCTCTTACTAAGTAACAACTCGCTTGCCATTGGAACAAGAGAAGTAGTCGAAGAAGATTTGGAAAGTATTAAAAGGAAACATAAAGAACCTGTGTGCATTCTATACAAATTAGAATTGGCGGACGTTAAACTTGACAGGCTACTTAAAGAAATACCAAATTTATTGGCGCAACTACGGAAGGAAGATAACTATTTACTTGGACATAACGCAGGATTTTGCAGGAGTTTTTAACAAATAGGAAATGAATAATTATTTAACCAACAACTTTAACTTTTGTGTCCAAGGAAAGGTGCAACGTTATTGTTAAAAATGATAAAACAATTGTCAGAGATTGCCTTACGTGACTCACATCTAACGCAAAGGTTGAAATATACAACAAATGTATTTGTCAAGTAACCAGTCCTGGAGTTAACTTGAGCATTGGATACCATATTATAGATTTCGTCAACTGCTCAGACGCAAGATTAAAGGAAATTTTCTCTTCTGCATTGGACAAGAAGCTTGGCAATACCAGATTAGTATCTACGATATACAACTACTCAATTGGAAATTCCTATGGATAAGACTATAGTGCTCTAGACGATTGCATAACTCTGCTACATGATAGTTAGTTGTACTTTCAAAATTCTTCGATATACTCTGTTTCGATTGCAAAAATATGGACAAAGTTGACCGAGAGCCTACAGAACTGCTGTGTCATGTGTTTAACAATATGCTGGAATATGTTTATTGGGGCAACAACAATATAAAAAAATTGACGGGATTACAAATAAATTTACCAAAAGAATCCGACGTGAGGAAGAAGGTTATAAATTACATTCTCTCTGCATGCAGCTTCAATTGCCTCCCTGTTAACTATATGGAAGTTGTAGATGAACAGAAGAACAGAAGAACAGAGACAATGTTCGAATTATACAAAAGTGTTACATTAAAGCTAGAGAGACCCACTTTTCTAGGTCCAGTACTAGCCAACAGATAATTTGGTTGCACATGTTTCAAGGAAGAGAACCAATAAAACGAACAAACTTCCTCCTTATAATATTACAGAAATCAACCCTCTGTCTCAAGCTTACATTACATCGACAAATAAACGAAAACAGAAAATGGATGAGATAGATACCAAGAAGCGGAAGCTGGATTTTCTCGAAAAGACAACTGCAATAAAGGAAGAATATGGAAGTCTACTGGCGAAAAAGGAGAAGATAATACAATCGAGGGAGAGATTAGGAAACTATTTTAATAGACATTGGGCAAACCTAGACCCAGCATGTGTATGTAAGGTGTCAGCGTTTACCATAAACAATATAAACATATATACTTATGTTGGTGTGTTAGCGGAAAAGGGTGGCATGAAAAATTTGTACTTCTTAAAGGGTAACTACAAAAATATATTTCTAAGTGTTTACAACAATAGAGCAGCTCTTATTGCAAATGGTTATATTACAATACTTCATAATAATGGTATGGAGATAATATGTTTGCCTACAGAAGAAATGTTTGTAACATTTACTAGTAATGGTATTACATCTTACCAAGGCAACACATTCGCTAAGATAAAAAATTTAAAGTTTTACACGGAGGTATGGAAGAATATCCCTTTTACCCAAGAAGATATGGCTCAAATTAAAAACATTACCATGCAGAAGATAAAAGATCGTATTGAATTTAGATATTTCCAACGCTTAGAAATATTGCCGAAGGAACAGAAATGGTAATTGCCGCTATAAAGGAAGTTAAGTACAGGGAGGGAATTCGTTACATACTAAAGATTGAAAATTCGGAAATCTTCTATTGCTCGAACTATTGGTTGGGTAAAGAATTTGCAGAAATGGACCTAAGTGATTGAATTAAAATAAAAGTAGATAAAATTAGACATACTCCTAATAGAAAAAAGGGAAGAGTTGTATTTTGTGTGTAATAATCATTTGTATTATACTAATCATGCTATTACTGTTTTGTTCGTCCCTACGTGTTGTTTTATTCCTATTTCTCAAAGATATGGTTCAAAGGAGGTGGTGCGTCACATAACACATGACATAAGACATATGCCACAGTGTTAGCAGAAGGTTAGAAGACACTTACACAATATAGAACACAAGAAGGTTGATAGGTGACACAGAACACACGTTTTCTTATGGTTTGCTAGACAGATGACACTTGGCAGTTGACACACGTGACAGATGACCCACGAAAACATGTGTTCTGTAACGTCATTAGTGGTGTGGAGTGCATCATCTGTCACGTGTGTCAACTGCCATGTGTCATCTGCCTAGCGAATCCTGAGAAAACGTGTGTTCTGTGTCACCTACCAACCTTCTTGTGTTCTGTGTTGTGTGAGTGTCTGCTAACACTGTGGTGTGTGTCTTATGTCATGTGTTAAGTGACACACCACCTCCCTCAACCAAAATCTTTAGGAAATAGGAATAAAACAACACTGGTAGGGATAAACAAAACAATATTATTTTCAATTGTTGTTATTTACAATAATAGCATGTTGAGTATAATACAAACGATTATTACACACAAAATACCACTCTTTCCTTTTTTCCATTAGCTGCATGTTTATTTTTATCGTAATTCTATAACTTAGGTTCATTTCTGCAAATTCTTTTCCAAACCAATACTTCGAGCAATAGAAGATTTCTGAATTTTTAACCTTTAATATGTAACGAATTACCTTCCTGTACTTAACTTCCTTTATAGCGGCAATTACCATTTATGTTCCTTCGGCAACTTGTTCTAAGCGTTGGCAATATCTAAATTCATATATGATCTTCCATACCCCGAGTAAAACTTTAAATTTTCTATCTTAGCGAATGTGTTGACTTGGTAAGACGTTATACCATTACTAGTAAATGTTACAAACGTTTCAACTGTAGGCAAACATATTATCTCCATACCATTATTATAAAGTATTGTGATATAACCATCTGCAATAAGAGCTGCTCTACTGTTGTAAACACTTAGAAATATATCTTCTCATCTTTCTCCAGTAGACTTCTATATTCTTCCTCTAATGGAGTTGTCGTTTCGAGAAAATCCAGCTTTCGCCTCTTGGTATCAAGCTCATCATGTTTTCGTTTCCATGTCAATGAAATGTAAGCTTGCGGCAGAGAGTTCATTTCCTTAATATGATATGGAGAAAGTTTGTTTCATTGGTTCTCTTCCTTAAAACACGTGCACACAAATTATCTGTAGAAATTAGTCCAGCGACCTGTATGTCGATATCTCCCGGTATAGTAGAAAAATGAGTACTGTACCTAGAAAAGTAGGCTCTCCAGCTTTAATGTAACACTTTTGTATAATTCGAACATTGTTTCTGTTTTCGTTTTCTTTAACAATTTATATATAGTTAACAGGGAGGCAATTAAAGATGCATGAAGAGAGAATGTAATTTACAACCTCCTTCCTTACGTCGGATTCTTTTGGTAAATTTATTTGTAATCCCGTCAATTTTCTTGTATTGCTGTTGTCCCAATAAACATATTGCAGCGTGTTGTTAAACACAAGAGAACAGCTGTTCTGTAGACTCTCTGTCAACTCTGTTCACATTTTTGCAATAGAAACAGAGTATATCGGAGAATTTTGGAAGTACAACTTACTATGTTGTAGCAATAGTCTAGAGGACTATAGCCTTCTCCATGGGAATTTCCATTTGAGTAGTTCTATATCGCAGCTTCTAATCTGATAATTCCATGCTTCTTGGCCAATGCAGAAGAGAAAGCTTCCTTTAATATTGCGTCTGGGCAGTTGACGAAATCTATAATATGGTTTCCAATGCTCTTGTTAACTCCAGGACTGGTTACTTGACAAATAAATTTGTTGTATATTTTAACCCTTGCGTTGGATGTGAGCCACGTAAGGCAATCTATGCCAACTGTTCTATCATTGTTTACAATAACGTTGCACGTTTCCTTGTACTCTTCTTGGACGCAAAAGTTAAAGTTGTTGGTTAAATAATTAATCATCATGGGTATTTCCATTTGAGTAGTTGTATATCGTAGCTTCTAATCTGATAATGCCATGCTTCTTGGCCAATGCAGAAGAGAAAGTTTCCTTTAATATTGCGCCTGGGCAATTGACAAAATCTATAATATGGTTTCCAATGCTCTTGTTAGCTCCAGGATTAGTAACTTGACAAATGAATTAGTTATATATTTTAACCTTTGCGTTGGATGTGAGCCACGTAAGGCAATCTATACCAACTGTTTTATCATTGTTTACAATAACGTTGCACCTTTCCTTGTACTCTCCTTGGGCGTAAAAGTTGAAGTTGATGGTTAAATAATTAATCATTACTTCTTTATCAAAAATTCCTGCAAAATTCTGCGTTATGTCCAAGTTAATTAGGTAGTAATCTTCCTTCCGTAGTTGCTCCAATAAATTTGGTATTCCTTTAAGTAGACTGTCGTTGTCCACCAATTTTACTTTATATGGAATGAACACAGGTTCTTTTCCTTATAATAATTTTTAAATCTTCTACGACTACTCTTGTTCCAATGGCAAGCGGGTTGTTACTTAGAAAGAGGAAAGGCAGCTTAACTCCAACTCCATGTTTTGCAGATACCAATTCGCCAAACTCTCTACTTATATGACTATTAAAAGAGCCACACATTTATTTTTCAACTAGTTTAGATTTTCCATCGCGCTTCTCTAAGCCGCATACCTTTACAAGTATTATGTTATCGCAAAATGGTTCTGTAATTCGTATCCCAGTTAGTGTTCGCCTTCCGTATAATTAATATTTCCAATATCTGTAACCATATTGTTACCTTCCAAATTTTCCAATAGAAGCCACAATCCAAATCTCTCATCGGTCGGTTTAACCTTCCTGTCGTAAAGTTGGGAAACACTAAACATTTTGGAGCTTGCCATGTTAACAGTTTCAGCGAAAATCGAATACTAAAGCTACGGTTTCCTAGGAAAGTGTTGCCGTACTAGAGCGGCCGTAATATGTAAGCCGTAATAATTTTTATCGTCAAAGAATATGACGGACGACATAACGGTGACAATAGTTGTAAAGTTCGTAATAATTTTTTGTCGGGGAGACTCGGGCGTCTGAAATGAATGATTCTGATATCGCGATGGTAATATTCTTGGAAGACGAAGAGTCTTCATCATATGAAGATGCCAAAAGGTCGGAAGAATCTGAAATTTATAAAAATCGAAGAACCGAAGGCGTCTATGAAGTTTTAATACGCCGCCATCTTCAAGTCAATGATGTAAAATTCAGGGAATATTTTCGCCTGACACCAATATTATTTGATTACGTATTAAACCACATTAAAGAAAATATTACCTCAAAACCATGTAACAGAAATAAGACTCCAATAACCCCTGAGCAAAAACTTTGTTTATTTCTAAGGTAAGTTGTAATTATATAAATTTTTCACAAATTAGTTATAAAAAAATTTCCTGTGTTATCTGGGGAATGTAAAGGTACCGCCGATGAGTCAGAAAAGTTATTTACAGGAGTACATGAAGCTGTAGAATCTTCGTTTAGATAATAGTCAGAGTAATTACTCCTCTCATTAGATGTAGCAGAGGTTGGTCGGCTAAGGTCTGTCGGCATTTCCAACTATGGCGCCTATTTGTAATTTTAGATAATTTCGTTCCTTTTCAGGTAGCTTTTTTACACTTTTCGCCATAGAAGCTAAGAAAAGATCGATCTCATCTTGTGTGTCGGATTGTTGGCCTTTGTCAGCTATTGTCTTAAGAAGTTTCAAGCGTTCCTCAGAATTTGACGAAGTTTTCTGCCTTTTTGCTATTTTGGAACTTCCACAATGCTTTTCCCTGTCTTTAATATTGTTACCTTCCTTTGAAGGTATCTCCCTTTGAGGAGCAAGAATTTCATCCTGTGTGGACTTCTCTAGGTCTTCTTGTGAAAAATCGTCTGCGTCAGCGATGTTGCTATTTTCTTCCAAACTCCCAATACTGGTGATAGTGCTGAATTAAAAAAAACAATGTATATAATAGTAACAATTTACGGACATTTTAAATTTTACCTTCTCTTTATGGGAGCAGTAGCTATCCAAGAATGAGAGTAGTTCAGCTCTATTTTTTGCAGCTTCACCGGGAGAACCTGTTCCCTTTCGTCTGACGTAGTAGTCCCGCACATAAGCCCACCTTTTACTGCACTCGGTATCTACAAAATAAAGTTCATTCACTTCACAGTTTTGTACAATAAAACAAAAAAGTGCATAATTTTTTTAAGCCAAAGCTTTGTCTTATATTAGAGTCGAGTGTACAAAACTAAGTTCGCTTTATTTTTTAGGTATCTTGCAACAGGGGAATCCTTCAGATCATTAGCTTTTCAGTTCAGAATATGTCATTCATGGATAAGCTTTATGATCAAACAGGTGGCCGCCAGCATAGTCAGGAGACTACTGAATGTGGTAATGCCGTCTCCAACAATGGATCAATTAAAAAAAATGCAACTACCTTTATGTCGTCTTGGAAATTTCCGAACTGCTTGGGTGCCATAGATGGCAAACACATAAGAATAAAATCACATAAAAACAGTGGATCTGCTTTTTTCAATTATAAAGAATTTTATCCCATTGTTATGCTAGCAATTGTTGATGCAGATTGCAAGTTTATAGCGATAGATATCGGTTCTTATGGTAGAGGAGGGGATGCTGGAATTTTCTTGAAAAGTCAATTTGGAAGGAAAATTCAGAATAATGACTTCAATATACTCCCTTCGCAAACACTCCAAGGTACAGAGCCTACCGTACATCATTCTTGGAGACGAAGCTTTTGCACTACATAAAAATTTGATGAAACCATACCCGATAAGACAATCATTAATTGATCACTCTAAAGCCATATATAACTATAGACTATCTCTCGCAAGAGGAACAACTGAGAACTCCTTTGGAATACTCTGTGCATATTTCAGAATTTTTTTCCAGCCCATTGCAACTACAACGGAAACTACAGATAAGCTAGTTACATCTGCCTGTATTTTGTACAATATTTTAAGAGAATCTAAAATACTTGCTCCTAATGAAGGTGCCATGAATGACAATCTTCCACTATTATCAACCCAAAATTTATTTCCAATGGCCGAAACCAATATTCGTGCTCGAAAGTCACCTACACAAATTCGTGATGCATTTAGAACATATTTTAACGGGACAGGTCAGGTAGAATGGCAAAACAATCTTCTTGTGCAGCATTGAAAATACTTTATCCTGTATTAATGCATTATAAAAATACCATCATTAAAAATTAAAAAATATGTAAAAGTAGTACGTACCTGTTTTATTTTTTATAATGTCTGCCATTTCCCGCCAAAGGTTGAGTTTCATTTGTGTTTTTTTGTAGTCCTTACATTTTATATTGTACAAGGACTCATGACTCCTCAGAAAATCAATTAAAATTTCGGCTTCCTCCATTGTCCAATCTAAATTTTTATTATTAGTACCATTGCCAGACATAATTCGAAAAATCCAACGAATACCACCAAAAATATGCGTTGCATTCACTGTTTTTCGCCGCTATGCCGGCCGTCCCGATGATATTGCTGCCGCTATTTTGCATGACGGTGTTGGCTACCGTTCTCTAAAAAACCGCTTACATATAAAATGCACGGACAGCGTTTTATTACGACCGCTCTAGTACGGCACCGCTTTCCTAGGAAACCGTAGCTTAAGCGTTAACAATGTTACTTCCTGCATTTATGCTATCGTAGAAAGGCGTGCGAGAAGGGGTGGGGGTCGCCGAAAGTAAAGTAATGTGGTTTTCTTACTTATATGAATCACCCGCCAAATGTGGATCACCCGACAACGATCAGCGCCATCTAGTGGCGAAAATTGGAAACAGTGGTCCAGGACCAACATAGCATATCTACTAATATCCACGCAAGCTCTACAAAAGCAATTAAAAAAATTACACGAAAACATTAATAAGTGTTATATAGGTATCAATTAAAATTTCGGCTTCCTCCATTGTCCAATCTAAATTTTTATTATTAGTACCATTGCCAGACATAATTCGAAAAATCCAACGAATACCACCAAAAATATGCGTTGCATTCACTGTTTTTCGCCGCTATGCCGGCCGTCCCGATGATAGCGCTGCCGCTATTTTGCATGACGGTGTTGGCTACCGTTCTCTATGTATTATTATTTATGTATTACTATAAAATATTTTTAAACTATGTAATGCTTTTAATGAATCATATTTTTAGCTTTGATCAATTCCAAGTTTTTCTCAATAAGAGGCCAATAACCTTTTTATCATTAACGAGTTTATCATATTTCCATGCAATTTTTTGCCACATTTTAATAAAAATAGTTTAACAAAACGAAAACAATTTTATTTTTGGGATTTGTTGAAAATTGTTGTATTTGCCCGAAAATGTGTTTATTGTAAAATCGTTTATAACGTTCTAACAACTTTTGTAAATACCGACCATATTTGATGAATGTAAAAATAAACATTCCACCACTACTTCTAAATATGCCGCAATTAGGTATTTTTGAATTCAGCGCCAATTCTTCTCTTTCTTAGCAGTGGTCTGGTACCACATACATTTTTATCCATATTTTACAGTTAGTTTCGTGGACGGTCATATGTGTCGCTAAAAACTGTCCCTCACTCTCTAACATAGAACTTGTAATGCTAAGTTAGGTTGCGTTGTGGTTTAACAAAGTACTAATTATAAGTTGTAACCGTGAATATGAGTCGCTTCGGTAAGATTTCATTACCAAAATATTGATGACAATTACACACAAAAAGTACAATAAAATTGAAATCATACAAATGGAGACAAATTATGATGTTCTGGATTTAAAAAGCTTTAGCTATAATTCCGAATCCATCAAAACATTTTTATAAACAAATTTTATTTTAAAGAATTCTTACCGTGCATCGGTCCAATTACTACCATCACAACAAGCATCAGCAGCATCACTTTCTTCCTTCTTTTATTCTCCCCTTGCTTAAAAGCAACTTTGAAAGTATCTACAAGATGCCTGACGTCGAAAAAGTCCCGAATAAGAGCACAAGGTTGATTTGGTAACGTCGGCCTGTCAAGTTTCTTAGGTTCCTTGATAGATCTATACCCGTAATAGAACGCTATTATATACATAACTGCTGACAGTGAAAATATGCCGTAGAAACCAATTTTTTTATAAAGAATTCCACTCAATGCAAGTCCAATAGGGATTCCGAGCGAGCAAAATACATTAACTATACCGATACGTAACGTTCGCACATCCAAAGTTGTTACATCGCCAATATAACTAAATATACCCATGAACATTGTGAACCATCCGCCTGTTATAGCTGGGAAGAACCCCTCTATAAACCCACTCACTTCCATGGGTAATTCTTGGAAAAAATATGTACACACCATAAGTCCCACAACCGTCAGGAACTCACCCACTATCGGAAACAACATGCAAGGTTTTCTTTTACCCCATCTATCACTCCAAGATCCAATGAACATGATAAGAAACGCAGGTAAAGCACTTTGAAGCATCGTTTTCCATACACCCATATTGGCTACCAATTGCTGCACTTCCCGCTCCTCGAACGTATAGTTTTCTGTTCTTCTTTGAGTTAATGCATCACATACTTTGGTTGAATAGCCTAAATTAACTCTGCAAGCTTTTTCGAGATTCAGATTCTGAGTGGCAAGACTTGCTAATACACTAGGTACTATATAACAGGCCAACATTGGTTCTACTGTTATATTTTCTACGAAAAACTTATAACGTTCTTTCCAAGTCATGTTAAGACCTTTTAAATTTGCCTCTTTTTCTTTCGATGCCTTCTTCTCAGCCTCTGACTTGGTATCGGCACACCCGGCCATTTTTCTTTTCGTTTTCCTCAAAACCTGAAAGAAGAGAAATATTTAACTCGATAAAGGAATTATTTTGAATAGTTTTCTTATAAGTAAATCAACAAGTTTCTACCAAATATTTCAACACTGGGAAATAGTACAGTCAATGACGGTTTTCACCTCCGATTTCGTTGAACCTCCATCGATTTTCATGAAAATTGTTGAGTAGGTGGGGGATGCCTTAAGAAACAAAAGTGACATAGTGCCAACTTGCGCGTTAGCCCTGGAGGTGGATGCCACCCCTTCTCGGGGGTGAAAATTATTTTCATAAAAATAACCCCACGAATCTATAGAGGGACAAATTCTCAGGAAAATTTGTTTTTTGGAATGAATCAATACTTTCTGATTTATTGAGGATCAAAGATTGTGATGTTTCGTGATAAAAATACATGTTTAAAGCGATTTTTCATAAATAACTCAAAAACTATCAGTTTTTACAAAAAATATGTCAGTACCTAAATTGAAGCTAATAAAAAAGCAAACGAATCCCTAGTTTGGAATACCTTCTAATATCAATTCAAAGTGACCTAGGGGAAAAGTGCCTGAGATGGGCATAGTGGCCGAGTTGGCATAAGAGTTAAATCTCATAGTTATATTTGAATTTACCGCTAATAACTCAGTGTAATGGACTAACTTGCAGTATGTCCATGTTTCACAAAGTGCCTGTAAATCTACCTCGATATACCAAACTTATACGAAATATTCTGTGATTCTGAAGGTAAGAAATATTATTTGACTATTCGTGAGTTGTGTTTTGTGGGCATACTTAGTAATTTTCTTACAAATCGTCTTTAAGAGGGGCCTCCTCACATGTATATAAACCTAAAAACCTACACAATACTAGTTGCTAATCTAGTAATTATTTGGTTCAAAATATTTACGATAGATGTCGATAGTAGTAATGAATTGGCTTTTACTTATTCAACACATTTTCTCTCTCTGTCTTTCCACTCTTGACGGTTCGAAGAAACGCATCTATGTTCGAATGTTTTGATTTCAAATATTTCAACTGTTTGTGAGCACAGAAACCTTATCTCTATTTTTCATATTGCATCCAAACCACAGCACAGCTGTGCATAGATAAGAGAATATTATATACAAGGATCCAAACAATATTTGTTGACATAATTTCCATTTGATTGTAGATTTTTGATTATTTAAGAATTTCATAAATGTTTTTGAAAGGAATAAATTGTTGAAAAGTAAGTAATCGTATCCACCCAATATCAAAAATTATAATTATGATAATGTAAATTATCCTGTAATCCGTATTTTTAAATTTTAAAAGCTATGTTTGAGGTTATGTTTACTGGATTATTTGATTAATGTGAAAATATGAGATAAATAATACTGATTGTTTGTTCTAGTATCATCAAACCCTCTTTCCACATTCTCTTGAGACCCTGTTTTAATGATAATATGGGTTTGTTAGCGAAAAGAGAAAAATTCTTAATTGAAGTGAAGTGACATTTGAAGTATCTGAATGAAGAAAAATTAATACTGCTCTCAAATGACAAGAATTACATCATTCATTTTTATGAAAATATAATAGTGATAATTGAAAAATATAACTATTATCACCTGATACAAGGTGCATTACATATTGCATGAAAGGACATGTGCTATTCAATAATAGGTTTGTTCCAACCACGGTTTTTGTATCGTTCGAAAACCATACATTGCATCGTTTAATCAGCTTGTTTTGCGCAAACGCGTGTCTTGCACTGTTATTTGGTTGGAAATAAACGAATACAGTTGGAACGGTTTGTGAATCATTTGGAAACCAATTTTAATCTCTATTCTATTATCATAACATAACCAAAGATTACAAGAAGTTTGTGGATAATAAAAATAAGACTAGTAAATATTTTATACAAATTAATAAACCAATTAATCGATTTAGATGATAGCACTAAAATTAGTAAAATGTATGAATAAAATTATTTTGCTTTAGAACCGTTTTACACTTACGAGAATTATTGCGAAATTTACTCTGAAAATTTTCGTAAGAATAATTTTTGCTGTTTTACATGTCATAGAATTATTGCCAAAATTTTTAGAGTAAAAATATAGAAGGAGTTTAATGGCAATAATTTAGAAAGAGCGCGAGAATCGACGCAGAAGCCATAAATAAAATCAAAATAATGAGGGTGTCATGTGTCATTATAAGAGGATCTTCAACCATTAATTTTTTATTTAGGAGAGCTAAGGTCTACCTTCTCTTCTTCGAAGCCAATTTTTTGACCATTGAGATATTTGTTTTTTTTTCGTTTAATTAGTAAAAATAGCAAATAAAAGCTAACTGCTATAGCACCTGACAGTAACTCTTTTTGCCTTGCAGGCATGGCTGTAAATACCAAATAAATTGCCAAATAATATAATATGAAAACTTGAAATTTTTCACAAAATAACCAAACATCTAAAATAAATGGTTCAAAAACAGCTGATTACTTAAAGAATGCGAATCGTGACAACTTCTTCTGAAAACAATCTCTCTGCGCCGGCGTATGACATAAATTATTATGAAAGTTAATGTTGTAAAAATATTATGTGCCAAACAGACAAGCGATGAAATATTTTTAAAATTCATATAAAAGTTATAAATATTATTTTCATAGTAAATTTCGCAATAATTCTCGTACGTGTAAAACGGTTCTTAGGTAGAGGACGAAAGTATTTCGAGTATGGAAAAGAAATACACGAGATATTTGGGAGAAAGAAAAATGTATATCCAGAACTCATATTATTCAATGAAACAATGGATAATAATTTAGTTGACACCTGTGATGAAGAATTAGTAAATTAAAACAATGAGCCTGATGTACCACCAACACAAACAAAAGTTAATCGAAAAAAAACACGAGCTGTTAAAAAACAATCAACCCTGCAGTATATAAGATCTGATAGAAAATTATATTATGAAGAAAAACTAAAAATTGACAGAAAACATTTAGAAGAATTAAAGAAAAGGAACAGGCTAATTGAGGAGAAAAATTGATTACTTAGGGAACTTGTAAAAAAGGAGTGTCTTGTAATTCAGATTCTCTCTTGTAATTTCTTATGTTCTATTATATTCATGTAGTTAATTTTTATTTTCACTCAACTTTTTATTTCTGTTTTCCTGTTTCCAAAGTTACTTTTAATTACATTCATGTAGGTATTTATTTTACACTTAACATTTTATTTCTGTGGTACTTACTGTTTCCAAAGTTATTGTTAAATATATTTATATCAGTATTTATTTTACATTTTATTTCTGTTGTACTGTTTGTAAAGTTATTTTTAATTATATTTATGTAGGTATTCATTTTACAGTTAACATTTTATTTCTGTGGTACTTACTGTTTCCAAAGTTATTTTTAAATATATTTATATCAGTATTTATTTTACATTTTATTTCTGTTGTACTGTTTGTAAAGTTATTTTTAATTATATTTATGTAGGTATTTATTTTACAGTTAACATTTTATTTCTGTGGTACTTACTGTTTCCAGAGTTATTTTTAAATATATTTATATTAGTATTTATTTCACATTTTATTTCTGTTGTACTGTTTGTAAAGTTATTTTTAATTATATTTACCTAGGTATTTATTTCACAGTTAACATTTTATTTCTGTGGTACTTAATGTTTCCAAAGTTATTTTTAAATATATTTATATCATTTATTTTACATTTTATTTCTGTTGTACTGTTTGTAAAGTTATTTTGAATTTTTGTTTATAACAAAAGGGGATATTTTTTATCTACATATTTGTAATTTTATAATTTATTTAGTACTTGATACCTACTGTAGTTTTCTAATTAATAAAAGATACTGTTAATGATTTTTATTGATATGTTATACAAATATCTTAATTAAAAGTGGTGAATGGTAAATTATTCTATAATGGTAATGCATACGCTATTCTATCTCTAATTATGCCTAATTCAACATTTTCGTCACCTTCATCAACATCTTGATCTTCATGAGGAACGATATTATCGATATGAACTTGAACACTAGCAACAGCTAAAAATATTTGTGGATTATTTTATGTCTAGGCTACACTAAACACAATCTTGTGGAGTAAATATAAATAGCATTTACGAAGCACAAATTTACTTATTTAGCATGAAAATTACTTAATTATAATCACTTACAAATACAATACACACTAAACTATAAATTTGGGATATTTTTATGAACACAAAACATATGACAATAGCATTTGACCCATAGAGAAAGTTATAATAATAATTGTCTATGAATTTACCGTCGTCTTCTGTCATTGAGTTCTGTACAGCGCCATGCATCAAGACGGTGGAGCGGTTGAACTAAAGTAAAAAGATGTTCGTTTGCAAAAATTTGCGCACAACAAATCTCAAAAAAGTACAATGATTTGAGATTTCATATTTTCAGAATCGAATTCTCTAGGCTTCCTTTTGGGGATCAGGTTTTGATGTCCAGATTGTTGACCACAAATTGTCAAAACTGTCAAAATCACACCATCACTTAATGGTTTATATCTTTTTTATAACAATATAAAGCTCAACCAAAATACCTGATCCCCAAGACAAAGGTCCAAGTTATATTGTGTTAAAATTTCAACACTTAATTTGCTTGCGTTCTTTAGATTTGTTGTGTACAAAATGACCTAAATTTTGTTGCAAATCACGGGTGCCAACTGTTTTCAGGTTCCTAGAACGTGAGGCCCCTCTTAACATTTCAAATCATCTATCCTAACCTCACATTTTGGTCGCATGCAATCCTCAGTATTTCGTCTCAAAAAGAAGAAAATAGTAATGAAGTTAGGGCATGTACTTCAGTCCTAGATGGCATACACAGCAGTAGGACGAGATGGCAGTATGTCATCTCGCCCTATCAGCCACTATTCAATGAATGTAGTGAATTTGGAAAGTATAAATGATCTCTATATTTTTATTAATCATTTCAGAGAATGGTAGGCAAATATTACAGAAAAAGTAATCGGTTGCAGTGGAGAGAAGAAGATATGGAAGCGGCCATAAATGCAATTCAAGAGAAAATAATGGGTTGGTTGTTCGCTTCAAAAACATTTGGTGTACCTTTTAGTACTTTACGACGACGTTGTCAAGGTACGAACCAATTCAGTGTGGGTGCTGTCAAAAGTTATATGGGAGGAAAACGAATAACTTTTAATAAAGATATGGAAGCCGAAATCGTTAAACATATCAAGAACATGGAAGAAAGATTTTTTGGAATGACAACTTCGGACGTGAAAAAACGGGCATTCGACTTGGCTGTCCAGAACGGCATTCCTCATCAATTCAACCTTGGAAAAAAGATGGCAGGTAATGATTGGCTGAAAGGATTTAGGCAAAGAAATCCTCAAATATTATCACGAATGCCCGAATCAACTTCAGCAGCTCGAGCTATGGCATTTAATAAGCAACAGATCTCAAAATACTTCGATCTGTTGGAAAATACCTTGACTGAGATATACTACGATCCAACCAGAATGTATAATATGGACGAAAGCGAATTTTCAACAGTTCTGTAACGAGTTACTTTTTTTGAAGCAATTTTGATTGATTTTTCCGATGGTATTTTTAAGTTTAATAAGTGAATATAACTCGTTACTTGCTTTCCAACTTTGATTTCTGGTACCGTTTCAGTCCCGTAATATAAATGTAAGTATTTATTTCAGTAGTAACTCAAAAGCCGTGCTTTACCATTTAAAGAAATATGTAAAATGTACTAAATTCCGCTTTTCAAAATTTAAATTAACGAGGACGCCCGGTATATAAACTATTTTAATTGAAACCGAAGCCGTTCAGTACAAGTAGAAATATTTCTTGTTGTAATTAAATCGATTCAAGTTAATTCCTTCACCACCGTTATCGCCAAAATTTAAGGTAGGAGGTAAATTATAATTTCAAAAACCGAGCGTTCTAAAGGGATTAAGTTATTGAATTTATTAAGTTATTGAATTGATTAGTGTAAAGTGTGCGACCGTCCAGTTATTTTCGAGTAAGTGGAAATTTATTTTGAAGACCGTATAAAAGATTTCGCCGGGGTTTTGTAGTTTTATATTCGATTTCCATGAGATATTTTCAGTAGTTCTGCTATTTGAGAATATAATTCCGTATTTTGATAAAGCCGGCAGCCGGTAGTTTTTTTAGGCGATAAAAAACAACCTTATTTACAGTTTTTATTATCGCGTTCTGTTTATTGTTTCTCTGGAATTAGGGTCTGATTGAAATATCATTTTGATTTTAATTTTGCGAAAACCGAATAAAGGATTTCACCGGGGTTTTGAAATTTTATATTCAATTTCTATAAAATATTTTTAGTAGTTCTGCTATTTGAGAATATAATTCCGTATTTTGATAAAGCTGGTAAGCCGGTATTTTTTTTGAAACGATAAAAACCAAACTTATTCACAGTTTTTATCACCGCGTTCTGTATATTGTTTCTTTGGAATTCAGGTCTGAGCCTTCAATACATTGAAGTAGCATTTTGATTTTAATTTTGCGATACAGATTGTTATACCTAGTGTCCTGTTTCAAATTACCCAAATACATATTTGATTTTTATTTGGTTTTCTCCTCGATAATTGGATTATATTTCGACTGTGATCTTTTATTTTTTTATTCAGGAATTAACCTCTCTGTTATACAATTTTAACTGACCGGAAATTTGAAAGCATAATTTTCTCTAAATTACTTAGATTTATTTTAGTTCAGAATTATATATAATTTTCTCTAAATTACTTAGATTTATTTTAGTTCAGAATTATATATAATTTTAATTGACCGGAAGTTTTTAATATTGAAAACCGTCTGTGAAACGGATCAGAGGCTGTTGCCACCAGCCGTTTCCTTGTCGGAACGCGAATAATTTTCTACAGATTACTCAGATTTATTTTAGTTTCAAATTATATATGGTTTTTAACTGACCGGAAGTTTGTAAAATTGAAAACCGTTTCTGAAACGGATCAGAGGCTGTTGCCACCAGCCGTTTCCCTTTCGAATCGCGAATAATTTTCTCTAGATTACGTAGATTTATTTTAGTTCAGAATTATATATAATTTTAATTGACAATTGACCGGAAGGTTGTAAAATTGAAAACCGCCTGTGAAACGGATCAGAGGCTGTTGCCACCAGCCGTTTCCCTTTCGGAACGCGCATAATCTTTTCTAGATTACCTTGATTTATTTTAGTTCTAAATTGTATATAGTTTTGTCTGACCGGCAATTTGGAAAAGTTAAAACTGAGTGTGGGGCGGATCAGAGGCTGTTGCCACCAGCTCTTCTACTCTCAGCCGGTAATAATTTCGTTTCATATTTATCTATTCTAAGACACAGTTTTATTTTGGTTGTATTTGGGTAACCGCTGTCCTATCCACCGACCAATATTTTAGAATAATTTTAACCGATAATTTGAAAATTTGAAGTGTAAATTCTCCTATAAAAATTAGATTCTCAATCAACTATGAGGCTGTTGCCACTGATTGATTGATAATCTATTTTAAATTCTTTAGTTTTTTTTGTCATAAACTGGTCTGGTCACATTTTTTCACCTATCCCTGTTGACCATCCCTACCGCGAAGATATTTTTATCCCGTTGACTACCGTGATAGGTAATTATTGGTTTACTGCTGCTTACCGCATAACTACAAAACTGCTTATACCGCTTCCGCTGTTATTAACAATTGTATTTGCTTGATAACACCTGTTTTATTGTGTCATTTCTCACATTCCTTAATACCGGCAAATTTCGCATGGTGCATAATAACATAAGGCTTGAACACATTTGCTTACTGTACATATTTAACTGATTCGGTACCGCTTGGAAATAATCAGAAATTGTTGAGTGTTATTTTATATGTATATAATATATAATAGGTCTTGTAATATACCAATTAATACGATCAGTGTTTTCTTAATATCCCGTAGCAGGTTTATAGGTTTTGTAGGTGTGTTAAATTCAACGAGACCCCTGGAATTTTCCGTAACCTCCATCTGAGGCTACATGGAACTCTTCACGCCGAGGGTCAAGGGGCCGTGGAGTGAACCACGTAAAATAATCGAGCGCCCGAGCATTTGTTTCAAAAGAACTTTGCATCGAGGGTGTCCAAAGTGACACGTCAGTCGCTAAGAACCTGGTGAGAGGTGAAGGAGGACGAAGTGGCGAGGAAAGCGCGTCACAGTTCCTTCCACAAACTGTCGAATTTTTGCAGTTAAAGGGCGAAAACAGGTGGGAGTGTTGACAAGCGCTGAAAGAGGAAAACACTTCACAGTTGTACTCATATGTGCGATGAGTGCTGGGGGAAGCTATATTCCACCATGCTTCATATTTCCTCGGAAAATTATGAAAACTGAACTAATGGATAACGCTCCAGCAGGTTCAATTGCATTTGCTCAAGAACATGGATGGACTAATGCCAAAATATTCTTGAAGTGGCTGAAATATTTTGTAAGAATGATAAAGCCATCACGCGAAGAAAAGGTTTTTTTTACTTCTTGATGGCCATACAAGCCATAAAACTCTGGAGGTACAAACATACGCCAAGGATAACGGTATAATTCTGTTTTGCTTCCCGCCACACTGTACACATAGAGTGCAGCCCTTGGATGTTTCGTTTTTTGGCCCCCTTGCGACGTATTATAACCAAGAACTCCAGAAATGACTGAAATTACATCCTGGAGGAGTGGTTGCCCATATTCAAGTAGGTGAAACATTTAGGGAGGCCTACCAGAAAGCTGCAACTATGAAAAATGCTACAAGTGGATTTGCAATAACTGGTATTTTTCCATTCAATAGAGACGTATTTCCCAATCATCTGTTCCTTGCTGCTGAAGTTACAGATGTAGGAGCAGAGCAAGCCAACGGTATCGTACAGACAAATGAAGTTGAACATCAAGAATATTTGGAGAATGAACCAGTTGAATATGGAAGTGACACTCAAATACAATATGAAGAACGTGAAAACGAGCAAGACGATACACAGAAGAAGGAGGTGGTAATAAATACGCAAGAAAGTCACTTGGTTTTCTAAACACTTGAGAATGGAATGAAGATTAGTGAAGATCGTAATATGAATAATTTGAGTATCGATAAATTTCTTATAAAGCCATCTGAAATATGTCCACTGCCAAAAGTTGAAATGAGAAAAAAGAGAAGAAATGGAAACAGTGGGAAATTTGGAGTTTTGAATACTACACCTGAAATCGGAATACTGAAAATAAAAACTGCAGAAAAAACTAGAAAAGAATCAAGAATGGCAGCAAACAAAGCAAAAACCGTATTAAAAATGGGTATTCTTCTTGCGACGAAGATAGAATTGAAACTGACGATGATGATGATGCAGCCTCTTTTCTACATCAAAATCCGCAGAAAAATGGATTAAATGTATTCGATGTAAAAAATGGGCACACTGTGAATGTGCTGATGTGTGACATCGGGTGAAAACTTTTGTTTGTGAGTTATGCAGGAGTATGCCATCAGTGCCATCTCATCACCTCATGCTATGCCTACTCGTCGTTACCCTGTGGGCGAGACGACATAGTAATATAGTTTCAAAAAATAACAATATTTTTTTTAATAGTGTTTTGAATGAAACTCACGGTTTCTAGTTAATTCCACAGTATAATAAAAGTTATTGAGAATTCTAAAAAATTGTTTCGATAAATCAATATCATCGTCAGAATGACAGAAGTTACATTTCATTTGATGCCTACATGATGTTAGTAGTTATTTTTGGCTATACCAAGAAGTGACTTAACTTGTGATTGACCTAATATATGTTTATAGAAAAAAGAAGAAGATGTGATATTACAAATATTGAAGCTCAGATATTATTAGCCATATGGTGATATGCTGGATATCATTTTTCCAATTAAGATCAGTATAACTGTGCAATGATATAGAAAACCAGGAAAACTATATCTGCTGATCTTTGCAATTATCACTTAAGAAGACAGTTTATTAGTGGAGAACTCCCTAGATTTAACTGTTCATTGACAACTTCATATTGTGGGTTTTTTAAATGTCTTCTAATTTCCAATTCTTCAAGGAAATCCAGTTCTTGTTTCTTTTCACAAATATGCAGCACTTCTAGTTTTGTGTTAGGTGTCAATGAATGATTGGTATCAAGTAGATGTTTTGCGTAGTGGGATTTATCTGGTTGTTTCAATCTGTATGCTCGTAAGTGTTCACTGTATCGGATTTCAAAATTCCTGAGGGTCTGACCCAAATATATATATATATATATATATATATCATTGCACGGTTATACTGATCGTAATTGGAAAAATGATACCCAGGATATCACCATAGGGCTAATAATATTTAAGCTTCAATATTTGTAATATCACATCTTCTTCTTTTTTCCATGAACATATAATAAGTCAATCACAAGTTAAGTCACTTCTTGGTCTAGCCAAAAATAACTACTAACATCAGGTAGGCATCAAATGAAATGTAACTTCTGTCATTCTGACGATGATATTGATTTATCGAAACAGTTGTCAATTTTTTAGAATTTTCAATAACTTTTATTATATTGTGGAATTGACTAGAAACCGTGAGTTTCATTTAAAACACTATTATGAGTCGAAGTAAGGGTCGAGACAATTAATTTCATTTTTTTAATATTCTTTTTGTTTAACTTTAAATTTCAAAAAATATTAAACACAAGTTTTTTCTACAATGTCTTTTATTATTGGGTGTCGAAAAATAAACAAAAATATTTAAGAGACACTTTTGTTATGAATTTTTTCAAAAGTATTCCATCTCAGGCACTTTTCCCCTATAGGTAATTGTATATATATATATATATATATATATATATATATATATATATATATATATATATAACTTCAAAGAGTGGTCTTTGTTAAAAAACCCTCAAAATCGTGGGGATAGCAGCCAAAAAAACTTTACAGGTTAGAGATAAAGTGAATCAAATAGTACATTACCTAAGCTTTCGAAGAGCATTGTCTTCATTCTCAAAGGCTATAATAAACCAGAAAGAAAAAATCGGTTAACTTAATAAAGAAAACAACTTCTGAAATCATTACGACTTACTTGTAGTGTTGATTTAAAATTAAACTCACATTTCACAAATTGCAGGAAAACCTTCATCCACTAAAGATTAAAATGTCGACTAAATATAATTTCTCTCCTACATATAGTAATGAGAGCCAGGATTTTTTTCCTGTTTTTTAAAAACCAAAAGACGTGCACAAGAAACGAACTGATATTGTTGAATATCTATTTCGACATGAAATCGACTGCTGTCGAAAGGTAGAGATACGGGGGGCAATTACAAGGTTGAAGTAAAAACATTTAATAAAAATCTAAATTTCTCAGCAATACTGTTGTGTTTTTTTGGTTGCTTTGGTGAAAACTTCAAAGAAAAACAATAATAGATTAATGTCCACACCTAGGATCACGTCAAGATTGAAAAATTACACCTTTAAATTTAACCACACTATTGTCTGACAGCTGCCACCTGTCTTTTGTAAAATGTAAAAAATTGGGATGACGAAATAAGCAAACAGTCAGTGAACACTCAAACCTCTCACATTCGGTATTCCCCAACTGTCAACCCATTCCAGCATTACTATTATTAAATAAGAAAGCCAAACAAAACCCACCCACAAATACTAACGATCTCCACTTTCGTCTGATGTTAATTTCCATGACAATCAGTATTGATAATTTAAAATACTCATAACAATAATAATGTCAGTTAGGAAAAGTGATGTAAGATCTGTAACTTTTAACACATGGAAAGGACCTAACCTCTCACGTTAAGGCCCGACTGTTCGGAAATCATTTGCATTCGCAACTGAGCTGTGATAGCCATAATGTATAAAAATTGTTTTGTTTCTAAATGAAATAATAAATAATGTTTGTATTGTCAACACTCCACTGACCTGTCACTTCAGCCAACCATTAACTCAAAACACTAATTTGGGAATCAATCTCCTCGCTACCGGAGTGAACATTAGCGAGGAGATTGATTCCCAAATTAGTGTTTTGAGTTAATGGTTGGCTGAAGTGACAGGTCAGTCGAGTGTTGACAATACAAACATTATTTAATATTTCATTTAAAAACAAAACAATTTTTATACATTATGGCTATCACAGCTCAGTTGCGAATGCAAATGATTTCCAAACAGTCGGGCCTTAACGTGAGAGGTTAGGTCCTTTCCATGTGTTAAAAGTTACAGATCTTACATCACTTTTCCTAACTGACATTATTATTGTAATGAGTATTTTAAATTATCAATACTGATTGTCATGGAAATTAACATCAGACGAAAGTGGAGATCGTTAGTATTTGCGGGTGGGTTTTGTTTGGCTTTTTTATTTAATAATAGTAATGCTGGAATGGGTTGACAGTTGGGGAATAACGAATGTGAGAGGTTTGAGTGTTCACTGACTGTTTGCTTATTTCGTCATCCCAATTTTTTACATTTTACAAAAGACAGGTGGCAGCTGTCAGACAATAGTCTGGTTAAATTTAAAGGTGTAATTTTTCAATCTTGACGTGATCCTAGGTGTGGACATTAATCTATTATTGTTTTTCTTTGAAGTTTTCACCAAAGCAACCAAAAAAACACAACAGTATTGCTGAGAAATTTAGATTTTTATTAAATGTTTTTACTTCAACCTTGTAATTGCCCCCCGTAACTCTACCTTTCGACAGCAGTCGATTTCATGTCGAAATAGATATTCAACAATATCAGTTCGTTTCTTGTGCACGTCTTTTGGTTTTTAAAAACAGGAAAAAAATCCTGGCTCTCATTACTATATGTAGGAGAGAAATTATATTTAGTCGACATTTTAATCTTTAGTGGATGAAGGTTTTCCTGCAATTTGTGAAATGTGAGTTTAATTTTAAATCAACACTACAAAGTAAGTCGTAATGATTTCAGAAGTTGTTTTCATTATTAAGTTAAGCGATTTTTTCTTTCTGGTTTATTATAGCCTTTGAGAATGAAGACAATGCTCTTCGAAAGCTTAGGTAATGTACTATTGGATTCACTTTATCTCTAACCTGTAAAGTTTTTTTGGCTGCTATCCCCACGATTTTGAGGGTTTTTTAACAAAGACCACTCTTTGAAGTTTTATTTTTTAACTAGTCAGCCGTGACTAACTCCCAACTTTTGGTTTTTGGTTATATATATATATATACATGTATATATATATATATATATATATATATATATATATATATATATATATATATTTATATATATTTCGGCGAGTACTTAAATCTAAGTATTCAAACTTAAATAACGGGAAGCCGATGCATTTTATGACATACACTTCCTGAATATTTTTTAAAGTACTCGGAAAAGCCTTTCTACTGAGCACTGTAAAAAGTTGATAGCATCAAAATTGAGCAAGTTATGATAAAAATAAGATGACACTTTCGAATTCTTTTGGAAAAAAAGAAAAATAAAACCTTCACCATTTCCACAAAAATTCAAATTCATGGTTATCCCTTAAGGACTTTCTTTTTTTTTAGCATAAGTGATAACCTCAAAAATTTTGAACGGTTTAGAATACTTATTTTTGTGAAAAAGTATGATTTAATAAAATCGAAATTTTTCAAATTTTCGTAAATTTCATTTTCTTTTGAAAATAACTTCAAAAATATTGGATATTCGTAAAAAATGATGAAGAACGAAATTTGAGTTCTTTTATAACAATTTTTTCCGAGGATTTTGGTTTTTTTTATTTTTATAGGATGAAAAATAACCGTGATAGAGATGTTTAAAGCCTCAATTTTACTGCGAGAATCATGTAACCGGGACCGTTTAACCCTTTATCTTTTAAAACATACTTATATCTCTTGAAATTACCTTTCAAATTAGTTTTGGATGAATCTGATATCTTGAAAATTAACGGAGTTATTATAAAAAAACAATTTTGAGCAGAGATTTGGTATGCATATATTATAGGAAAACGTGTCAATAGGTACATGCTTACTAAATACACATGTATGGGTGTGTGTATGTGTATTTTGAAGATAGAGAAAGTGACAGGAACGGTAAACATCTGCTCGAAAACGTGGTGGGGCTTTCTAGAATGATGTGTGTCTATTGAATATTTCAGTATTTCCAAAAGTGGTATTCTTTGGTAGTTCTCTTTAAAACGCTTCCAACAATCAGAAATTCCTACAGAGCAGAGTTAGTTGAAAAAAAACAAAATTGACATGTGATTATATACGAAACCCCTATGAAGTGACTTAAAAAATATAACTATGAGAAATATTGACGAAAATCCATCTTTTGAAATAGGGAAAGATGCCGATTTTTTATATCGACTTTAATTAATGCTTCCAAATTAACATGTCATAATAAAAAAATACGTCGTTAGATTCAACATTTATTTATCAAAACAGAAGCATATGTATATTCGGCAATTAACATGTAACCAATATTGAAAAAATATTTTTTAAAACTCTGCAAATCGCCATCTCTACCTAACTCTGCGGGAGAGACGCCATCAGATTAAGGTACATCCCTCATGCACCCACTGCTGGCAATGAATGTATTGAATCCAATCTTCATCTTTAGTTGTCTTCGTATACTCTTCACCACATCCAGTGCAGGTTGCGTCAACATGATTTTCCAAATCTGAACTGCTATCATGAAAATACAAGCTTGAATCTTCGCCACTGGACTCTTCTATCTGCAGTTTTAGGGTCTTCTGTTTTCCCTTTGGCACCGTTTTCGCAGTAAATTTCTCCTCTTTAGATACCACAGGGGTTTTAGCTACCTTTGTGTCATTATATAAAGAATTTGAAGTTTTGTATGAAATTTCAATGTTGTTAGAAATAGAAAAGCTAATTGTTGATTTCTTTTCCTGTTTATTTTTTGTATGAGATTGTCAATTATATGATGGTGATATCCATTGTTAACTGCAGTTTGTTTGATTATGTTAACTTAATTATTATACTGAGCTGTGTTTAAAGGTATGTTCAGTAGTCTGTAGACATAGCAGTTGAAGGCTGCCATTTTGTGCTGAGGGGGGTGGTTGCAATCAACATGTGCATGGTCAGTTTGAGTGGGCTTCCTGTAAACCCCAAAGCCGAACCCGGGCCCGCACCAACGTATGTTAAGGTCAAGGAAATTGAGACATCCATCTATTTCAGTTTCTAAAGTGAATTTAATATTAGGATGAATGTTATTGATATTGTTTAAAATTCGCCGAGCTGATGATAAGTTACCTTCGATTAAGCAGAAGGTGTCGTCTAAAATACAAAATGATTTCTTCATTTTTAGGAATTATAAATTTCTTCTCTAGGTTGTTCATGAAAATATCTGCAATTAGTGGAGGTAAGCCACTTCCCATGGCTAAGCCATCGAGTTGTTCGTAAATAACATTATTAAAAGTGAAAAAGTTCTGTGAGAGGCAAAGTTTTAAGAAAGTAATTATTGAATTAATGTGTTGTGGAAGGACATCTGCGGATTCCAGGATCTCGCACACTAAAGGAATCGAATCCGAGACCGGCACCGAAGTATACAGGTTACTCACATCGAATGAAACAATTAAACAACCATCAGGTATACGAAAATCTTTGATTTTGTTAATTAATTCAAGTGTGTCACTTACCGAGTTTGTGGGTTTGAAGTTCGTTAATGAATGGATTAAATTGTAAATAAACGTAGTTAATTTTGAGGGAGAGGGTGACTAAGTTTAATAGAGTCAACAACAAATTAATCTATGAAAAGGCAGCCATGGTTCGTAACAGAGATAGACATCGTAATAAATGTTCCAATTTTCAGTTTTTTGAGCGGGTGAAAAACTTATCATCTATTAGCTTCACTGATGATGGAATGGATCTTATCAGATTTTGACTGAAACAATGTCTTAAAAAACCTTTTTCTGATAAGGCACTTCTTCATTTAGCCATAAATTTAGACAACATAATCGAATTTCTACCTAACAACATCAATAAACCTCAACTGAGACTCGATATTTATCACAAACTCAACAAACACAAAATAACTGCATCGCCTAACTGTTTAGATAACAATCAGAAACATCATTTAAAAATACTTAAATCGTTAAAACTTAAAATCAGGAATAACAATTTAATAATCTAAAAGGCGGACGAAGGACAATGCATTGTAATTTTAGATAATAATGATTACGTCCAGAAAGTATAAAGTTTCCTCATTGATAACAATTTCTCTCAGTTAAGTTCAAACCCATTACGAAGATTGATAAGGAACATTGAGTCAGTACTAATTAATAATAAGCCCCTTTTAGGATTTTTTGAAGCTAGGTGTAGTCTAATACCAAGTAACCCTTACATGCCTCGCTTGTATGGACTTTTCAAGCTACACAAACCCGGAATAACCATCAGACCTGTGGTAAGCTTTATCAACACTCCAGTTTCAAAATTAATTACGTTTATCTACAATTTGATCAATTCATTAAGGAACTTCACTGTTTAATGGTTTCATTCGATGTGAGTTATCTGTATACTTCGGTGCCGGTCTCGGATTCGATTCCTTTAGTATGTGAAATCCTGGAATCCGCAGATGTCCTTTGACCCTACCTTTGAGGAATTTATGGGCACGTATGGAGGCACCGGGAAAGCTAGATATAGAGTCACTTCGGAACAACAACAAGATTAGTGTTTTTAAATGAATCTCAAGGTCTCTAGTTAATTCCACAATATAATACAAGTTATTGAAAATTCTAAAAAATTGACACTAATATGAGCATATTCCACGAAGTAATGGTCGAGACAGTCAACAACAAGATTTGTTCATTCTCCCGGAAGATTATTCACTGGCATACAACATCCCTGTCCGTATCAATAATGCACGAGGATTGGCAACCGTCTTTCGAAAGGAGTTCGGGCAATTAGAAAAATTTGAAGGCCAGATTCGAGCCCCTGGCAAGACACTGAAACTGAAACATAATTCGCGGTACGTCTTCTACGTGGTAACTAAAAATGAATTCCAAGATCGATCTACCTACCGCAATGTGTGGGAAGCACTTCGAAACCTACGATACCATGTGTTGGAATCCAGCGTGAAGAAACTGGCTATGCCTAAGATAGCGAGTGACCAGTTGGATTGGCGAATTATCAGAAACATGGTAGAGATTATCCTTCAAGATACCGGTGTCCAGATATTAATTTGCAGCTACAACCCCCGTTATCAGTATCCGATGAAGACGGTGCCCTGCTATATTTCCATAAGATCGGAAAGTGTAGAAATGGGGCCAGTTGCCGATTCAAACATACAGACAAAAGGTCCAGGAGGAACTTCCATTTAAGGAGGGGGTAATGTTATGAAACAGCACACTGGTATAGTCCCTAAATCCGACTCTATCTAAGCCAGGTATAAAAGTTAAAATTATGGCGGATACGCAGGCTTTTTTTATAACTGTTTACGACTATCTTATCTAAACATTATTTTTGTGACCAGTCTTATCTAGAAAATGCCAGAAAACCAATTGTTTTTGAGTAAGCCGCACTCCGGAATTTTCTAGTAAAAAAAGGCATTAATACATATAATGGACCGATCAGCGGATGAGTGGTGGATAAAGTGATCTCGAGAAATAAACAAAAATACACCGAACAGTAAAGTGCTAATATAAATTAATAATCAAGTTTGTGTGCATATTAAATTTAAGTGATTAGTTGAGTATATTTAAATTACGTGTTAGTGATTAGTTTAGTGTTTAAATAAATTAGTAAGTAGCCTTACCGAGTGTTTAAAATTTATCCCACCCGTAATAAAAAAATTTGATAAATAAGAAAAACATTACAATATTTATAATGTGTGAAGGATAATAGGTATATTTTTACACTACTATTTAGTCACAATCACAATTTGTTATGATAGAACTTACCAATTACTTTATATACCTATCGATACCAATTTATGAACCTAACCATATTGTGTTGATTATCAATTTCTATCAATAATTTGAATGAAGTATATGATAAGTACGTCACAGGCAATGGTAGTAGTGTTAGGTCCGGTGATCGAGCACCATCTTGTTGGAACGTTATTTCCAAGTAACCAAATTCAACTGGATTATCTGCCAGGATTTAAAAAAATTAGCGACGTTGTTCGTTTTCTTCGGAAAAAAGTGACAATCTGGTATGGAAAACTGACAGAAGTGCAAGGGGAAATTCCTATATCTTCACAGTTGAATTATACCACATTTCAGTAAACCAATAGAAGAGATGAGAGGATTGGCCAGAAACAGAAGCGGCTGGAAGAAATGGCCAAAGAAGGGCGTCGAAAGGCATAAGGGTTTTAGAGAAAGAAGAAGAACTGTTCTGGATTTCACAGATAAGGAATCATGAATGATTTTTATTAGCGGTAGTCTTATTCTCAAGGGATAAAAGATTGATTTCTTCTTTCTATTTATGTATACCTTCCGATAATTCTTTTTTCATAACTGCTGTTCTATTAAACTTCCTTCAATCGTTTATTGTATAACTTTCACATTTGCACTGCAACTTGTTGTCCAATACACATTTAAACACACAGAAGCTCACCCTCACTGTCGACCGGCGTTTGGCCCTCTCAAAATAAAAATAATTCAGAACATGGTGCGTAGCGCCATCTAGTTTAACTTTACTAAAAGCTTAGAAATTGAATGACAATTGTGTCCCTTGTGGGCACTTGAAACCCTTTTGAAGCAATTTAGTGCCTTTGGTACTTTTACTCTTTAATTGATATTGAGTGTAATTGTAACTCAATATCTGGCTGGTCGATTTCAAAATTTGCTTAAAAAACCATTTCTTTATAACTCATTTTGCCTATAACTATAGCAGTAGTTGCTTACCTGATTTTGTATAGATCTACCGATCTGCGAAAGTGAGACCATGAAAGTGTTCAAAACAATTGTCACCACGTGTTTTGAACTCAAAACACAAAAACTGAATGAAATGACAAACTATCAATGTGCTTTATTTGTAGCTGTTATATTTTCACGATATATTCGTACATTTTTCCGCATTCTGTCACTCAAGGTTCTCTACTGAGTGGAAGTTGTCATGACTAATATCATAATTGGACATAACTTAACAATCAGAAACATTCTTTTCCGCTTACCAAGCATAACATGCAATTGATGATAAACGTAATTATAGTTTGGATTAGTACGAACATATTTTGAATGCTAGATGGGATTCCTATATCATAAATCAATATACACACCGTTTGAATTTTATCATATTAGCACCATACTGCCGTGTTTTTTTAAAACGCCTCAACTACTGAAGGTGCCATTTTCAGTAAGAGGCAGAAACATAAAATTTGGCTGCGCACCATAAATTTCACTTTTGAGTCGGTAAATAAACTGCAGGTTGATTTCAAAATATTTCAATTTATGTTCTAACATTGTTGAAGGAGTTAAATCATCAGTCTATGGGATTATTTAGCATATAAGTTCAATGGTGTATGTACCGTTGTTGATAAAAAATGTCTCATTGGCTATTGAGACATTTTTGATCACCAATGCTGTTTTTAGTGAATGATTATTATTCTGTAAAATGTCTTATGGCAACAGGTAAAAATATAAAGTTAAACTATTTTTTATAAAAAGTTGACATCTACAAAAATTGTATGGGAAAAATGGAAAATAATAAAAGGGTATGTTTACTAAAACAGCTACTCATAATCAGGCTAGAGACACTGCAGACCGTGCCATCTATAGAGCCTATCGAGTAACTAAAATCGGTAGATAATTTCAAAAAATTGACGAAAACTGTAACGTCGTTAGTAATCAAATTTTATTGATTTTTATAACTGCGTATGCGCGATATCATATTGCTCGTCCCCATCCCCACATGTTATATGTTATACTGTTATCATTTCTTAGTTCAAGTGTAGAGGTTATTTTAAGGTTACGTTATTTTGGTGTATATTTTACTTGCTATGGTGTAATATTTATCTATTGTTTCGTTGCTTCATTGTTATTAATTGAAAAGACAATGTCAAAGTGCATTCTGAAGGAGTTTAATAAGTGGTGTACTCGGTAAATTTTATTAAAAAAATTTGAGCATTTTTTCTTTCACAATTAACAACCAATGTCTTTATTTTTATAAAATGCAGAATTCCAATTCTAATTCAATCGACAACTTGAGAGATCATGGTTGTTCTTTACATTAGCTAAACTGAAAATTGCTGCATTAATAATGTAAATATTTCTTTTCACAATTTTGTTCCTCCAACCCAGGAAGATAAAATTATTAAGGCTGAAAAGCAGTGGTAATAAATCATTAAATTTTTCGACGAGGAAACTATGGAGGATATAATCCCTTCATTTCCAAAAACAGTGTTTCTTTAGATTTCAGAAAGACGAAGAGAGGTTATTAAGACAGTTTGATTTGCCTTCCCATATGAGTGGAAATTAACAAAAATTGATGGTGAGTTTTATTGTATTCAATATAATTTTATACATTTCAAAATGTATATTGAGTGAACGAAAAGACGAGTACTGAGTGTGTAATTTTATTAAAATTCCAGGTAAGCGCTTTTACCCATTAGACCATTATGAAAGCTCTCGTCAAGAAAAAATATACAGAAGGTGTCAAAAAACATCAAACCCTGTAACTGCTACATACAATAAAATAAAATGTTAAGTAAAATTTGTTAAAATTACTCTATAAAGAGCGTGTACAATTGTAATTCACATAATGAAACGTCTACCCTCTTTATAGGGTAATTTTAACAAATTTTACTTAAATAATGATGTAACATCAAACATTTTATTTCGTTGTATGTATATACATTGTACCTGTTGTATGTTTTTCTCTTGTCGACAGCTTTGAGAATGACCTAATGGCTGAAAGCGCTTAGCTGGAATTTTAATCAAATGACACACTCAGTACTCGTCTTTTCATTCACTCAATTTATATCTAGTGTGTACACCATACTCAGACAATTCCATTTTAAAAAGTATCCATTGGAAAAATAAGAATCTGGTTTTTATTTTATGTTATAGCTATATTCCCTCTACCAGCTACGCGATGGAAGGTATTGACCCCTTGCCGATTTTCATATATAGCCCATGGTGTGACATTTTATGGGAAATGAAAGTGAGTATTAACTTTTGTTGAGGCATTACGTCAAAGTATTTGGTCTAGCGGTAACCAAAAATCCAAAATATCCAAAAAGCCCTAAAAAGGGAATTCAAAAAAACCAAACAAATGTATACATTCAAACATTTGTTGATATTTTTTTGGCTTAGTACAAAAACATGTGTAAACTTATTATTTCGATAGTAAGATTGTTTTCTTTTGTTATATACTAGGTTTAAGCTTGTGATATATACCTATTCAATACTACCAGTAAAGAAATAAAGATGTGTTTTAAATGGAAATGAAATGTTAGATATATTATTTTAAATGTTGTACAGTCACAATTGCTGTTCAGCACTCTCATATGTAATTACTTGGCACCTTGTATTTACAGAGCTCGACAGTATTTAACAAATTTTCCTATGAAAATATTTTAATTACTTTTGTTCTAACATTCACAGTAATTATACTCAAATGTTGTCTTTCAAAGAAAGTTGCCAAAAATAGTAGTTAACAACTCATTGCTAACACTTTTTTTGATTAAGTAAGTAGCAGTTATACTCCAGCAGTTTGTCCAGATGTGTGTGTTTATACGAGTGTAATAATAAATTAATATAAACTTACCATAAATAATTTTCTACTTTTATCTTGATTTAACATCATTTAAAAATCTAATGATACTCCAATCTAGAAAATGTATGTTACTCAAATTATTTTTTAATTATTGCATCGTTTTTACATTATAGTTTATTTATTGTCATTCTGTTTGTTAAGAAAAGTACTTTGTGAAAGAGATTATTTGTTGTGTATTTTTATACCAAAATAAATAAACTGTTTATATGATTACTGTTTTATTTTTTCAATTCAATTAACCATTTATGGTCCATCATTTGATATTTCATTTAATTTAACTCAACATCTGATCATTATTGAGTTAAATTGAATGAAATGTTAAATGATGGACTATAAATGATTATTTTGAAATAGAATAATTAAAATAGAGTAAATTTGAATATACCGCCAAAACCTAAAATTACAGAAATCTTTTCAACATCACTCAATTGTTTACTCGGCAGGCTCTTTAGATGGCGCCACAATCAGTGTCTTATCTATCTGTGGGTTATCTGTGCTCATAATCATGAAACTGACTTTATTCAAATTTAACAAGATATAATGGGGAATACAAAGGTTTTTTCAACAAAAAACACCTTATAAGGAATTAATTATATTAATCATCAATATCAGTAAGTAGATCTCGTACGTCATCAGATGTCGATACATTTTCCCAAAACAACTGTCGGTTTTTTGGCATTAACGGACACAGTTTCTTCAAAATGTCTTCACGTTTTTCCCTGGGAATACCCCTAGGAGCGGATCGAACGTCGGGCTTTGTTTTACATTTTAGAAATTTTGTCATTAAGAAATTAACTTCCACGTCAGAAGCATCGAATTCATTTGCATACTGGAGGTGATAGTTTCCTCGTTCAAATTTTACTTTTGCAATTTCACTCAGGTAAAGCCTTGGATTTCATTTCTCAATTTCAGTGAGGGACGAGTGGTCTTTCCAGTCTGCAAAATCGGTAATGCTCATTTCTAACACTTCCGGGGGCTTTTTAGAAAGATATTCTGCTATACAATATTTAAAATCATAAAAGTCGTAAATCTTACCTTCAGCTTCCATGGCCAGTTTCACTTGGTGATGAAAGCTATCGGCAGACATAAATGTATGTCCTGGTTCAAAATATGCAAGCTCGATCACGTCTGCAGCAATTTCTGTCGAGTTGATGAGATAAATAACCATACAAAACAAACCCCAATTCTTATTTTGTTCTGAGCAATTGTCCAGCCAAATGTTTATATATTTAGCGTCTCTGTGAAAGACTAAAAATTTGTGAAAAGCACTGGTGATATCCTCTTTTTAACAGCCTGCGATTCCTTCGTGCCATATAACTGCAACTGGATTGATTTTTTGTGATTTACCAACGCCCACAAAACTCTCATCGAAGACTACTATCCTTTTTGTGAAGATTGCCTCTTTAAAGGTGTCCATAATATTATACAGGATGTCCCAGAAAAGAGGGTCAGAGCCAAAGTGTTCTTTCTTAAATGGGACACCCTATATATTTTTATATTTTTAAACTGTTCACTTCGATCCGAATTCAGCAATATATAATTTTTATAGTCTAGCCTTAACAGTTCAGAAAATTTATTCATTAAAAAATCTTTTTCTGTGGGATGAAAACCAACTATAAACAACGGGCAATGAAACCATTGTCATATTTGACAAGTAGTTATTCACACCATTAAAAAACATTGTATTTGATAGTTTGGAAAATGCGGTATACAGATGATGAAAGTTTTTCGATTCGCGATTCTCATAACCTTATAGGAAATCATCAAATATACAAAAAATAAGTAGTGCATTTTTTGATTTAAGGCTTTGTTTCGAAGTTTTAGACACAAATGTATCGAAAAATAGGTCATTTTTTGATATTTCGGTACATTTGTTGTTCTACAGCATTTAGCAAGCACTTTTTGGAGCAGGCAAACATAGATTATTGTTTTACACAATATTCGGCAACTTTCTGCATAAAATTTTTTGCGTTATCAAACAACATCCATAACACCCTACTTTTACTGCTCTACCGCTTGGACTATAACGACATTTAATTCCATAGCAAATTATTTTGATTTTTTCGTATAAACCAAGTCGTTAACACTTTTCGAAAGTGCTAATAAACTGTCTTGATAATTGATGATTTCATTTCGATGTAATTTCTCTCTAATTATTCAAAATAGATTATTTGAATTTGCAAACTTCTGATAATTTAATTTATTCTGTATTGTGTGATATTTATATTATTCTAATAGCTGCAAACACTGATCGTTAGAAGTTGGATGGGATAGACACTTTTATAAATTTACTATACTAAAACTGCGGCTAGACGATCATGGCATAAGGTCATGGGAAAAGGTAGGGTCGACACAGATATGGCCATAAAAATCCCAGATGGAAATTACATTGAAAATGAGAAGGAGGTAATACAACTTCTACTAGAAACTGATTTCTTCGGAAGTAAACCAAACATTAAAGTTCACGATAGACCATCCAGAGAAAATATTGAAATGGCTAGGTTCATTTGAAATGTTAAGTAAGATATCTCCTAGATGTTTAATAGTATATCACGTAACGTGTATTATAAGAAGCATTTTACGCACGAACGGAAAAGTTACGCACGAAGCAGCGTAGCGGCGAGTGCGTAATTCCGTGAGTGCGTAATAGTATATTACGTAACAAGAGTTGTAAGTAACCCATTACGCACGAAATGAAAAAGTTATGCACGAAGCCGCTCAGCGGCGACTGCACAAATTTCATGAGTGCGTAATGGGTTTACAACTCGTGTAACGAACTATACTTTTTCTACGCCCATTCATTTGCTTCCATTAAATAAAAAACATCGCAATCATTTAAAATTTATTATAATAGTTGTTAATAACAAATGAACAATTATTGTAAATCGATTGTGCCTCATTATTTGATAACGATTAACGGTTATTTATAATTGTATTATATTTTGTTGACAATATAAATGACATGACATTCATTTTCATAGCGTGCTACTTAAGAAAACGTGTCCTATTTTTAAAGACATTGCATAATGTGCTGCCCACATTTAGGGGCAACACTCTTTCAATCCTAAATATATCTCGCTAATGCTAAAAGTTTTTATGTTTTTTAATTGACTAAATTTGTGTAAATAGACCAAATAAAGTCTTACGTAAATAAAAATTTGATTGTAATTTCATTAAACCAAGAATTTTAAGTTTTCTTCTCAAAACGAACGTGTATGTTATGAGATCTCATTACGTGCATGTTATTGTTAAATGTCATTTACAAGGAATGTCGACAGTGCGATTTTTGACGATTACAGACATGGGAGTATAAAAAATGCCTTACAACACGAGTTACGTACTATACTTTACCTACGACCCACTTGTACTTGTGTTTATAATCTTATTAAGGTATTTAAAGTACAAGTAAAAACGTACATCTTCGATGCCTAGCTAAGTTTTATAAAAGTCGCTCCTCGATGCCCAGCCAAGCATCTTAGAAGTTCACCCTCGATGCCTAGCCAAGTTTCGTAAAAGTCCGTCCTAAGTAGTATTTATTTTCATAAAAAATGTATGTCGAACATATAATTCCAAATAACTGTAAGTAATAAATATCATATCTAGTAAATGTTATCTACCATCTACATATAGAATAAAATTCAACGTCAAATATCTAAGTAATAAATTTTGAACAAAATGGCTACGTCTATTGACAGTTGCTAAGTGGTTGCTATGGAAGCCGTGCGATTTACTTTACAGCCGTGCGTTTTGGTTTACCGTCCGTAATAGACGTCTTACATTGATTGCCGACTGTGTGTTTTTGACTACTTACAGGGGTGGTCGTAGATAAATTTTATTACCAACTTTATTACAATCCATGCCATGTAATTAAAACATCATTTTTGATGTACACATTAATACTTGAATTTGAAGTTACATACACATCCTATGAACTCCTTTTCAGCAACTTCCTACACGAAACATTCATACGATGCGAAGCTAATTTGTATACTTCTCACTAATGTCACATACAGAACATTACTGTAATATCACAAATTAACATGTTTCTAATATGATCACATTTTACAACTACTTTTACGTCTTTCGAACTAATTTTCAATAACTTCCTGCGACCATGTTTATACGATGTTAGTTTATACAACTCTAATATTTCATATTCAACATCACAGTATCATAATTGGGTGAGCTTTTTGATTGTTGTATTCATAAAATTACAAAAAAAAGAACAAACCAGAATACGAACGAAACAAATGACAAGAATGATATGGCGGATCGTGGCATGGTTTTGAGTTTAGCGGTTTTATTTTATTTGCATGTAGCACATTTATTGCAAGAAGTACTGAAATACGTTTCCTTCGTTTTCGTTAGTTCCTACTTAGCTACAGTTCCTATAGTTAGTGATAGTTCTTGTTATGATGTAACAGTTTTCGGTAACTACCTATTACAAAATAATAATTATTAAAACTTTTATATACTCATTAAATACTTTAATAGGCTATTCCACATTGAAATTCCGGGTGGTGGGAGTGTAACCTAATTTTTTTTACTTCAAATCTACAGGGTAAACAACTAAGAACGGCTGTAGATCAGATTTCAGAAAAGAATCATGGCACAATTTAAAAAAAATACCCTAAAGGAAAATCGCTAGAAAATAATTTTGAGTTCCTGAAATATCCGCTAGGGGGTGGAATGAACACTCGAAAACATAATACTGTGATTATCTTCAAAAAAGATATACTAAAAGTGTCCTACAAAAATTAATTTTTGAAGTATTATTGAGATTATGAAAAAATTGATTAGGGACTTTTTATCATTATTCTTCAAATAATGGGGGGGGAAGGTTCAAACTTATGAAAAGAAGTCGAATAACTTTATTGTTTTTTAACCGATAATAATGATTTCGTCGTCACTCAAAAGAGTTACATAATTTTGTATCCGCTAAGGGGCTATGTTGAAAATTTTCCCATTTTTGTCGGAAATTTCAAATATAAAATACAGAATTTTTTTAATTTTGAAATCTGATATCATAAATCTTATATCTTGCAATATTACTAAGAATTAGACTTGCGGTCTCCACTAAATTCCTAATTTTTTAATGTCTTCATCAGAATATAAAAAGTGCCTCATTACATTTGAAATGTCCGAGAAAAATGGGAAATTTGTCTACTTTTTGACATAGCGTTAACAAAATTGCTTAATTATGTTATTTTTGTTACGCATATCTTATGAAAGAGGAAAACCTCTTTTACATGAGGCAGAAAACATTGAAATCGGTGATAAATCAAAAAGGTTTATGACATTTGTTTTTAACAAGTTTGAACCTTCCACATCCTTTACTTGAGAAATAAGAGCAACATTTTTTCATAATCTTTTATTTTTAGGTACCTTTAATATATCTTTTTTGGAGATAATCACAGTATTATATGTTTTTAAGCGTTCATTCCACCCTCCAGCAAACTTGAACTAAAAAATATTTAACATCGATTTTTCAGGGTCATTTTCCTTAAGGTATTTTCTCAAAGTTGTGCCATGATTATTTTTTGAAATATGACCGACAGCCGGCGTTCTTATTAGTTCACCCTGTATTTGCTGATTAGGCACAGAAACATCTATAGGAAGGATGTCATCTAGAATGTTTGAGGTATAAGATTTAAGTAATGTCCATAGAACATCTATGAGAATATACTGTATTGTTTATGAAATGTTGCATTCAGTTCATTGATAAGATGTTATTTTATCTACACCATGGTTAGATACTCCTGGATGTAACAAATGTGTTGCTTTTAGTTCATTATAAGGACTTTCTTTTGAGGAAGTTCTAGTAACATCACAGCAATGTAATAAATAATGCAGGACTTTAACATCGCTGAGAAGTTAAGTTGTAACATCATAAAAGTTAACAGCCCTAAGCTGGGCATAAGCGGTGCATGTGATAAAAACAAGAGGAAAAAAGGAAAACATTATCACAATGTGATGTTGAATTAACATAACTGTAACATTTATTAGGATAATGCGTTAAAACAATTAAGAAAGTGGTTGATAACTATATCAGAATGGAAAGCTTAGAGAGAAAACCTCTCCATCCACGTCAACATGCTTATCGTGCAGGCAGATCTACAAATACTGCACTGGTATTGTGTTTTAAATACAATTTGAAGAAAAACTTTGATGTGACTTCAATATTTATTTGACACTGACAGAACTTTCCAACAAACAGGATGTACATATAATAGTAGTATATAGTTTATTTACGATAAAAAGACGATGATGTCATTTTTAGTTACTTTTCTGTTTATCACAATAAATATTAATTCACCAACCGTGAATACAATTTATCCTCAACAGCCAGGGCAATTTACAGCTAACGGGTTGGCAAAACTTCAAGACGTTGTCAAATCAACTGGTAAAATTCCCCAGTTTGTTTTGACGTTTATTGATATTCGATGATCGTCTAATATTTACAAATTTTTTTGGTGCTTTTAAATTCATTGCTACTTCAAGATTAAAAAACAGTTATTTTCATAACTAATTATTTAGGCAAATCTGCAGTGTGTGGTTAATAAAATGCCGAAGCAGCTGAACAGAAAATGTCAAGAGATAGTAAAATCTTTGTTAAGCCATTTTGAACGAGAATGCCGAAATGGGGGCCCGCCTCTCCCGCTTACTGCTGTAAGAGACGTAAGTAATAATATTGTTACATATTTAAATGTGAATGCTTTTAATGTTAGGTTAGGTTAATTAAACTTGATAATATATTATTCTTTCATAGATTGGTGTATTTATATTGTAGAGAGTTGCCGAAGCTTTACAACATAGCGTTACCACTGATAACCGTATTGCCGCCAAGCATAATAGAGGTGAACAGCCTAAAAGCCCACCTAAAAAGAGACAACGCATAAAACCTACTGTCGAAATTGATAACTTTGATCAAAATGCTTTCCGAAATGTTATATACGAAATGTATGGAAACAGTGAGTATATTGAATTTACTGTTTCATTTTATTCACAATTAACTAACACAATATTTTTTCAGAGGAACACATAACCTTGAAACCTTTGAGAGATAAACTCCAGGAGCGTAAACTCTTTACTGGTTGTTTAACATCACTCTGGAAGATAGTGAAAAATAATGGATTCAAATACCAAAAAGATAATCCTTGTCGTGGTTTAATGGAGTTGCCACATATTGCATTAAAACGTGTACATTTTCTGCATGAACATGTCAAGATAAGAAGGGAAGGTTTATATCAATTTGTGTTTTTGGATGAGACCTGGATATTTAAAGACGGTACTGTTGGACGTTTTTGGCAAAATTTTAATCATAGAAGCGTGAAAAAAACCAAAATTGGTGCTCCAAGGTAATTGAATAATAAAATTTAGCAATTAATTTATGATGTACTAACATTCCTGCCATTTTAAGACCTTTTAATATATTTACTAGTCACACTATTTTATTTATATCTATATAATTATTAATAGTTGTTTTGAGCTAGTAGTAATTTGTTATTTCCTTATTGTAGGTATATAGTATTGCATGCTGGTTCCTCTTCTGGATTTATTCCTGGAGCAGGGCTGGTTTTTTCTTCCAAAATACAAGATGGTGATTACTACGAGAAAATTTTCTGCATTGGTTTGAATACCAGCTTTTAGTGAATTTGGAAGAACTTGCCACAATTGTAATGGATAATGCAAGTTATCACAGTACAGTGATCAATAAAGTACCAACAACAGCTACCAAAAAGGCTGATATACAGAACTGGCTGATACAAAATGATATTCCTTTTAAAAATACTTTTCTCGAATCCAAATTATTGAATTTAGTACAACGGTAAGTTGATATAAACATTTTTCAATATATTATGATAATACTTAGATAACTTATTTTGTTTAAATATATGTATTTTTGTAGGAATAAAGCACCAACAGTATATGAAGCTGACATATTATCTGAAAAATATGGTCACAAAGAGCTTCCCTTTGCCACTGTATGTTCAACCAAATTGAGAATATTTGGGGCATAGTTGAAAAAATTTATAGAGATCATGTGGGAACTGATGGTTCTTCAACAGAACAAGCAATAGATGTAAAGAAAAAGTCTTTAGAAAAAGGGACTCCTGATATTTGGTCAAAGACAGTAGAGTACACTGAAAAAATTATACAAGATGGGTGGTATAGAGAAGTAGTATTTGATAGACAAGATGTGCCTCCACTTATTATTAGTTTTGACAGTGACGATGAAGATAGTGATGATTTTGTAGTGGAGTAGTGGAAATCTTGTGTTTTATATTTGTATATTTTTATCCAATTTGCTTTATTTCCACCTTTTCAAAATCACTTATAACCATCATTAAATAGAATGGGAGATTTTTTATTTTTATATCTTGTAATAAAATTTTATTTGGTGTATCTATATTTTTCTTTTCCATTCTATTTTTATTATAATAAATATAATAGATATTGTACAAACAAACAATATTTGAATTTGCATGAAGACGATTACAGCTTGTATTGATTCCTTTTAGCATAAACCCTTGCAGTGCTCTTGGTTGGCTTGCAATGGCAAGGCATTCCAGAACTAGGTGATCCGGAGTTTCATTCTCCTCCCCACAGAATCTACACTCGTCAATATATCTCTGCTAGACCTATTCTCATTAAGTGCTTCCTAAGGCTGCAGTGTCCTGTAAGAAAGCCCGTGAGGAGATGTAGCTTATCTTTACTGAGGTCCAAATATTTTTTGGATCTAGCAGTGTCAAAGTTCCACAGGAACTTTTTGGGTTGTTCCAACCCGGGAAGACACCGCCAGAAAGCTTCTCTTCCGGTTTCCTTTTTCTTTCGAAACTATTTCTTGTAGGTGCATTTTGCTACACCACAGAAAGGCTTCGGGCTAATAAAGGGCTTTTGTGCTCCTTTTCTGGCAAGTGTATTGGCCTCTTCATTTCCTGTGATTCCCGAGTGGCCAGGAACCCAGACTAAAGATACCCTGTTATTCTTGGCTAATTCATCAAGTTTTCTTCGGTACTCCCATGCCAACTTTGAGTCAATGACATGGAAGCTCAATGCTTTGATAGCTGCTTGACTATCAGAATTGATCGATATGTCACATTTCTGATAGTTTATTTCTAGGTTCGTTTCCACGCATCTTTCGATCGCAAGTATTTCTGCCTGAAAGACGCTCGGAAATGAGCCTAACGATAATGAGTATCTGGTGCCAGGCCCAAATATTCGAGCTCCTGCTCCAATGGTGGTTTTTGAACGATCCGTATACCATCTAATGGTGTTTTCTTTGAGAGTTTGGGTGATATACTCCCTTTCCCAGTCTCTACTCGTATTTAGCATCGTGGTGAAATTTTTTCCGATGCTTACCTTCCTAATCATTTCGTCACTGGGAAGATTTGCTAATGAGATGTATCTTGTCAGAGAGGACCAAGCTCCCTGATTCATAATACTCACCCAGGCGTAACATGTAATCGTTTGTGGCAGCTCCCCATGCTATCAACCCATATCTAATATGAGACACTGCCAATGCATTGTACAGCATCTTCAATTGATCATTGGTTAGGATTCTTACAAGATATTTGATTAATACGGAGTGAAGCGAATTTTCTTTATTACAAAGTTTATTTGCGTGTCTCATTTCAAGTGGCGATCTATGTATACCTCCAGATATTCAATGTGAGGTTTAGAGAGAATTATAGTTGATGAGTTATTAGAGGAGAAGGTAAGCGTATCGTAGTCTGGTAAGTAACGGGAGTACGAAGTACATGACAGAAATAGAGTTTTATTAAAATTTATTATGATCCAGCTAATGATTTTAATCAAGTCTCTTTCACTTTGTTCTTTCAGTATAGTTTTACTGCCATCATTAAATAGATTGCCAATTTTCTATGCCGATTCCTTTAGGTTTTGTAGATCCCCATCCTCATATACTGTTATGGCTGTTAAAGTCTTCAATGATTAATCTGGGTTTAGCGATCTGGTCTATGAAGTTGTTCAGCTCGGGAACAGAGAAGTCTTAATTTGGAAGTACGTAGAAATTGGTAATGTAACGTTTGCATATACTTTGGATTTCCACTGTACATGTTTCAAAGTTGTTTTGTACCAGTTTGATTTCATTGCATTCAAAGCACAAAAGAGCCTACCCCTCCACTTACTTTGTTGTCATCCTTCAGGATATGGTGAGAAGATACTTTTTGATTTTTTGTAAAATTAAATCCCTGGAGACATTTTATTGAAGGTTTCTGCTTATCGAATAATACTTGTAGCATTTTAAATTATGGTCTGAAACCTTATATGTTTCATTGAAGAATCAGTGTGCTGTTCATATTAGATTCAAATAATTATTGTGTTAATAAGAGATGAATAAAAGTTTATAATACATTAATTAGTTAATGATGTCCCTTGGAACCACTATTTGTATCAGACTAATACGTGAGTTATGTGTTCCTGACGATGGAACTGTATTCGCTAATTGATGTTGATAAATCGGCTGATATCACAATCTTTTTTGTAGATTTGGCAAAAATATCGATGTAAAATAACTTGAATTTTTTTGATCTGTTGTGTATTTATAGTATTAAGTAACTTACAGTTGTTGTTATTCTCTTAAAAACACTAATATAGTTTTGAAATTCTAAATATACTTTTAAACACCAACATCCAGAATTACACTGTCTGACGATGATAACTTGGTTATCGAAACACTCGACAGTGTAATTGTGAATGTTCATGTAGCGGTAACAAATAGTGTGCTTATTATGTAGTATCAAAGGTTCCAGAAATTCCAACATATCTGATTTGATCTTTTGGCAATTATTTATGCAAATATGATCTATACGGTAATGTAATCACGTACAATGTTTGAATAACAATTTTTTTCGCAAATTTTCCATAAAAAATACCGTTTGTTTGTTAATCCGTTTTGATGTGAATTTTTTTATGTAAATCAGTTATATTCTGCAGAATATTTAATTACATAATACGTTCATATACAGATGTTTCAATAGAATCACATTAATTTACAATTATCATTATTTATTCCATCAGATAAGCGAGAAATAATTGCAGAAAATCTAGCAACTATAAATCACCTTCTGTTATACTGGATGTACCATTATTAATCTCGGCTTAACGGAAAAGTTATGTACTTTTCCGAAGAAATTCCTTTTGTTTTGGTCAGTGGTATTAGAAAAAGAGGGGAATGTATTGGGATTGAATATTTATCTTCTTCATTACTAAGACAATGACATCCAATTTTCGAAACCTTTCAGCTTGCTATCGTGATCTTGCCAATAGCTTTCAGTATTTATTTTGGTAACTAATTTCAGCAAAGATAGTAAACTCCAAGGGGCAAAGTGAAAACTTATTTAAACTGCCTCGCAATTTTTCTCATTAGAAATAGTATTAAATGAAGCAGTTGAAGCATTATAGAAGAGTATGGTAGTATGGAGAAGTGATAATGCGTAGACAAACTTCAAGTTGTGATACTGAAGGCTTACAAGCAGAACAATATAACAACGTTGATTCAGATTTCGGCGAAGTTAAAGACTGAACTATTTCAGCCAATCAAAATGGAGAAAAAATTACAGTACCCAAGAAATTTCCAACTTTCTTACAATCATCTCCAAAATAGATAATTAGATTAGTGGAATGCAAGAAGTTTTAATTGTCGTCCATTATGCGTCCATTATTACTTGACAGTTATGTTTTAACAATTTTTATTCCCACTCTGCGCAATTTCAGTCATGTCAGTCATTGTGTGTCCGTTGTTTTCAATTTCAGTTATGTCTTTGTGTCAACTTTTGAAAAATCTGGCAATTTTTCAGAGCAAATTTTCTTCTGGTTTTACTTTGCTTAGAAATTTCGTCCATTTGTAATTTTTGTATTCTTTTATAAGGGTGTTTATTGTGTTTTGGTAGTATTTAAGCAGGGAGGCATCTTCTTCACTTTTGGATTGTTGCCATCTTTTTCGCGGTAAATATCGTGTATTGTAGGTTTCCGTTTGTTGTAATGAGTTGTTATGTGTTTTCTATTTTGTTTGTAACGTTAGTGTTATTATTTATGGATTTTCTGCAATTGATCCAGGCGGTGGTGCTGTAATCGTATATGTATTTTATAGGGTGTTGAATGGTGTGAGAGAGTTTTGGGTGGATAAGGACGGGGTCGTGATTTTTATTTTTGTGATGTTATTAATATTTTTCCTATTGCGATGTCAATTGTGCTGGGGGAGTGATTTTAGAAGGGAAAGTGTGTGGGATCGTTAGTGTTTTATATGCTGCAGTCCAGTGTTGTCACAGAATATCAGGAGAGTACTACCCTTTGCGTTTAGTTAGTTTGTGAATTTATCCCATTGCGGGTGTTTCCAGTTTGAATCACCTACTATAAAAACTTTATTGTGCGAATTCATTATGTTGTGAAAATCAATCCCTTTTAATTTATTAGTAGGAGGATTGCATGTTCATACTATTTCAATTCAGCCGAATGGATAAATTGTTTTGTTGCAGGAGTTTGGAGTTTATCCTTTTTTTATTAATAGACGATATTCTGGATTTTTAAAGTTTATAACTTTGTTTGGTTTTAGGAGCGTCTCGATTAGAAAAAATATATCTGGTTTTTGGATGTCGGGAAAGTGACGAATTAGATGGAGTTTTTTAAGAACTCCTTGTATATTGCAGGAAATGTTTTTAAGATTATATTGTGTTTGAGAGCCTGTTTTACCACCTACCTGCCTCGATATCATAGCTGTCTATTCCGGCAACAAAGTTGTTGTAGATTTGAAATTTCTCAATCTTGTTTGTGGCTTTCCTCATCTCCTGGATGAGGTCTGAAACGGCTCTGGAGAGTTCATCCAGGTTGACAAAGTTGTAGAGTTCTCAAAACTTATCGTTGATTTTCGAGAACTTTGTGAAGTCGTTTGATTGTGCTCTTTGTTGGGTTGGGGTGGAAATATTTTGTTAGGGTTTGGAGTGAAGACTGGGGAAATCGGTTTGACTGGTTTCATAGGGTTTTTTTTGTTGTTCCCGATTCACTGTGAAGATAGGTACGGGAATATACTTTGGGGGAGCAACTGTACTTTTTTTATTTTGTGCCCTCTTTTTTTCTAACCATACTCGACGTTTCACATACTCCGGGCAGACATCGACATTTGTGGGGTGGTCTCTATCGCAGTTTGCACATTTGGCTGGCTTCGTTCTTTCTTCTGTGCACTTCGGCGTGTGGTGGGGTCCTGCGCACTTGACAGTGGGGGTTTTTCCATAGTTGGCCGTGGCGTGTTCGTACAATTCACATATATGGTATTATATCATCGGCTTGTTTTGCCTACGATATTCCCATTGCACCCTTGTGTGTTCTATAATTCTGACGTTTTTTATTAGAAAGTCCAGAGTTATTTTAGAAAACTACTTGAACTTATTTTGAGCTGCAGCACGCGCTATTACCTATTTAAAGTCTAATGGGTAAAATGTCAAAATCTGCTTTATGCACGAGGTTTACAGTTGCAAAGTCGATTACACTTTTCAACTGCTACGTATTTTGGGGGCTACAAAACCAGTTATTTTTATTTTTCTACGGAAAATTTGGCCTAGAGGTTCAAAATCCATTAACATTTTCTTTCGATTGTCTAGAGAATTTAGTCAAGGCTGATTACAGTATGCTCAAAACAATGATAACACATTTAGCTATGTGTGGACCGAAAACGAATTTCCCAAAGTTGCTATCCCACTCAAACTTAAATGATCAGTCGGTTATAAGAGTGTTCTCTGATGGTTGCGGAAGACAGAACAAAAATAAATGGTTTTAAAGATTAAAACTAACTTTTCCGCTTCTGTGGCCCTGAACCATATTCTACCATAAAATTGTTACTTGTACATACTTCGGGGGATGTTTCTTGCTAACAAACCGAAATTTCTCCAAAAATAACCAAAAATGTAGTATATCTGGATTTATAGGACCCGCTGTATTCGCTCTAGTCAACTGAAAATCAATAGGGTACATCTGTAGGACACTTTGAACAATATTCAATCATAAAATTGATCATTCGAATACTCTCTGGGGGCTGTATCGTGCTAACAAACTGAAAATTCTCCTGAAATTACAAAAAATTGGTACCATAGCACCCGTTGTACTGGCTTTAGTGAGTTGAATATCAATAGGCGTCGCTCTGAATAATATCCAATCATAAAATTGGTCACTTGTTTTTACTCCGGAGGCTGTATCGTGCTAACAAACTGAAACTTCTCCAAAACTGACAAAAATATCGTACTTAAAGTACTGTAGCACCTGTTGTATTGGCTCTGGTGACCTGAAAATCAATAGGGTTCATCAGTGAGATGTCCTGAATAATATTCAACCATAAAATTGGTGACTTGTTGAACTCCGGAGGCTGTATCGTGCTAACAAACTGAACTTCCTCAAAAAATTACAAAATGTCGTACTTCAAGTACCATAGCACCCGTTGTACTGGCTCTGGTGAGCTGAAAATCAATAGGGTGTATTCGTGACTTGTCCTTAACAATATTCGATTATAAAATTGGTGAATTATTGCACTCCGGAGGCTGTATCGTGCTAACAAGACATGTAAGAAAAAGTGGCCGACGACAACGACGACATACACACAGGAATTTTTCTCCAAAAACCATTTTTTCTACTTCCGTTACTAAAACCGCATTTTCAACACGAGTTTGACATGCACAAAACGACTCTTTGAACGCCAGTGTTTAAAATGCGAAAAGTCACATCTCGTTTATATTTTGTTTCTTAAACGTGAAATCGAGTGTATCTTTTGTATGCTTAATTTCATGTTCCGTAATAATTTTGTTATTCTGCGTCATTTGATTTGTCAGTCAGCTGTCTGCCATCGGCCGTCATGTAATGAATATAATTCAAATATAATATAATTTTTTCCTTCCCGAGGGCGAAGAAAAAGTATAGTAAGCACCTCGTGGTAAAAACGTCTTTAGTCACTCGTTTTACAAGGAACTCGTTCCATTTCGCTCCAATCGTGCCTAGTAAAACTCGTGACTAAAGTAACCTTTTTGACACTTGGTACTTAATATACTATTTTCGTGTTGTTGATGGAAAACGTATAAATTTTCAATATTCCAACTTTTTTTGGGGTAAACCAATACTTTTCTCGCATATTATAGACTACAAGCCCAGCCCAAAAATTGAGGGGTCGTTTGACCCACCATGAATCACATATAAATCAATACTAGTATATATAAAAAATAATTTAGAACCTATACCGTCACTTCTTAGCGGTACAGGTGAGTACACAGGTAAGGTAAACATAGCGTTGAAGGGGGGGGGGGGGGGTACTTTTTGGTCAACCATATTTGTACGGCATTCGGAATTTAGATAGATAATACAAAAGTAATGGCCTACGACCTAATGCCGTATAAAACTATTGGTACCAGGCGCAGATAAAATTATTGATTTTCCGAAAATTTCCACCCCATTTTCGGCAATTTGATACAGTACGGAATTCATATACAACGATTCGGGTTGTCGCATACTTCGATTTTTTGGCATCGCCGTACATATCGACTGACCAGGGGTGAGAAATCTTCGGTGCAACCCTTGATTTTTAAGTAATATGGTTAAATTTTATTACATAGAATAAAAACATTTTAAGCCATGCCGTACATTTTTCGCGGTACATAGCTTGTCAAAGGAAAATTAATTTCCCTCTGATAAGGGGGATTTTAAGGTTAAAAATTTCGGTACGGCATTTATATATTTTGTTAATATTATTATCAATTATCGACAAAAACAAAATGCCGTACCAAAAAAAAGTTTCTAGATGGCTTTAAAAGTACTATTATCATGTTTATTATTTGTGAGAATTGTCGCTACCAGTTTCTTATTAAAAAAAATCATTTTTTATTGTACGGCTTTCACATAACAATATTAACAATATTGTATATAAATATATTTAGGCAATGCCGTACACAATTGTTGGTACATAAATCAGAAATAACGGTTGCTAAAATATTATTTCGATATTCGGTCCGTAAAGTGCAATTTTACGACCTTAAGAGTTTTGATAAAATTGCTCTTTACGAAAATATTGAAAAATCATGTAAGCAACTCGGCAGTTTGATGTAAAACATTAGTGTGCTCAAAAAACCTGGTTTTTTTCTGCGCACACATATTTTGCTTGTAAAAACCGATGCTAGCGCCGCAAAAGTTCCTTCATCGATCGTCAGCTGTTTCTCATAGCCAATATGCTCTATTACGACAGTATATAATAGTACTTCATAGGAGACATTATACTGAGACGTGTATTTAAATATTTCCAAATTACGATATTTGTTATACATATAGAAATGTTTTAGAAAATTCTATCAAAGAAATCAGTGCAGACTACACGGTCATTAAGAAGCAGACACCAAAGTAGTATTTCATGCTTGTAACATGCCACGCAAATCACAAATTTTAATCAAGTGCTCTGATACTGATAATTGGATTATATTGTTAGCCAACATGAAATATCTGAAACGAGACTCAGAAAATGACACAAGCATAGATAGAAAAATTTGGATGCAACTTGGTACAGGCAACAATGTAAGGGACCTTCAAAAATTTAGGAGAAAAACTATGTAGTTCTTTAACAGCTTTTCATGCCTTTACTGGTTGCGATTATAACCCTGCTTTTTTTAGAAAGGCCAATGTTCGACCTTTTAATTTGGATAATTCAACAGAGTACCAAGAAGCATTTAAACAAATGGGATCCACCTTAATTACTACTGATGTAGACGTAATGGAAAATACTTTTAACGTCATTCAAGACTATGTTTGTATCTTATACAACGTAAAAGCTGTAAAAACTGTTAATGAAGCTCGATCTGTTATATTCAACAGAATATATAAACCAAAGAGCGAAAATGAGCAGTTCAAGAAAAATACTTCGAAATTGGAAGCCACTGTTTTTCCTCCCTCATATGCTGAACTGAAACCTTCGGTCGTGCAGACTATTCTAGATTTTTGAAAAGGAAATACTTTTTCGGGATTTAGATAGATATGAGGATAATGCACTAGTAATTTGACATATTCAGTATTTCTATAGATACTTACCAGCTATAATATACAAAACTCATTGAAATTAAAATGGCGTAACTGTTAAAGTTGGAAACTGAGGGGTATAATGTATTCTGTAACAAGGTAGAATGAAAATCTAGTGAATAGTTCACAACACGAGCCTTGTAAATTTTTATTCTGAGTAAGTCTCAGACTCTCAAATACTTTCCACGGTCAAAAATTCGAATTACATAACTCCGGTTTCCAAATAAAGCATTTGGAGTATACAAATGTCCACGAAGCAAAAATAATTTGAGATTTAGACGTAGTTAACTAAACTGAGTAATAGGATGCATATTACAATTAACTATAAACAACAAATTTTTGGTGTACGTCATTCTGAAATCAATGTGAATTAATGCAGTACAGCTCACAGGGGCGCGCGTTCTAATCTGATATCAAAATTCTCGAAAAGTTTTAGTCCAATGTCTTTGGTAGTAATGTAGACGCCCTTTGGTATGTACCAAATAAGTAATAGTGTCGTCTAAGACCTTCATACGAATAATGTATTAGAGAGAATATCTTATTTACTTCTAAAGTATGCCCAAGAACTTAGTAGCTATCCTAATAGAAAATAATATACTGGAACCACCTAATAGAAGAAAGTTGTGAGAGCCTTAGCTGGAGAACATAAATACTCACTAAGAAATTGGGATTGAGACTTAGTAAACTAGACTGGATAACGAGATGTTAATCACAATAGTCAATTAACAACAAATTATTGGTCTCTCTAAAACCAATATTTAGTTATGGTGGAAACTAGCGTATAAATCCAACATGAAAATTCTAGAGAGGCTTCTGTCTTTCTAATGTGGGGAAGATTTAAATTGCATAGAGTTGACATTGTTGTACAAATATTTTTCTTCGAAATTAAGATAGAGAATAGTAACATTCTTTTATGTAGATGTGAAGAAATTTCATTCATTTCTCTAGAGCAGATTGTGTAATATGTTTAGAGTTTCTTAATGTATTAGATTAATAAACGCACATTGTTCGTCATATCTATGAATCATTTTACTAATACTGAGTGCTATTAATAAGAAAGAAAACACAAAACATGATAACAATAATTATAATGCATAAAAAACTAAAAGATTCATTTTAGATGCTAGTAAAGCCAATTTTTAGTTGATCCTAGCATGGATTCCCGGACATAAGGGTGTAAATGGAAATAGTAAATAAGTATATATACCAGCTAATGTAAGTAGAATATTAAAAGTGCCAACTGATATTAAATTGAGAAATATGACTATTACCCATTTTTTAAAAAGCAAAATTTAAACTTATATAATAATAACTGGGCCAAGTCCTTTAAGGAAAAAAGGAAATGGTATCCTAACCTGAATAGTTTCCCTCGCGAGCCTTGATGTTTCAAGTTACCGTATACAGATCGAAGACATATAACAACAACAATAAGGCTCAATCAGGACAAACCCGTAGTAAAGCACATGTTTTTAAAATTAGAATTATTGATGATCAATATTGTGAATGTGGGCAAACCGAGGATCTACATCATATATTTTTCGAATGTCCCTTGAATCAAACCGCAAATTTTGATACATACAAAGAATTGATAAAAATAGGCCAAATTAATGTGAAAGTTATTAAAATAATTATATTATAATTATTAATACTTCTCAAAATTAAACTGAAAGAAGAAGAGGAAGCTTTATAGAAGAATTGAAATTCGATTATCTTCCTATTGTAGCACAGCATACGATGGAGCAGCAGTGATGTCGGGTCATGCAAACGGGGTAAAGGCTAAAATTAGGAAAAAATCTACATCCATGGTATGGCTCATCGCGTAAATTTGATAGTTGTTGATATAAAAACTATCTCTAATAATATTGGTTCACCGTCGGAATTAACTGCTAACAGCGATTAAGTGGTTCACCTTGTGGTGTTGAGTATTGTATCCAGTGATCAATTGATTGACATCAAGATTCTCCAGCGAAAGTCTGAAACTTGACGCAGCTATTGACAAAATTTTGATGAAGATGCTGTTTTTAGTAACCACTACCCCAATTTGTTGAAAGTGGATAAAAGTTCTTTAAAAGCCGAAATTAAAGTTATAAACAATTTTTCGGTTCAAACAGTTCAACTGAGTGATTATTTGAAAAAATTTAAATATACACATTGTTTATGTTTCATGTAGATTAGTGGGTAAAAAAATTAATAAAACTAGTTTGATTTAACGTCTTTTTATGTGGTTCTTGGAACCAAAAGTATACCTTGAGCTTAGAGATGCTTTCAACGCGTAACAAATAGAGGATGTTCAATTTAGCACAATAGAAAAACTACTTGATCATAATTCGTTTGTTCCTAGCATTTTGGTATATTTTAATGAATGAATAACGTGTTTTTTAATGAATATCTTCTCACGTTTTCGGTCTTAATCAAAATATTTGAAGGATTCTCAAATTTATAAATTTATTTTATGTTTACGTATATATATATATATATATATATAAATTTTTTTTTTCATTTTTCGTGGGCATCAGGTTAATAGTAAACACAGTATCAGTTTATGTTTTAATTTGACGTTTCGCTCCTTCAATTTGGAGCATTTTCAAAAACTTCACATATCGATGTTTTACAATAAAATGAATAAGTTTAAACGATTAAAATTGAATGTAGACATACAGGCGATAAAAACTGGTAGTTAATAAAATAATTTCAAAAACAAATAAAATCGAAAGTACATGCTTCAGAAACAATTCATTTACAGTATACAGGGGACAGTCAAATGGTTGATGTTATTATTATAATAAATTATAATATATCTGGCTTAGATTTTTGATATCTTGTTTATCGTTTACTACATTGTTCTCCTTTTTTATATGTATCATTTCTTTTATTGTTAGTTTTTTGTAATTAGAGTCTTGGTTTATTATTTTAGTATTATTAAAGTCAAATTTATGTTTTTCATTTTTCTCATGTTTATGAAGTGCAGTGGAGGCGTTTTTTGTATATTTATGGCCATTGAGTCTATTTTCAAGGTGTTGGGTTGTCATACCTATATATTTTTTGGGGCAGTCTAAACATAGTATTGAGTATATGACGTTAGATTTTTTTGACAGGTTTATTTGACTTTTTAATTTGGAAAACAATGGTGATAGAGCGTTTTGTGCCCTATGACAAACTTTTATGTTGTGTTTAGATAATATATAATTTAGTCTTTCTGATAGTTGATTTGTGTATGGCATTGCGATGTATGTATGAGGGGGTAGTGTATTGGTTTGTGTTGATTGGAATAGATTATTGTAATATTTATGTGTACGTTGTTTAATAATTCTGTCAATATGTTTGGATGGATAGTGATTGTTTTGTAATATAGTTTTGGTTTGATATAAAATCTCTGGACGATATTCAGGTGATGTAAGTGTGATTGCTCTATCTACTAATCCTATGATTACGCTATTTTTTTGGGAATTAGGATGGTGGGAGTGGTAATTCAAGTAGCGACCGGATGATGTTTCTTTAAAAAAATGTTTTGTTGTAATTTTATTTTCTCTAGTTTTAATAAGTGTCATGTCCAGAAAATTTATGGTATTGTTTTGTTCTGTTTCTATTGTGAATTGAAGCTTAGGATTAAAACCATTGAAAGCAGCCAATATATGATTTATTTCATTGGATGGAACGGCAGCTAAGCAATCATCAACGTATCTTTTAAAAAATAATATATTGCAATTTATTTGGTTTAGGACATTTTCTTCTAGATATTCCATTACAATTTGTGCGAGGGTTGATGAAATTGGTGAACCCATAGTGCACCCGTTGAGTTGTTTAAAAAAATCTTTTTTATATTGAAAAAAATTATTGTTTTGGATTAGCATTATTCCTTGTATGAATTCTTCATATGTGAGAGTTGTGTGTTCTTTTAATAATCTCCATTTTTGTTTTAATATATGGGTCATTAGTTCGTTAGGAATGTTGGTATACATTGAGACTACGTCTAGAGAAATAATGCTATAATTGTTTGGTATTTCAACAGTGTCTAAAAAATGTTTAAGTGTAAACGAATCTTTTACGTAGAATTCATTCTTGTTGATTATTTGTGTGAGACAGTTTGATAAATATTTAGACAGTTTGTAAAAGGGGGATTGCACGTAAGAAACTATTGGCCGTAATGGTATGTTAGGTTTATGTAATTTAGGTAAACCGTAAATTCTTGGTGGTATGGCGTTATGTGTTTGTAATTGCTTAGCCTCCGTTGCATCAATTGAATGATTATCCAAAAGTTTTTTAACAAATTTATTATTTTTTTCTTGAAACGACTTTGTTTGATCAGATTTTATTTTTTTATATACATTTGTATTATTTAATATTTCATTTATTTTTGTGTCATAATCTGTAGTGTTCATTATGACAGTTTTATTACTTTTGTCAGGTTGTAGTACCGTGATTTGAGGGTTATTTTTAATAAACGTGTCTATGTTGGTTGTTGTCTCGAAAATTCGAGATCTTCTAATATTACTGACGCAAATGTTGTGTTTGACTATCCTGCTGAATTCTGTTATATTTTCTCATGTTTCATTCACCAACTTTGCTCCCATGTTTCACATCTTTTCTTGGTTGTACCGTACCGATGACGGCTAATGAGCCAGAAACATGCATGTCTGCGGTTACCACTTTTTTCAGTAGCCCCTTCTTTTATTTGCGTGCAATACCCATTAATCTATTCGTTACTTATGAAGAACCGTTTATATTGCACAGATTTGGTGTAATGCAAACGTAAAGAAACCGTCAAACATAACACCGATTAATTATGGATGGACATTAAGTGACAATAAATACGAATTTCATTGGTTTGACGGCGAAGAATGTCCATCCAAAGTATGCGATGTAATTGAAATGGACGAGGAAGTCATTGATGAAACGGATGAGAACATCGGTAAAAATATTTTTTATGCTAATACAGTCATTTAATACAAAAATATATATTTCAGAAAGCAATCAAGGAGAAAGTACTTTTGACGAAAGTTCAGATGACCAAGAAGTACTTGAAGATGAATCTGACGATGAATGAAGTTTATAATTTTATTATTTTTTTACTTTCATAATAAGTGCATAATTATATGAAAAATGTTATATTTATGAATTAGATAAATGAAATCTTATTTACAATTGTATACTGTACTATAAAAATTTATTAAATTTAATGATTGTTTGAAAGTTTTCTGGATATTCTTGTATTTTACAAACTTTTCATAAAATTTTATAAATTTTTATATAATTATTATTATCTATTTAACCAGTTATTATTATTTAAAAATTATTTTTGTGAAAATGCAACCCAATTTTTGCTAATTTTAAACAATTTAAGTAAACATATAAATAAAAATGCGAGTATACTATACTGCAAAGCAGATCACACACCATAGTTTTTAGTGTATTTAGGATGACATTCTGATCAATATTCACTTGAATTATTATTAATATACACTTAAAAATATTTTTTTTTTGTAATTGAAGCTAAGTTCTAAATATTTTTTTTTAATAATAATAATAATATCATCGCAATTTTCAAGGTACCTCGGTAAAATTTTGATAAACTTCGTTTTACACTTATCAATTTGTAGAAGTTTGTCCCATCCAATATGTACGGCTTTTCAATTTTAATACTTTATGCTATATTTCTGATGAACGTTTGCAAATGCCGTATACTAATTTATTACCTTGAAAGGGTATAAAAATGTCATGGAAATTTTCATCAGCTGTATAAAGTCTTTCAGTTAGAAATGTACGGCATTGTCTTTTTTTCCATTTTTCAACATTTAAACAAATAATATCAGCCATAATATTTGTAATATAACATAATTATTATTCCATAGTTTACTTTTAAAAAATTGTAAATTTTCTAATTTTTTAATTTTTTTTTAATTTTTATTTTGTACCATTTTTTGTGAACGGCTATGGTTTAGTTTTATAGCTTTGTGTTATATTTCACCAAAAAAGTGATTGCCGTAGAGGAAATAATGACCTTAACGAAAAAAATCAATATTTCATTTAAAAAATCAGAAAATTGTTTATAAATATTTCTAAAAACCATAATTTTTAGACGGCAAGTTTTTCTATACATCAAATTTACGTTCGGAATTGATGCCGTACATTTTTAAATGACCTTAAAGAACAGAGGTTAGAATCAAGGGTTGCACCGAAGATTTCTCACCCCTGTCCCAGTCGATATGTACGGCGATGCCAAAAAATCGAAGTACGCGACAACCCAAATCGTTGTATATAAATGCCGTACTGTATCAAATTGCCGAAAATGGGGTGGAAGTTTTCGGAAAATCGAAAATTTTATCTGCGCCTGGTACCAATAGTTTTATACGGCATTAGGTCGTAGGCCATTACTTTTGTATTATCCATCTCAATTCCGAATGCCGTACAAATATGTTTGACCAAAAAGTACCCCCCCCCCCTTCAACGCTATGTTTACCTTACTTGTGTACTCACCTGTACCGCTAAGAAGTGACGGTATAGGTTCTAAATTATTTTTTATATATACTAGTATTGATTTATATGTGATTCATGGTGGGTCAAATGACTCCTCAATTTATGGGCTGGGCTTGTAGTCTATTAGATGGGTTGGGCGGAAAAGTAATTTTTAGGAATCCTGGCCGATATTTGAAGCACCTGAGATTATCGAAGGGAATTAGATTTGATTTCCAATTGTCGGCCGTTCATCTCTTACAGCGGATCAGATATTTTGCAAATTATAGATAATTTTGAGTTACGCAATATTATTTAGGGCCACTAAGAGTACATTGATGAGAAAAGTGAATATTCCTTAGTCACATACACTAAAAATAGGAAATTGAACTCCGAATATACAATCAAGCCGCCTGAACATGGGCACTTCAAATTTAACAAGCCAAGAAAATATTTATCACTAGAAACAAATCCAACAAGACTGCATTATTAGAAGGAGGTACATTTTATATTGATTCCTGTGAACCTAAATATATACGCAAGAGCGGAAAAACTATCCATAATAACTGTTTCCGCCTATTATGCGAGTGGGGAGTTGACACCTTCTCTCTACCTCTGCATTCATTATAAAAGGCCATATACCAACTTAGATAGAGCACTTGTTCCAGTCCATCGTTAGAGGAAGGTGTAATAGCAGGGTTGGTCACTGAATCAAACCGACTCGTAGTCGACCTCACCGGCAACTTGGACGCCTCCAACAAAAAATTTACGAACCCACGTGTTCAGAAGAACTTTTTAGTTCGACAGTTCTTGTAATACTTGGAAGTTTTACAACTGTTTCTTTCGAAACAAAATTTATATTTATAAACCCCTGAAGAAACCCGCAACTATCACAACATAAAAAATCCACACCAGACGTAGGAAGGATATTAACCCAGTAAATATTAAACACCCACGAAAGTTAATAAGTCAGGACACCCTTAACTGAGGAGGCAACTCCCTCCAGCAGTGAGTCCGCTGTTGGTATTAGCTTTCACAGCCATCCACACCTATTCATAACACAAAAACACCCAAAATGTCCTCCAGACGCACCCGCAGATTCCAACGCACCACACCCCAAACGTACAGTTTCATCGACTTTTCCCGATATTGACAACATCATCAGAAAAATTATACTCCCTGATCCCACGGAGCCCTCCACTTCAACCCCTTGCTTACTCCAAGAACTTCACGAACTCGGAAAAAAGTTAGACTCCAAACATCCATACTCGAAGCCTCTAATCCATCCTCCCCAAATCTTCAACACTCCGAACACCTAAACTACATACAAACCCACCAACGCACCTTACAAATGGAGTTTGAAGAAAGGATCAGTTCTATCCGACAGCAATTAGTGGCTAAATAAAGACTAGACCTCCTCTCCAGACACGAATCTCCCTATTCATCCTCCCTAAACTCTCAAAATTTCTCCACGCCAACCTCAAACCCTCAAAACTCTCCCACGTCAACCCCAAACCCCACCGCTTCAACCTCAATACACACTTCCACTCCACCCCTTCCAAGACTTACGCCTCCTCTGTAAGTTCCCCAACCCACACTTCCTCAATTGTCCGACAACCATTCATCCCCGGCGAGGATGATTTCACCCTCGTCGGGAAAACAAAACCCCGATCAACCCCAGCTCCTTCCCCCCTCAACAACCCCACACCAACCCCAACGTACACCCAAACTCTGATCTTCAGAAACCTCCCATCCCAATATTCAACCCAAAAATCTTATTTTACCCTTTTAAACACCCTCGACCTTCTCAACGGACACATACTATATCTCAAAGCTAACTTCAACAGAACAGCCCTCCTCAAAACCTCTTCCACGTTGTCAGTAAGCACAATCCTTAGAAGAATCCGAAACTACACTGGTGACACTATTCACATTCTAAACTCCACTCAACGTCCACCCCAACCAGTGAAAACTCTAATACCCTCCTTCTCACTTGTCTGCAGGAATGTAGACGATCCCTCTCGAAGAATTCGAAGAAATTCTTCACCATCAAGAATTCCCGTTCACCAAAGCTTGGCGAATTATCGCCAAGGCCACAAATAAACCCACTTCGATGTTCCGCATCATCACACATTCCGAGATCCACTACCACCAAGCCCTCACTTGCGGCATTTCATTATTTGGATTTCCACACCAGTGCGAACCATCCAACGCCAACCCTCTGCCCCCGTCCCAAAATATTGCAACAGATGCACCAAATCCGGACACTCTTCCGATTCTTGTCGGTCTCAACCGATTTGTCCTTCCTGCGGCCAAACCGGCCATCGCATCGAAAAATGCCCCAAGTCCGGTACTCCTACTTGCACCAATTGCGACGGACCTCACGCCGCTTTCCACCCTCGCTGCCCCGCTAACCACACCAAACACCCCCCAAGAAACCGCCCCAGTCACCCTCGAAAAGCCACCAGTTCCCTTCGAACTCTCTACAGACTCCAAAATTATCATATAAATCCTTACCCTCACCCTAATGAAAGCCATTCTCAACTCGAGGGACATCATAGCCGACACTCTTCGTCACCTAAGGTAAAAGACTCAATTATCGTCAGTGTCCTAGCTATCGACACATTTTCAGTCATTATCAATAAAATAAAGGCATACGTATTAAAAATGAAAATTTTGAAGTGTTATACTCCTTGTCAGTGTGTTCGCTTGCAATCGGAACGGCGTGGGGTTGATCCAGTCAGTGAATGTGCTAATAAATACAAGGAACTAGTCGAGTGTCATCCGCCGAACCGCAAGCAGCGTAATTCTTACTAGGTAAGCTAAGCATCCGGCTATATTATGTATTCTTGTTAGTGATAGCTTACGCTACTTAGTGAAACTCAGCAACATTCATAACTTTATTAAATAGTTTTAGAATAATAATTACTGATTAAATAATCAAAATTTATACATACACTTCATAAAACCTTAATGTCGATAAATGGTACACGCAAAATTGCACCTGCACTAAACATCGACACTTGTGTCGATAATTGGGTATCAGCTGAAATTTATCTTTTTGTAAATATTTTTTTTAAATATATTATTATTGGACTTATTAAAGCTTTTTTTTATAAAATACATGTTCCTCGTACTGTGTACTAATTATCGACATAGAAATTTCTGCCTAAAATTTAAGCAAAAAAAATAAAATATCTAAGTGTCGATAACTGACACAACTCTGTGTCGACATATGATTCCTATATTGTCGATATGAGGAACAACTGTAGTTTAAAAAAAAACATATTTTTAGCTTCATTTTACCGAATGCTGTTATACTTAAGATGCTTTCTTACCTCTAAAGCCCAAAAATTACAAATAAAGCACATCGACATGTTATATTACTATAATAGGTCATCGAAAAACATGCCTGTCAATAAGTAACGATAATTGCAACCTGAATATGTCGATACATGAAACCCGTTTTTATTTCAGATATTAATACTAAAATACATATGAAAAAATGGCGCAAAGACTGCAGTACTCCGAAACAGACATGGAAAATGCTGTGGCCGCTGTAAGAGGAGGCATGCCTGCACTACAGGCGGCCAAAAACTTCAAAGTTCCTAGGACTACAATTTTAGATAAGGTTAATGGAAGAGTACCTCCTTAGCGAAAAATTGGTCCCGACACCGTATTGACAACAGTAGAAGAACATCATCTTGTAAATTGGATGATCCAGAGTTCCAAGTGTGGTTTTTCGGTAACCAAAAATCAATTATTGGAAAGTGTCCAAATTCTTATCAAGGAACTTGGTAGAGAGACACCATTCACTAATGGCAAACCTGGCAGACGTTGGTTCGAGTCTTTCATGCGGAGGCACCCAGAATTATCTCAACGGATTTCTCAAAATTTAACGAAAGCCAGGGCAAATGTAACAGAGGACAAATTAAGAGCTTGGTTTGCGGAAATTGAAGAGTATATTCAGAACAATGACCTTAAGGAAATATGGAGTGATCCAAAAAGAGTTTACAACTGCGACGAGACTGCATTCTTTTTAAGTCCCAAGGGGGAAAAAGTTATCGTGCGAAAAGGTGAAAAAGCAATTTATTCAGTCATAAATAATGATGAAAAGGAATGCGTGACAACTCTTTTGATGTGCAATGCTGCCGGTGATATTCCACCGCCTCTAGTAATGTTTGCGTACAAAAGACTTCCCAATTATATATCTACAAAAGTACCCCCTGATTGGGCACTAGGTCGATCAGACAACGGTTGGATGACTGGCGAATCATTTTTTGAGTATATTTCGAACATTTTTTTCGAATGGTTAAAAAACAACAACGTCACTTTTCCAGTTGTACTATTTGTAGATGGCCATTCGTCGCATCTGACCATGCAACTAAGTGAGTTCTGCTCTAAAAATCAAATTATTCTGATTAGCCTTTTTCCGAACTCAACTCACATTCTTCAACCGCTTGATGTGGCGGTATTTAGGCCACTAAAACTAGAATGGAAGAAGGCTGTAACTAATTGGAGAATTGAAAACAATGGAGTCAAGTTTAAAAAAGAAGACTTCGCTCCGTTACTTAAGAAAGTTATTGATGGTTTTCGAAGCCAAATGCCAAGTATTTTAGCCAATGGATTTAGAGCTTGTGGTCTTTTCCCACTCCAACCTAATAGTATCAAGTTTGAGAAATTTTTCAATACTAGAAACAAACCCAATGAAAATGCGACAAATAATGCTGATAAAACACTCGAATTTAACGTCTCTGATACGAGAAAATTCCTTAAATTTTTCGAAAGCAGAATTCAAGACAAAATTGAATTATTTCAGCTAAGTGCACAGGAATGGGAAGGGCCTTCAGAAGATAAGAGCCTGTTTTTGTTTTGGAAAAGCCTCAAGGAAGATTGTTTTCATGTAGATACACAAACAGTAAACAACCCTATTGTGATTACAGTACTTCCTGATGAAGAATATACCAAAATTAATGGGGACCTGGCAAATACTTCGGATGCTTGTTCCCTGGGAAGCATAGATATTCTCAATATTACTTCAGACGATGTTGATGTAGATTTGTTGTATAATATTCAAGACAATACTGATGACTTTAACTATACACATAACGGAAAACTGGCAGATAGATTAACACCGATACATGATATAGCAGAGTATAATGATGATACTCACTGGAAAAATAATGAGGAATACTACAAAACCCTGGAGAAACAAAATACATTAAGAGATGATAGAACACCAACTAAAGATACGACACCAGAAGAAGGGACCATACAAGAAGAAGGGACCAAAAAAGAGGGGGCCATACCAAAAGAAAGGACCATACCAGAAGAAGTGACAATTCCAGAAGAAGAGAAAACATCAGGAAAACCTCAAACTTCAGGAAAAAAGATGACCCAAGTCGAAGAGAAGACTTCGGTAAAAGTTAATAAAACATCAAAAAAAGAAACGACTTCAGAAGAAAATAAGGTGACAGCTCGGGTGACAGATAGAGATCATACAAGAGGTAGGCAGACACTGTCAGTAATGCAGATCCTGACAGATAGAGAAAAAGCCCCAGAAAGACAGAACACGTTAGAAAAAGAGAATACGCCAGACAAACAGAAAACGTCAGAGAGACCAAAATCGACAGAAAGTGAGAAAACTCAAGATAAAGAAAATATTCCTACGCCCTTCAAAAAAGCTTTATTCTGGGCCCCCAAAGATGATAAAAAATTAGAAGTTAAACGGAAACTGAAGGAAAAGTTACCAGCGGTAGCATCATCACAAAAATGGCAAGAATACCAGCGAAAAAAAGAACAAAAAAAGCAAATTGAAACTGACGAAAAAGAAAAGAGAAAAATAGCAAGGCAAACGAAACAAAAAAGGAAAACAGAAGTGACTAAAGAAATCAAATATAGCATTGGGGATTATGTCATAGTGAAATATTATCACATGTTTTTCCCAGGCTTAATAATAAGTAATTCTGCTGAAAATGAATATAGTGTTCGAGCAATGGAAAAAAGTGGCCAGAACTGGAAATGGCCAAAAGTGGAAGATAAATTAGATTATAATGTCAACGACATTATGCGTGTGAATACAAAACCTAAACTTATAAATAAACGTGGTATATACGAGGTTCCTGAAATAAGTGGGATGCAATAACACTCTTCAGTGTGATTTTTTTTTATACATACTTAGGTATATTTAAGTATTTTGTTTTTCTTTAAGTATAGTAAAAAATTGCTAATGTACTTAGTATTCTAATGGTTGCAATATAATTTTTTATTTTTGTTTTGAACATATCTATAATAATACAGAATTTATTTTATTGAATTTGAAATGAATTTTTATTTTGTTAATAAACAATTTTTCAATGAAGTTTTTGAAATTAATTTCTTAATTTCTTGATTACTATCGCACAAAACTTCAAATTCAGAAATAGGTACATTCCTACAAAAGTCTTCCATTTTTGAATTTGACATTCAGCAACCATCTCTTCTCTGCTGAAGAGTGGCTTATTTTATTGTTTAGTGTCAATCGACATATGTCGATAACTAGAACTTTGGGTGTCGATAATTGATACACTCAATATTTTCCTGTGTCGATAATAGAGACATTATATTTTAACAATACTTTTCCACCCATTTATTTTTCAGGTTAAATAAAATGTTTGAAATGTTATGAACATTGTTCACAGATCAATAATGAACCTATGTTTATGCCTATTGTATAAATATAAATGTAAGGCTTTTTATAATGACTATGCAAACCACAAAGGCATCATAACTGTGTCGATAACTGGGGCGTTTACCTTAACTCCGTCCATATATCGACACCACAGCTCTATCACAAACATAGGCAGGCGTGCTCCCTTCGCTTTCACCCCCATCAGGAGTGAAAGTACTTCTACTTAAATCCGCGAGCCCCAACCCCCCTCCGTCGGTGCGTTTTTTTCTGTAGCATGATGAATTTATTCACTAGCCAAATGGGCCGACATCGACGAAATTTTTGGATTCACGATTATTATTATTACTCAAACCTACACTCAACTCAAATCAATTCTACACAAACAATAAACTAGAGCCTCCCCTCGAATTCTTCAACCAACCATCTACTCTCTCAACATCAACACAAACACAACCCGCCAACCCCCACCGAACGCGCATACAAACCCTATTAAAAAAGCCTCCAACCTCGCCCTGCAGAGGAACCGCATCCTATATCAGGGCCTTATCTCGAAAACCCCCAAAACCAAGTCAAAACCTACAAACCCACCAGAAAATCTCTCGAACTTCTCTCTCTATCTCTTAGATAGAGCCCATTTTACTACTAAACATTGTTTTATTCATTATTTATTCGTTGATCTGTACGATCTGGTCCTTCGAGTTTATATCGCAACAATAACAGTCTCATTGAAGTTGTGTACAAGGACGTTGATATTAAATCAGAAACGCTTAAAGACGTTAGAAAATTGATCCACCTACACTTTGGTGACAACTGGAATAAAAATGAAAAGTGGCAGTTCTATAACGACATCTTCTCTGCTTCGGAGGAAAATGTTACTGCTGACAATAATGGGGATGACAATGACAGCTCCACTAATAATAGTTGTTATGTAGTTTAGGGCTCAAATAAAGACTCACAAGTACAAAGTTTAACACGTTTATTGTGATGCCGACAACTGACTTCCTTGACAGTGTTGACAGACCTTGACATTATCTGGCTCTGTCTACAGTCTCGTTCACGGCAACTCACCCAATATACAATAATAGTGACTTTGACTTCCTTGAAGGTGAAACAGAGTCTAAATTTGAAAAAATACGTGTGGCACTCGGAGACTGCCGCGGTAAAGCTATTGCATACAGTTTCACACTTTGACGTTCACAATTTCTTTTTCTTTTTAGCTCTTTTTTCATCTCTTTATGCTTTTCTTCTCTATACTTTCACAGTCCTCGTATCAGCATAAAATAATCAAAACTTATTGGACAGTTCTCGTATAATCATACAAGTATCAAAATTTATTGGACAGTCCTGGTATCAGCATAAAACGCATTCGAAAATCCTCGTATCATCATAAAATAATCAAGACATATTGGACATTCTTCGTATAGTCATAAAAGTATCAACACTTATTGGGCAGTCCTCGTATAAGTATAAAAGAATTAAACTTTATTGGACAGTCCTCGTATAAGTATAAAACAATCAAAATGCATTGGACAGTCCTCGTATCATCATCATAAAATAATCAAAATTTATTGGACAGTCCTTGTGTAGTCATAAAAGTATCAACATTTATTGGGTAGTCCTCGTATAAGTGTCAGGTTATTTTCGTTACGGAATTTCTGGATTCAGTCTCCACGCTCAAGGCCCGCGATAGTGGACGATATGGCAGAACAGTATGGACACAAAGGTTTACGTCTTCCTCCTTACCATTGAATATTCAACTATATCGAATTAATTTGGGGCATAGCAAAAAATTACTACAATAGGCATACTGGTAGGGATGGTAACAGTGCGAATAACTGCCTGAACAAGTGGCACGAGGCACTGCACATGATAACTCCTGATATGTGGAAAAATTCTATACAACGTACTGAAAGAGAGATATTTAAATGGTATGAGAGGGAAAGAATATTTGATCGTTCAAAAATTAGTCCGATAGTTATAAATTTTAATAGTGAAGAGAGTGACACTGATGTTAAATCAGATGAAGAAAATGAAGAAGAATTTGAATCTGCCTAGCTTCATTTTACAATATGTTGATTTGTTTAATGTTAGCTTTTGTCTTTGATAATACGTTCATTATTAAACATATTTTATTTTATAGCTTGTATTTTTATTATATTTATTTATTAAAATATTTGGTAAGTCAGTTATAAAGCTTACCACTTTTATTCTAGAATTCCTCACTTTTTGAAATCTATTCATAAATTTAATTAACAAAAAACGTAAATGAAAAAACTCCACACTATATTAAACGAAAACTATCAAACTATCGATAATTTTGTAGTTTTCATTTATAATATTGTGAAATTTTCTACATTTACGTTTTTTGTTGACTTCAGTTATTTTCTGTTAATTTCCATATTTCGTGAACACACTAACAACGCTACAAATGTTCACAATGATGACGTAAACGCAACTTTATTTGGTTTTTACTATATCCTATTGATTTTCAGTTGACTAGATCGAGTACAGCGGGTCCTATAAATCCAGATATACTACATTTTTGGTTATTTTTGGAGAAATTTCGGTTTGTTAGCACGATACATCCCCCGAAGTGTATACAAGTCACAATTTTATGATAGAATAGTGTTCACAGCCACACATGCGGAAAAGTTAGTTTTAGTTTTTAAAACCGTTTATTTTTTTCTAAAAACCGTTATTTCGTGTTGTTGTTGATGGAAAACTTTTTTTGGGGTAAACCAATAGTTTTCTCGCATATTAGATAGGTTGGGCGGAAAAGTAAAACTCTAAACAACAATTGAAGCTAGGACATGGAGATTATATACAAAAAAATCTTTTTCTACGGCTATTATAGAATTGGTATGGAAGAACAACTGTCAAAAATTTCGTTTGTCAAAAATTTTAAATTATTATATTTCTTTTTTATTTTAGATTGAAATTGATTAATACTTCATAAAAAGTAATTGAATTCATATAATTTGATTTAAATAATAACTATCACATTACCTCATTCCTTTTTAGTGTTGATACTGATAGCAGTGATGATTTCACCACATCTCTTCCAGAAGTTAGCAATTCAATCTATGTTGTTTAGTTTTTTATTTGATAATCGTATAAAAAGAATAGTCTGAGACACCAGTGGAATTCAAAATTCTGCACTCGTAGAACCGTTTACTTCGCCTACGGCGAGAGAAGAGAGAGAGAAAAGTTCGTAAATGAGTTTTGTTGAATGGAGTTTTCTTGGGTGAATTGTTCTTTTTCTTATTGGTGCCCTGGTGCAGGATAGGTTCCCTCTTCAGGGCTGGGTTGGGATTGCGTTGGATGGTTTAGTGCGCGTTGACTGAGAAATTGAGTTGGGGGTTGAAGAAGTGTCTGGTAAAAATTTTTTAAGAAGTGACTAGGAAAAATTTGTTTAGAAGTGTATGGAATTGAGAGTGATTGGATGGGCTTTTCGCTAGAAGGTATCTGGAGGGTTGTGTTATGTTGGGGTGTATCGGGGGTTGATGTGGTGTGACAAAAAGTGTCTGGGATGGAATCGTAAATGTAGAAGACGAACCATGTATCGTTGCCGATACATGGTTGTTGTTGTGTTGAGCTGGCTAGGTGTCGGAAATTATTTGGTGAAAAAAGGGGTGTTATTTCTGATTTTGATGTCTCCGATGTTTTAAGAAGAAATATCATGAAATATTAGAGATTGGAAATTTTTACTGGTTTTTGGATTTTTTGAGAAAAGGTGTATAGGAGACATTTTTCAAAAGTGTATGGAATATGATGATTTGTTGAAGTTTGATGAAAAGTTGCGGTGACGTGCCTTCGGTGGTTCGGGACTGTTTACGGTGGTCGGTGGAAAAATAATAATATTAAATCTAAAAATGCGGGTGCGTCGTTCGTCGGTCCATTTGGCTAGTGCCTACGGATCGGGAAACAAGTATTTCTCCTCGCTCATTCCACCCTTGATATAGAATATATATACTATTCTTACCTTGCCACCAGCAAGAGTTTTCAACCCATTTTTAACCTAATTATTCCAATCAAGGAAAATAAAAAGCAACTAATCTACGAATCAACCATTTTCGACTATCAGACCTTTGACTTGTGAAAAACGTGCAGCTACCTCAACATTTCCCGTACAAGTGAACTTGAAACGGTCCTAAATGAATAATATCGACACCTGATTTAATATCAACAACCAAACAAAATTCCCTACATAAAATGTCAGAATATTCTTTGATTGCGTTCTTCTCCAATGTTCAATGTTCCACTGGTTTTGACATCATGCCGTGCACAGCTTTTAGCTACGCTTCGTCGTGCCAACAAGATTAAAGTTTTAGCGTATTTGAATTGGATGTTACCATTGGTAAGTTTTTGTAGAAGGATTTTACATCATATAATTGTATTACTTCAATAAATGTCGAAAATTGTAATTGGGATATTGGTGTTTAGTTCCTTGTAACTCTATTAAGATCAGCATATTTATTACAATTTTTATCTTTTTCTTTAGTTGTGAAAATGTGTACTATTACTAACATAAATAGGATGTGAAATCTGTGTGTGTATAAGTAATAAATCTGTGATTAATACAGCTTTGATATAGCCCACAACACTTTAAGTGAACATTTCATTACTTATGTATAATATTTCCTTACTTCCTTTTCATTAAATATTGTTATATTGATATAAACAAAAATATATGCGTCAAACAATTTCTTAAACTGTGACTAAATAATAGTATATATGTTACGGTTAATACAAGAAAGTAGTTAATTCGAGAATTAACCGGCTAAAACGCGAATTATCCAATACAGCCGGTTATTACGGAAGAAATAACAATAATTGAAAAATATTCGCAAATTATTCGGTTAAAACGTGATTTAGACAATATGATCGGTTATATCCGATAACACTTGGCTCTTTCGCGAATTAGCCGGGTAATGAGTTCAGTAAGGAATTATTAATGTCGCATTCATTCATTCATAGACGTGCGTATGTATAGGTACTGAGCTACTGAGCTGTGATTTTTATTACATAAGTAATACCGAATAATAAAATAAGTTCTCTTAAATCATAATAATAAACAAGAAATAGGTATATTCTCTATAAAAAAAACACAAAAGGCTAATAGGTTAAAGTTTAATACCTATGGATCAAAACTTATAGGTACCTACGTTTACTACATATTACTTATTGGAACAGGATAGGCTTGAATGACACTTGGAATTACATAACAGATTTCTCGACTTACATCTACATTTTTTGGTGAAACATTTGCTTTTACAGTTACATTTTTGAAATCCCTGTCCTCCGGAAATTGACTGCTTTTTGGCAATTTCTATTAATGATTTTTTTTCACTTGACACACACTCTAATGGAATTAACTTTCGTTTGCAAACAGCAAATTCATTTCTAGAGTATTTTTCACGAATAGTACTGTTTACGTTACCTAATTCATAATATCCTTTGTCATTATCAGCGTGTACAATCGTCAGCAATGCATTATTGAAGTCACAACGTCCTTTATCTAAATCTGGAATACGGACTCTGACAGTATCCCCTACGCAACAAGATGGAAATTTTTCTTTCGATATAAGTACGGTTCATTTTTTCAGATTGTTTCTCCAAGCACTTTTTAGCTTGTGCTCTATTCTCCAAAATACTGAACTGCTTCACAAATATCACACTTTTCACCTCCAGTTTGACAAAGACACTCATTTAACACATCAGTTATGACGTTTCGTTCTTCTCTCACTTTATTATTATCTTCAATACAGTTAATATTTTGCATGTTGTTTTCGTGGACTTCGATTACTTGAAGGACTCTATTTTGGTGATTTTCAACTGTTTCTGCCGAATTTGGTACATCAATTATTTAAATCTGTATTATACTGGTTTAAAATGAGCACCTTGAATCTATTTTCTTGAATACATTGACGTTGTGACATAACTAATAAGGCTGCTGATATTCGGGTTTACGTTTGGAATAAAATTTATACTGTCCGTAATATTATTTGGCTTATCGATATATTTCAGATCAACTGCAATCATAATGTTGGATGGAGAAATTGATTTGATACCATTTAATTACTCAATTTCGTATCCGAATGATAGTGTCTTTCCATTTTTAGGTTATGTGTAGTTCAGCCATTACAAACTTAATAGAATTATAAAAAATACTTGCTTTTATTTTCTAACCATTTTTATTTAAAATGATTATCAACGTGAAGTACTGTGAAATATACAAATACTTGGTAAATGTACAAGATGACCTTACTAGTGTTTTGGTGTGACATTAAGTTGAGAATTCTTTAATATGTAATGTCAAAAGCTTAGGAACTGTCACGTAGGAGATAATTGTTAGGTTACATATCACAGTGACATAGATGTCAAAAAAGTCTATGGAAATAAATAATGCAACAAATCGAAAAAGAAGCAGAAACCACAGAACTTTATATTTATTGTGTCAGGAAATATATGAATTTTGTTATTGAGTAAATAAAGCTATTATTTAGGAATTGGAAAATAGGAATAGAGGATAGTTTAGGTAAAAGAATAATGATAATTTGGTAGAAAGAACATTTTTGAAGGACACAAACACATTTTGAAAAAAATTAACACTTAAGAATTAGAATCAGCACACATATGATTAGGGCATAGCAACAAAAAACAATGAGAGTTTGTTGATTAGAAAAGTGGAGGAGGTTTTTTTGAAAATGAACGAGGTATGACATATGGTAGGAATGATAAGAAATTTTAGATAAAAAACTATCAAAATTGTATAAAAGAGTCCTGAATGAACAGTAGAAGCGGCAAATAAAAATATATAAGACGGAATACTATAAAGAAGATACATATAAAAATATATTATATAAAATAACAATTATTGGAGTCACCGGCAGATCTGTATGGTGTGGTTTTGAAAGACAACACTTCAAGAAGGAGTATTAGTGAGGTTGTGAAGACCAGGTTAGTTTTTTTGTCTTTTTTGGTACCAACATTTATGTTAAAGATATAAAAACAGAACTGATCAAAGTAATTACAAAAACATAATTACTTACGCATTTCTGTTTAACGTTTATAAATTTCGACTTCTCAATTTTTATATTAGCATAAGACATTTCATCACTTTGTTTCTTCATTCAATTTTATAATACATATTTCCTGACCAATACAAACTAATTAATATTAAATATTCTTGAAATCATTGTTTTCTTAAATATCATTTCAACGGATACGAATTGACATCTGTTATTACTGTGAGATCTGGAATCGACTATTCTACTGAGAATTTCTAACCATAGGCGCACCAAATAATATTTGAAAAAAAATATTAAAAATTGTTTGAATGAATAATAGATAAAATATTGGAGATAAAGTGTAAAAATAACTGGAACCCAAAAAGTAGATAGAGTATCTCATTCTCACCGCATAAATAAATACATAAAATTTTTCTTTTTATTTTAATGAGCTAGCCACACTAAAATTTAATAAATCAAAATACTAATACAATAATATTAAAAATTCTTCTTATACACACAAATATAACGATATATTCTCATTTGGTATATCATAATATTCTGACTCTTCCTTTTCCTCTTCTACAATTTCATAATTTTCATCTTTTATTTGACCGCTAACTTGTATATCTGTATTTTTGTTATATGTTTGATTAATTATCTTATCAATGCCTATTTCTTCCATATGAGATATGTTTTCATTTAGATCTACGTCATTTTCATCCAGAGTATTTTCTGAGCTGGTATTTTTCACTATATCTAAGAGCTCTTCTTCGGTATTAATTCCTTCAATAAGCAATAAGCTCTTTGGGTAGTTTGGAATCTAATAAGCCAATCTTCAATTCCATACCAAACATTGCTCTGTACGGTCATGGTCCCGTCATGGTATGCACGATTTTTCATCACTTGAACAAATTTAAGACCGTCCGACAAGTTATTTGTGTTATTATCTCTCAGCCATGACGCTAGAATTTTTTCTACGTCCTGGTTGCATCTTTCTACACTTCCCTGTGATTGGCTATGGCGAGGTTTTCCGGTAATTAGTTTAAGTCCAGGCCACATACTTTTTAATTGCTCCAGTATACGGTTACAAAATTCACGTCCATTGTCAGAATGAAGAATCATTGGTGCACCTAATATACAAAATATATTAAGTATTGTTGTGGCCACTTTATCAGCTGTTTAGGATTTTAGGGATATAAATTGCACGAACTTTGTTGAATGATCCTGATAGACTAGTATGAATTTATACTGCCCATCAGGATTCGATTGCATGTCAATGAGATCTACTTGACATCGGATGTTCATTTCGGAATGAATAATGGGTTTCACAACTAATCCCTTTTTCATAGATTTTTGTTTCATTAAGCATGAGGTGCATAAACTAAGGTAAATAGATATACTCTCCTGGGTAATATTTTTATATTTTTTCTTCAGCTCCTGAACCATTCTATTGCGACCACCATGTCCAATAGCCAAATGAGTTGCGTGGATTATATCAAAAAAATCCTCATTGGATACATAATATTGAAAGTCTTGTTCATTTGGTTTTATAGGGGTAATTAATTTTTTAACGCCGCCTATGAAACACACATCATAACGTTTTATGCGGCGATATTGTTGGGAAGTTTTGGAGGCGGTATTTTTTGCCTGTTTGACACATTCAATTGTATTCTTATATTCGTCACTATTCAAATATCCGGTATTTGCACTTTTAGTAACTGCAACTTTGAAAAACTCTTCATTGAAACGCGTTTTAAAATTGTTTATACTTTCAGTATTACCAGCCATGTTGACAAACGACAAAAAACTGAGACAATAAGCGTTCTATGTGGTTGCTTTTGGGTAATTCGCGTTTTAACCTGTTTGCGCTGGATAATATGCGAAACAAGAGCGGAACTATGACATATTCGGGTTTAATCCTAAAAATTCGGTTAATTCGCGTTTTAGCCGGTTAATTCGCGAATTAACTATTTTCTCGTATTAACCGTAACATATATACACCAAGGTGTGAAGACTGTTATTATTCAACAAGCACCAAGATCATTTCGCGAGGGGCTTTGCCCCGAGCAGCATAAGGTGCGAGGCTTATAAATGTCTTCACGACCGTAGTGTCTATACAATTTTTTCCACTACTAGCCAAATTTAAAACAAAAATTAAAAAAAAAATTCTTGTAAAAATCGAGTAGCAAAGGAATGCAAATTCGCCTCTCCACTAATAAAACGATAATCAAGTAGTCTTTTACAGATTGACATTTCCACCAGTAAAACTCATTTGTTTACCAGAGGTGCGTTCATAAAACATAACTTATAACTCAACCGTTTATGAGCGCTCACTAAGCAACAAATAATAATGGTTGACGTGTGTCTGCTGAACGATAATTTTTTTGGAAAACATTAATATTGAAATTATGGCTAGATACAATCTAATTCTTGCGTTATTAGATGATGGTAATATAATTGATACAAACAGAAATATTATAACCCATGCAATAGAAGATTGCAGAAACCACTTTCACGCTAATATTCAAAGTGATAGTATTGGATTTTTGCAATTGGAATTATAATAGTTATGAATTTTCCTTGAAATATCAATAAGTTAAAAGTGTTTGTTCAAAGAAATCAATAGAGTCAAACTCATTGATTTCTCTCCATTACCGTCTCCCCAAATTACGGGTACATCGTATCAAACGGAATATACTCGAAGATTACGAGAAAAAATTCAAAAGTTAAACAATTTAAAACCAGAACTGTTCGAGAGTGATAATCTAAACCATTGGTTCCCAACGGGGGCGATACCGCCCCCCTGTGGGCGCTGCAGCCTTTTAGAGGGGCGGTAGCGGATTCAGAAGCAAATAATAAGCAGTCAAGAGAAATGGTGAGATAAAAATGATTTAATGAGGGTTAATAAGCAGTTTTAAATTAGCATTATTAATAATACTAATAATTATAATAATTTCTTTTAGTTCAGAATAGAAGTATATGACTTGTCCTCGCACGTTGATAAGCGAACGCGCGATGTTCATACAAAATAACATGTTTCGACATGTTCGCACACAGACAAATTGAATCATGCACGAAATGAAACGTATAAAAGCAACAGCTCTACGAATTTTTTGTTAGTTAGTTGTATGTGCTTGGCCGCGATATATAGTCGTGAATCATAAGCTCTGCCGTAGTAAATAATCGTGAGTGGTGTGTCATTTTATAAACATTACTATCTATTAATCTATTGAGAATTCAATTTTTGTATGGAAATGGCTGAATCTACTTCTAAATTAAAAAAGAAATGCCGGCAATACAGTATTGAATATTTAAAATATGGATTTGCGGAATCTTCTACCAACAAATCATTACCTATGTGTTTAATTTGCCGAAAAGTTCTTTCAAATGAAGCTATGAAACCTTCTAGGCTACAAGAACATTTACATAAAATGCATCCTGATAAGAAGAACAAGGATATATTCTATTTTCAAGAACTCGAAAAACAATATTTAAAACAGCCAACTATATCAAACCTTTTTGCATCGTCTTCTAAGCGAGACGATGATGGGCTACGAGCCTCATATAACCACATAACGTTTCATTGTTAATCGCAAAGTCAGGAAAACCACCCACCATTGGCGAGGAGTTAATTTTGCCGGCAGTCGATGAGATATTAAAAACTGTTCTCCATCATAAGACACCATTTGATATCATTAAAAAAATTCCTCTCGGTAATAATTTAGTGCAAAGAAGAATAGATGAAATGGCAAATGACGTTGAAATATCATTATGCGATTACCTAAAGACTTGCAAATTTTCCATTCAACTCGATGAGTCAACTCTACCAAGTAACGAAGCTCTACTCTTATCATACGTACGATTTATAAAAGAAGAAAAAAGTCATCAAGAGTTATTATTTGCTAAGAATTTGGAATCTGATACAAAGGGACATTCTATATTTGATATCATGCAAGAATGGTGGTGCTCCATCAATGATCGGGCGTCATAAGGGTTTCATAGCACATTTGAGAAAAGCAGTGCCAAATGTACTCGCTGTACATTGTATTAATAACCGTCAGCATTTGGTTGCAAAAAAATAAATGAACGGCTGCATGCGTCCCTCAATAACGTTATTGAATCAATCAATATCATAAGAAGCAATTCATTGAATGACCGTTTGTTTCATAAGCTTTGGAATGAAAATGATGAAGACTACAATCGCTTGCTGCTGCACACAGAAGTACGTTGGCTCTCTAAAGGTGGTTGTCTGAATCGTTTTTTCAAACTATTTGACTCAGTGTTGGAATTTCTTGAAGAAAACGAACAATTGCGCGAAAACCTGATCACGTCAAAAAATTACATCGCTTATTTGACGGACCTGTTTAAAGTATTTAATCAAGTTAATCTACAATTGCAAGGTGATGATTTAAATTTAATTAAAACTAAAAACGTCATAGCTGTTTTTGCAGGAGAACTTCTTATATTCAATAGAAATCTTGGTAGAGGTGAGTACAACAGTTTTCCCACATTATCAATAGTCACCACTTGGAAGTTCTTTATGTTGATTTTACAGAGCGTTTCCAAGATATTTTAAACATGGAAATACCAAGTTTGGTTATAGATCCTTTCACAAACACAGATACTGAAGGCTCATCAAATTTGAAAGAACTCACAACTAACGAAGAACTGAAAGTATAATTCAAACGTGGATATCAAGAGTTCTGGCTTCAAAAACCAACACCAGTTCTCTATCCTGAACTGTGGACAATAGTACAGAAGTTGTTAATTGCATTTCCTTCGTCCTATATGGCTGAGCGTGCATTCAGTGCAGTAACTGATTTGCTGTCAAAGAAGGGGAACAGACTACACATCACTGAACGTAGCGATCTGCGATTGTTGTTAACGAAATTGGAACCCGATATTGACAAACTAGTAACACTACACCAGCCTCAACCGTCTCATTGATTTTTTCTTCATTACTAATTTCGTATTTCTTATTGTATTGCGTTTCTTATTTCTATTGTGATCGTATTTCTTATTGATTCTGTGTTTAAATTCAAAAGTTTAATAAACAATTTTATTGTAATGTTTTTCTTATTTATTAAAAGTTTTTATTACGGGTGGGATAAATTTCAAACACTCGGTATGGCTACTTACTAATTCATTTAAAACACTAAACTGATCACTAACACTTAATTTATATATACTCAGTATATTCACTTAAACTAATTTATATGAACACTTTATATTTACTGTTTGCTATTTCGGTGTATTTATTTCACGAGATCACTTTTATCAACTAACTCTTCCGCTGATCGGTCCTTATTTATATTAAAGCCATTTTTACTAGTAAATTCTGGGCTGCGGCTTACACACACAAATAATTTTTCTCGCCATTTCTAGATAAGTCTGTTTACATAAGATAGTCGTGAACTCGTAAACAGTTGTTTATAACTGCGTATCCACCAAAATTTTAACTTCTATACCTGGCTTAGACGGAGTCGGTTTTAGGGACTATACCAGTGTGCTGTTTCGTAACATTACCCCCTCCTTAAATGGAAGTTCCTCCTGTAACTTTTGTGTAGCCGAGACTGGATGTTTGAATCGGCAACTGGCCCCATTTCTACACTTTCCGATCTTATGGAAATAGCAGGGCACCGTCTTCATCGGATACTGATAACGGAGGTTGTAGCTGCAAATTAATATCTAGACACCGGTATCTCTGAAGATAACATCTACCATGTTCCTGATAACTCGCCAATCCAACTGGTTACTCGCTATCTTAGGCATAGCCAGTTTCTTCACGCTGGATTCTAACACATGGTCTCGGAAGTTACATCGCGGTAGGTAGATCGATCTTTAAATTCATCTTTAGTTACCACGTAGAAGACGTACCGCGAATTATGTTCCAGTTTCAGTGTCTTGCTAGGGGCTGGAATCTGGTCTTCAAGTTTTTCTAAATGCCCGAACTTCTTTCGAAAGACGGTTGCCAACCCTTGTGCGTTCTTGATACGGGCGGGGATGTTGTATGCCAGTGAATAATCTTCCGGGAGAGTGAACAAATCTTGTTGTTGTTCCGAAGTGACTCCATATCTAGCTTTCTCGGTACCTCCATACGCGCCAATACATGCATCGAAGGTGGGGTCAGACACATCTCGAATAAGGTTTACTCCTTCCTCTCTGTCATGGTCTCCTTCGAATGGCGCTAGTCGGTTTTGGTGAACTACTTTTGGTTTTCCGTTGGGGATCTTGCTTATGCGATATATATAGCATCATTGATCCTTTTCTTGATTAAGTATGGACCTTCCCAGGATTTTTGTAATTTTGGAGAAAATCCTTTTCTCCTCATCGGGTTGTGTAGCCAAACTTTGTCCCCTTCTTTAAAACCGCCTTCTGTGGCCTGCGTGCCGTACCGACTTTTCATTCTGTCGCTGGCAACTTGAAGATTTGTTCGAACTAATTCATGAATATCATCCAGCCTTCTTCTCAATTGGATTGCGTAGTTTCCGCCTGCTAGATCTTCTCCAGGCCGGCAGCCAAATTCCAGGACACAAGGAAGCCTCATTTCACGTCCAAACAGGATTTTCGCCGGTGTTTCACCCGTGGACTCATTGACAGCAGATCGATAAGCCAATGCGAATAGAGAGAGATACTGGTCCCAATTCCTCTGATGGCTGGATACTACTTTGGACAGGTATTTTCCAATAGTCCTGTTCATTCTCTCGACCATTCCATCTGACTGTGGATGTAAAGCTGTTGTCCTGGTCTTCTCCATTCCCAGCTCGTCGCAAATCTCCTGGAATAGATGGCTTTCAAAATTTCTTCCCTGGTCACTGTGGACTTCCAAGGGTACTCCATATCGGCTGATAAATTCCTTCACCAATACATCCGCGACAGTTGTGGCGTCTTGGTTCGGGATAGCGTAAATTTCCACCCACTTTGTGAAATAATCCATTACAACCAGTATGTACCTGCTACCATTTTCTGTCGTCGGAAATGGTCCAGCGATATCTAAAGCAATCCTTTCGAAAGGGCTTCCAACATTGTACTGTTTCATGGGTGCCTTTTTCTTGCGATGTGGTCCATTACTCGTAGCACAAGTCGTACATTTCTTACACCAGTCCTTCACATCGTCGGAGCTGTTCATCCAATAAAACCTTTCACGGACTCGTTGAAGGGTTTTCTTCACTCCCAGATGACCTCCCAATGGACTGTCGTGTAACTTCTTCAGTACCTCAGCTACTCTCGCTCTCGGGATAACTATCTGTCTTCTCTTCTCGGAACCATCATCGTTCTCAAGGATTCTTTTCAATATGCCTTCTTCCAGGACAAGGAAGTCCCACTGAGCCCAATACGCCTTGAGTTTCGGTCAAAATCTTGACACTTCTTGCCAGGTAGGTCGCCGGTTTTCTTTCTCCCATTGCCGAATCATCTTCAGGTGAGGATCATTCTCCTGATCTTCTATGATCCTGGTGGGTGACCATTCCTCGTTGGCTACAGTAGTTCTTGAAACTGCAGCCTCCCTAGATTCCACCTTGTTGCAGTGGGAGCAGTCTGTTGGGCATGGCCGTCTGGACAAAGAGTTGGCTTTCCGGTGATTCACATCAGCAGGATGTTCACCTCCGTCTGATTTCCCCTGTGGCTGGAGTTCTTGGGTTACAGGAGTCTTGGGGAGCTTGGACGGACTGCGTACGTGCTCTACCTCGCCACACTTCCGACATTTGATCTTCTTCGGCCTCTTGTCTGCCATACTTTTCCACAAGTTGACGATCTGATCAAGTTTGTCATCGTTATCTTCTTCCTGCATGGTTCTACCTTTGTTGTACCGCGAGCTTTTCTTGGCTGCTTTGGATTTAAGAGGTTCTTGGTTTACAGGAGTCGTAGGACGCTTACACGAACTGCGTGCATGCTCTAGCTCGCCACAATTACAGCACCTGATTTTCTTCGGCTTCTTGTCTACCATACCTTTCAACAAGTTGGTGATCTGGTCAAGTCTGTCATCGTCACCTTATTCCTGTATGGTCCTATCTTTGTTGTATCCCGAAGCCATCGTGGCTGCTTCATATTCAAGAGCAGCAGTCAATGCATCGGCCAATGTTTTAGGATGGGCTAATCTAAGCGTCTTCTCCATATCGTGGTCACACAAGCCGTCAATAAAGGCCTGGATGCCTAAACATTCCATCATGTTCTCTGGTGCTGATGGATAAGCAAATCGAACTAGTCGGGCAATATCCATTTCATACTCTTGAAGGGGTTCGGCACGTTTCCGCCTTCGGTTCTTCAGCTGGAATCTGTACAACTGTTCCAAATGTTCGTGACCATATCGCATGTGTAACCTCTTCTTCAGCAGCTGGAAGTCATCCATTTCTTCCAAAGGTATCGTCTGGAGTACATCTAAGGCATCTCCGCGAAGCGCTATGGTTAAGTTCACTGCCTTTTCTCTATCGGACCAATTATTCACTCTAGCGGCTGCTTCAAATTGTTTCACATAATTGGTCCACGACATTTCTCCATCTAACGTTGGTGCCTTGACACGGGTAAAACTGCCAATGTCTTCAAACTTAGATACTGTTTCTGGCTTGCAGGGTTTCGTTTGCTCGGTCTTCTTTTCTTCCACTGGCGTGCTTCGCGTTCTTGAATCGGCAATCTTTTCCTCCAAATCCTTGATTTTCTCGTCTATCGTTGTAATCTTATTCTCGATTTTCACGTCCATCGTTGACATTTTATTCTCAATTTCAGATTTTAGAGACGAAATTTCATTTTCAACGTCAGCGGCAATGTCGTTTTTCATTAATAAGATGTCTGCGGATATATCGTTCTTCAAAGTAGAAATCCTCTCGTCCATATTAACAGAAATGTCGATCTTCATAGCAGAAATATCGTTCTTTATACCCGAAATATCGCTTTCCACATTCGTAGAAATCTTCTGTTCCATGCCAGAAATCTTCTCGTCCATGTTCTCTTGCATGGCAGAAATCTTCTCGTCCATGTTCTCTTGCATGGCAGAAATCTTCTCGTCCATGTTAGCAGAAATTGACGAGATTAAGGTGGAAGCCTCGTCATTAAATAAAACTGTTTCTGGATCAAAGCCGTCATTTTCCAGTGCCACGTTAAGTCTTTCTACTAATTCACTTTTCTTACCGGACGTTTCCAACTCACGATCTTCCAATTCCGCTCGTAATTCCGCCACTTTCAGGTCCCTTAATCTCTTGGCCATTTTTACGTAGATATTTATTTATATTACCCCACACCTGACACCAATGTAATGTTTTTCTTATTTATTAAAAGTTTTTATTACGGGTGGGATAAATTTCAAACACTCGGTATGGCTACTTACTAATTTATTTAAAACACTAAACTAATCACTTAATTTATATATACTCAGTATATTCACTTAAACTAATTTATATGAACACTTTATATTTACTGTTTGCTATTTCGGTGTATTTATTTCACGAGATCACTTTTATCAACTAACTCTTCCGCTGATCGGTCCTTATTTATATTAAAGCCATTTTTACTAGTAAATTCTGGGCTGCGGCTTACACACACAAATAATTTTTCTCGCCATTTCTAGATAAGTCTGTTTACATTAGATAGTCGTGAACTCGTAAACAGTTTTTTATAACTGCGTAACCACCAAAATTTTAACTTCTATACCTGGCTTAGACAGAGTCGGTTTTAGGGACTATACCAGTGTACTGTTTCGTAACATTATTGTACATTTAGTAGTCGTTTAATAAATTTCTACTTCATCATTCCTCTGAAATAAAATTTGGACATTAACTGAAATTGAAGCTAAATACAGATCAATTGGGACGGTGCAGATGATATTCAAATAAAATTAACTACTTTGGACTAACCAGCGACTGGGTGGGCGGCGGTGTAATTTTTGTTCTCTTCTATAGGTGGCGATGGTCCAGAAAAGGTTGGGAACCACTGATGTAAACTGTGACAAAAATGTGCAAATAAAAAAACCCATAGTGACTGTGAAAACCTCCCCCAAAACCAGAAATGAAGGTACGTCAAAAAACAAAGTATAAAGCCTTTCAAAACAAAATAAAAAACTATCTATCAATAGTAATGAGAGGGAAAGTAGACAAAATATCGTCTACGATAAACTACACCCTACCTCAGTAAACGCTGAATTATTAGAAAAATATTCACATGAAAGAGCAAGAATTAAAAATAAATCTCTAGAATTAAAATGCAAAAACAAAGATTTTCTTAAGCTCGTATATATTGATGAAGAATCATTGATAGAGGATAAAGCATTAAAAATTTCTCACAGTTTAGATAATATTTCCGAAAATATAATAAAAATTCTCAGAAAATATCTAGAAACCCTAGATATTAACACTCTCACTAAAAGCCTAGAGCTAGTAACCCAACAAAACACCAAACAAGTGTCTAGAACCAGAAAACAAGAGTATTGAATTTGAAAAAAAAAGTGTCTAGAAAACACAGAAAAGTGTCTAGAAACGAAAAAAAACTGTATAGAAAGGGAAAAAAAAGTGTGAAAATCAAGACGTAACTAAGGGGCCAGATAATAAAATTGAAAACAAGATAGGTTATCCAGTCACAACAAATATAAACGACACCCTTGACAACGAATTATCGAATTTTGAAATAAATAATTCTGAACTATCATTTCCTATTTGTCGTGGAAATTACACAAATCAGACCTCGACACCAGACAAATTGTGTACAATTAATAAAAAAACAACCCAAATAGAGGAAGATACAATTGGACCCAATAATACCAACTCAACAGATGATTCGGACGACAGTCAACGAAATTCAATCGAAACAATAACAAACGTTCAAGTGCATAACCCAGCGATCACATCATGGATTCAAGAAATCGAGGCAGCCGAAAATGCCAATATACAAGAAACAGATAAATTCGTATCTCAATATGAAAAACTGACAAGTAATAACCTGAAAATAACAGCAAGACAAATGGAAATGACATCAAATGAGGGTAAAAAACAACAAACAGAAGACTTGAATGAGATAAATGTCGATTCACAACCACAACGCATGGAAGTAGGAGAAATCACCCCTCCCGGCTTTGTTAAACCCAAGAAAGTAACGTCATTTAGCTCCATACTAAATAAAACAATAAAACCATTCACAATAGATACACAAAGCCAATACGAATCCTTATCAGACACATTAGAGGAAGAGGTTCAAAAACAATAAACCACACAGAAAAAACGTAAAAAATTAAAGTTCCACAAACTTAAGGCCTCCAAACTAAGTTCAGACGAAGATATTAGCGATAAACCAAACGCTAAACGACCGAAAGCGACAACAGCGAAAAAAACCAATACGACGTGCCCCCCAATAGTTTAGAAGGGATCGTCTCAGCCCATAAGGACATGGTCAGCAAATAGCGGTAATTCATAAGCCATTCGAAATAAAATATACAAGTAACTCGTCAATCGTCTTCACAAAGGATGCTGAAGATTTTGAAAAGCTAAAAACTACTTTAGGAAGAGAAAAAGTCTCCTATCATTCTTATTCAAGACGTGAAGATAAGACACATGCATTTGTCCTCCGCGGCCTCGCAGAGCGTCTCCAGATTACTGACATTCGAGAAAATCTACAGAATACATACAAAATCGAGACGAAAGATATTTACAAAATGACCACTAAAGGTAGGCCACTATACTTAGTGGTAACGAATTCAAAGATAACTCTCGATTTTCTTAACAAGAATGTCAGGATTATAGAGCATACCAGAGTCCAATGGGAGTATCGGAGACAGAATAAACCGGTAATCCAGTGCCACATCTGTCAATTGTGGGGACACGCCACCTCAAATTGTGGCCGGGCTCCCCGGTGCCTAAAATGCGCTGGAAAACACCTTACACCAAAGTGTACGAAGGAGAGAACCACCCCTGCGAGGTGCGCAAACTGTCAAGGGGACCACCCAGCCAACGCTGAGATATGTCCAGAATTTCAAAAAAGAAAAATCTGGATGGAAGAAAGAAGAAATCTATCCCAAAAAAATTAACCTACCCCTACAAAATTCATCCCTGCACCCTCACCAACTACCAATCCATGGGCTAAAAACGCAAACAATAACGCATCCTTCCCCAGTCTCCCCTCCAAAAACTCCTCCCAGACTACCCCTCAAAATTCAAACCCTCCCCCACCTCAAAAGAAAACAACGAACCAGCCAACAAACTCCGGAAGTGATATTCAACAGTTTACTGAATTAACAGACATGTTCAAGGAACTGAAAAGTCCACGATCTACTAGTAGAGATGAGAAAAGCCACCAACAAATTGGAGAAGTTCACAATATATAATAACTTTGTAACTAACATCGACAACTATGACATCTAGGCAGGTAGGTGGAAAAACCGGAATTTAAAAAAGATTCATCCTCAAAATAATTTTCTGTAATGTACAAAGAGTTCTAAACAAATTCCACCTTATCAGACACTTTCTCGACATTCACAAACCCGATATCTTCTACTTAATCGAGACGTTCCTTAAGCCAAATAAATCATTCAATTTCAGAAACCCAAAATATCGTCTATCTAGACAAGACCGCCCCGGTGATGTCAACGGTGGCGGTATCGCACTATTAATCAAAAAAGGCATCAATTTCAAACTTTTGCAACAAAATAAGTCATCAATTGAGCATATCTCAATACTTTTTGACAATAAAGTCAAAATAGTAGGAGCATATAATCCCCCCGCTATTAAATTAAAAGACGAAGATTTCTATAATATAACAAAAACTCACAATAGTAGGCGATCTCAACTGTAAACATCCACAGTGGGATCCCTATTTGACGCACCCCAACACAAACGGAAGTACTCTCTCGAGCTTCTGCGATAATTTTCATTGCAATGTATTTCATACAGATACCCCCACTTTTTTCCCTTTTGCAAATCACTCACCCAGTACGTTAGATATTGCGATAGGGAAAAATATTAACAGTGTTACTAAAATTAAGACTCTAACAGATTTTAATTCAGATCACGACCCGGTATTATTACATTTAAAGTTAACTCACAACACTCAAATTTCAGAAAATATAACATATGATTACAAAACTACAAACTGGACACAATTTAGAAAATATATAAATAATCATCTCGAAATTAAAGCTAATATAGAAAATACAGAAGAACTAAATAAAATAATAAATAACATTCAAAACATAATTGTTGAGGCCAGAAATCAAACTACTACAACAAAAAAAACAAAGGAACAAAACACCCTCCCAGATCACATTACGCAAATAATACAAGAAAAAAACAAAGTCAGGAAAGTATGGCAGCGTACCAGAAACGTAGAAAATCATAACACACTAAAAAAATATCAAAAATCAATTAACGAAACAATCAAAACGTATAAAAATGATGAATGGGAAAAATTCTTAACTAATTTAAATCCAGAAGATAATTCATTGTGGAAAATATCCCACCGTCTTAGAAACCAAAATAAAACCATCACTAGAATCGTTGACAGTGGCCAATCAATAACTGACATGAAAATTATCGCAGAAATGTACGGAGAGTATTTTCAAACAAACTTTATCAACAATTTAAAACATACACAGCATCACCATAACATAACGCAAATAGTTCAACAACACATACGCCAATTAAACACTTTAAACACACATAACCTAGCAACATGCACAGAAACTTACAAAACAATACAACAATTAAAAAAAAAAGCTCCAGGGATAGATGACATTCAAAACATTTTGCTTAAAAAAATACTTAAAAAAGCCATTTTCCAGCTTACTTATGTAATAAATTACATAATTAAGACCGGTCAATACCCAGATATGCTCAAGATATCCAACATCATACCCATTATCAAAGCAAATAAAGAACCGAGTTATGTGGATACCTATAGACCAATATACCTCCTGAATAACATAGCAAAGGTGATAGATAAAGTAATTTTAAGAAGACTTCAATCGTTTATTGATAAAAATAATATTATTCCCCTCGAGCAATACGGATTCAGAAGTGGCCATAGCACAGTCTCACGAATAATAAGAGTAATCAACTATATCCGGGAAGGTTTCCAGAGGAAGGAAAAAGCGATTATGACTATGATAGATATACAAAAGGCTATTGACTCCGTATGGCTCGAGGGATTAATATACAAACTGATTAATATACAAATACTTAATCACTTAATTAAAATAATTAACTCGTACCCTAATAACAGGAAATTTTTCATTAAAATTGATGACCACACTGCTGGTCCATACTCCATTCAAGCTGGAGTCCCTCAAGGGTCGGTATTATCACCTCTGCTATACTCCATTTTGATCCACGATCTCCCAACCACACCCCAAATATTAACCGCAATGTACGCTGATGACACGTGTTTTGTATCATCTGCAAAGAGCCCCGAACAAGCACTTGATACTATACAAACACACATTAACACAGAAATCATCCCTTATTTCAAAAAACACAAACTAGCTATTAACGCCTCCAAAACAGAGTATTTATTACTCAGGAGAATAGCAAGATGGGCCTCCCCATTGCAATCGCAGCTATGTATATATGGGCAACGTATTTCCCCAAGTATTAACATCAAATATTTGGGATACACGATGCAAGGAAACACAAACGCAAATGCACATATTTCACAACAAATACACAAAGCTAAGGTTGCAATGGGTAGACTCTACCCACTTATCTGCAGCCACAGTAAACTCACAACACAAAACAAAATACTCATATACAAACAAATCATACGCCCCATACTAACCTACGTAGCCCCAATATATTACACTGGTACACAACATAATTTCCACTCTCTGCAGGTGATACAGAAAGTGTCTCAGAATGGCAATCAAATATAATAAAATTTACCCAAAACTCCCAAAAACCTCTTGGTTACATAAAAAAGCAAATATACCGACTATCAAAGACTTCATAAACAAAATCTCGGCAAACTTTTATAAATACTGTCTGCCACAAGATCTTCGCAAAAATCTCAGAGACGCAAATCGCGCAGAAGGCATCCGCGATAGTGGTTGTAGGCTTCTGCATAGATCGCTAATCACTTAACTTGGTTGTTTTGAACAATTGTGCTGTATTAACTCTTATACTAAATAAACTATACTCTAAACAAACAATAAATTCAAAAACAACGTCAGTCATGTTGCCTTCCCTAATTTTAATTTCACCGATTCAATTTTGAAACCCTGTTTTTTAGCCAGTTCTCAGGGGTACTTCAGCCGAAAGATGCTAGGAGCCATAAAGATGTTAGGGACAAAGTTATTATAAACAGCGAAAACATATGGATAATGCTCTTGGAGCAAGGAACCATAAATGACAAGGCGACAAAAGCAACTGTACTAAAAATCGCCAGACCATCGGCACCGTATTTTGTACTTTTTTTATTTTTAGTATTTTGTAAAAGGGAATGAAAAACAACTGATACCATTTTTAATCTAAACCACATGATTATAATGTAAGAAGATATTCATGAAAAAAATAGGAATTATTATGAAGAAACAATTCCAGCGTATAATGTTATGTATCAAAGTTTGTTCACAGAACATTCACGCAACGGTTGTATTTTTTGAACGCTTCCAACGTTTGTGATTATCACCATGTTGTAGTTACGGTATGTCATAAGTCATAAGTCATTATTGGTTGACCGCGAATTATAAACTAATGGCATTTTTATTCAAATAATGTTATCGTGTTAGGTAATTTCAAAAAGCGAAGACGTTAAGGACAATCTCCTGGGTACACAAAATTATGTTGCACAAGTTTTTGTTAAACTACTATCCCTGGATTCTCAAATATTTGAATTTGTCCATTATTAACCTAGGTTAACAATAGAAAAAAAATTTAACCACTAATAGAGAAATTGAACTTCTCAGTTGGCTAAAAGACGCAATAATTGACAACTTCATAGCTAGTAGTGGAACAAAATATTTACCCCGCTCACCATAGTGTAAACTCATTATTTTCGCGGAGTGTAATTGTTGAACGACCTTGGACAAAACAGTCGCTTTAATAAGACCAAGATTTGCTAATTTTGTAATACGCAAAAAACAGAATTAACCAAAAAAAACAAGATAAAAAATAACATAATCGGTTTCTAATTATATAAAAATAACTTTCAATAACACAGCAATAAGAGTGTGTACTTGAGCATTACTAAGAAAGTTCATATACCATTCAAGGACAAGAAAAACTTATTCCTTAATCTTTATTCAATTTTGATGAATTGACTTCCATTTTTGAGAGACATGGGTTTCAAGACTGTTATACATTCAAATCATTACTATATTACTCTATTTTATTCAGAGTAACATGCTGTATTTAGTTACCATTGATTTCCGGATTATTATTGAGAATAATTCATAGCTCACTTCGCTAACTTTTTTATTAATTTTGACATAGACTTTTCCAGTTAATTCAAGATAAAAATAAGATGGAAACACTTGAAAAATAAAATTGATTCAACTGTTAATGATACGTAATGGTTGGCCTTCTAAATTATGTAACCGAATAAAATATCCGACATCGATACTGAGTAAAATAATGATGACTTTTCAAACTAATATTATGTAACGAAAGAATGGTAAGTAATAACATTTTGATAAAACGGTATCAACCTACCGTAATTGAACACCTTTCGTTATTTATTTGAAAGTAATAACGACCTTGTCACTAAATATTGTATCATAATGATCCTGTCTAATTCGTGAAACTAATATCGATGGAGTCAAAATTCCAAATTTCAAACGAGTATGAAGAAAAATATGATTTAGAATACGATGTATACACAGTATTAATGTTTTAAATGAAACTCAACGTTTCTAATTCCAGAATATAATGAAAAATGTTCAGTATAACTGTGCAATGATATAGAAAACCAGGAAAACTATATCTGCTGATCTTTACAATTATCTCTTAAGAAGGCAGTTTCATAGTGAAGAACTTCCTAGATTTATCTGTTCATTGACGACTCCATATTGTGGGTTTCTCAAGTGTCTTCTAATTTCCAACTCTTCAAGGAAATCCAGTTCTTGTTTCTTATCACAAATATGTAGTACTTCTAGTTCAGTGTCAGGTGTCAATGAATGGTTGGTGTCAAGTAGATGTTTTGCGTAATGGGATTCATCTGGTTGTTTTAATATGTATGCTCGTAAGTGTTCACTGTATCGGATTTCAAAATTTCCAAGGGTCTGACCCAAATAGACAGCATTATATTCTGGGCATTTGAGTTCATATATACCTGATTTCTTCAATATGAGTATTTTTGTTTTAACATTTAACAATTTTGTACTTGCGTTACTTTCTATTTCAAAATAAATTGTTATATTCGTTGCTAAAGATATCTTTGAAATTTCAATATTATTAGAAATATTTCCTGTATATGTGATGGTTTTATAGGTTTTTATTCCTTCAGTTTGTTTAGGAAATATTAGTTGTAATGCCACTTTCTCCTCTTTTTTATTAACTAGCTTATTTATCATATGTAATAGATAACCATTGGATGTAGCTATTTGCCTAATTGTTATCCATTACATATGATAAATAAGCTAATTAATAAAAAAGAGGAGAAGGTGGCATTACAACTAATATTTCCATCTCCTTTTTTCTATTAACATATATTAGGTAAATCACAAGGAAGGTTACTTCTTGGTCTAGCCAAAAAATAAATACTAAACATCAGGTAGGCATCAAATGAAATGAAACTCTCATCATTCTGACGATGATATTCAGTTATCGAAACAATTGTCAATTTTCTAGAATTTTCAACATTTTTCATTATATTGTGGAATTAGCTAGAAACGTTGAGTTTCATTTAAAACACTAATATGAGTAGATTCCACGAAGTAAGGGCCGAGACAGTTAATTTCATCACACAGTATTAAATTTGTTTGATTAAGATTGAAGTGTGTTGAAGAATAAACACTACCTGTTACTTCAATTACGTGATAAATACTGTCAGAAAAAAATACCGGAGAAAAGATAACTTCGTAACTTAGTTATTACTTTGGGACAACCCTGTACTTTTTGCACATTTCACTTTGAAAAAGTCTTAAATCTGAAAAGACTATTAATTTTTTCTACTCAATCTTATAAATATCTAAGGTATTATTCTGTAAAATTTTGATGTTTGGCAACATCGCATTCATATTAACCACAACCAGAGTATTTTCAACAAACACAGGTCTTAACAAAAGTGTGCAAATTTTATACTGGATATGAGAAACTTTGATTTTTGGTAAGTACATTTTAGTAAGTAATATTTTGGTTAGTTTTAACAATTATTGAAGAAATTGTCATCGTTTAAAAATCATATTTTTACATTTAAGCAAAAAATATTAACATAGGGAGGTTACTTTGAAACATGTTCCAAAGTTGAACCGCAAACGGAAATTATGGTATCAAACTTGAAAAGTACCTGTACCAAAGTTAGGCCGCTGTTTTAATCATTCGTTCGTTTCATGAATTTCTAAAAAATATTATTTTTGGTGGTGAAAATAAGCTAATTTCATACTCAAAACATTTTTTTGCTTAATTTTTTCTCAAAAAACACTAACAAATTTGCAACTCCATGAAAAAAATCTAAATGAGAAACAGAAAGTCTAATTCTAATGAAAAGTTGAAAAACAGTTCTTGTCCTTCGGCAGGCATAAATGTACACCACATTTGAAGTGGGTGAATCCTTTGCAGTGGGGCAATTTGCATCTTCGACGTGTATGATCATATTTTATCCAATGAGCAGTTTCATCTAACCGAACATTTTTGGGAGGAATATTGGTTGTTTTTGCAATTTCGATCCTAAATTACCAAAGGTTCATTTCAACGGGAATTTTTCTCGCCCTTCTATACAACAAAAAGTCGTTTATTATCGTAACATCAAGTAGATGGGAAAAAAGTGTCAAATACCATTTCTTGGACCTGAGAGGTATTTTGTACCGTCCTATGAGACTATCTAGTAGGTCAATTCCTCCCATATACTGGTTATATTCTTGTACCACACGAGGAGACGGTATTGTTATTTTCTCCTTTGCTTTTCGGTCAAAGCGGTTTACACCATGATGAGGTAATTCACCGAAACAAGTTGAGATTAGCGTAACTACTTTGTTATCTTTCCAAGTCGTTATGCTCAAATCAACTCCATCAATGTTGGCACCATATTCTTCTGCACTCCTTCGTGGTTTTTTCTTGAAAATGTTGTCTGGTGGTAAGGGATTATTGGGAATTCTGTTTCGACGGATTGTTCCTAGCATATAGATTCCTTGTTTTATTAGTGATGTAAATCATGGAACAGAAGAATAATAGTTATCAAAATAAAGTTGATAATTCATATTTCAAGGTATTTTTCTCGCAAGTCTAGTAACAATACTGGAACTTGTACCAAATCGCTCTCATTAGAAGCGAGGTTAGTGAACCGTTTGGAGGCTCCATTGTGAATTTAGAATCCGTAGGAATATCCTGATGTATCACGAAGCATGAACAATTTGAAACCCCATTTGTGAGGATTCATTGAGTTCTACTGTTTCAAATGATGCCTTGTTTTTGTAGCACATATTTGTTCATCGATAGAAAGCTTACTTTCCATTGGTATAGCAGCAAACTTCTTATTGAGTTCTCTTATCAGTGGTCTGATTTTGTGAATATTGTCATATTGAGGATCATCTTTTGAAAGCATAAACGTGTTGTCGTTGAAATGAAGTATGGATTTCAAACGTTCAAACTCATTTATGCTCAAAGCACTGCGAACACTGGGTATTCCTATGTCTGGTCACCAGTAGCAGCGAGTTCTTGGTAGTTTTGATACAAACATATACACACATACAACTAAGAATTTTCTAATATCTAATGAAGAAATATTGCCAGGTTTATTCGTATTTTTCTGAACGCTATATAAGTTTGTTTCACTGGAGATATTGTCTATTAGGTTATCAGAAAAAAAGAACTTGAAAAAGTCATATGGAGTCTCCAGAGCTATAATGTTTGTTAGAAGTTCAATATTGCCTTTGAATCTTAGAGCGTCTTCACCAATTTGCAAATGTTTTTTATGCCACGAGATTGGAGTTGCCTTTTTACCGACTTTAGCAGTTGTTGGGCTACGCACAAATTAGAGTCAAAAATTAGAAACTAATAAACATTATTAGAAACCACAATTATTTACAATTTTCTGATTTAGATATATATAAACCAAAATTCAGAAAATACGTAATATCTCTATTCTAATTTTCTTCAAATTTAGCACTATTTCTATTCATCAAATGTGCATGCGTGGCAGCACATTCGCTACTTCACCACCATCCCACGTTGATCTAATTTATCCGTCAGTCGCCATTTTGGTTGTTTATATATATAGTTTCTGTGTATAATATAATCTTTGGTATAGTTTTGTGTTGTGATCAACAAGTTTTGTGATATTGTGCATAAATATATTTGATGTGTTTGTTGAACCTCCTGGTACATACGTAAGTGTAAATAAAATAAGACTTTCAAACATTATCTCCAGTAACAACAAAGTGTGCAATGGTGGACATGATATATTATGTGGACCTGTAAATTTCTTGATATGTAGTTGACATTATTATTTCAGTAATTTAATTTATTTGTAGAAAACAGTATTTTGATAGAAATTAGAAATCAAAATCACATGATCAGAGGCATCTTGGTTGATGTTCTTCAAGAAATAAGATAACTTAAAAATTCTCCTAGAGATGCAGAAGTTTTTTGTCCGATATCCCAATATTAATTTCCCAATTGGAACAGTGGATGAAATTGATAGATTTAAAGAAGAATTACAATATCAAGAATATTTCAATGATGCGGAAAATAAATTTTTAACAATACCTACCCTTCCAACGATTTTTAGACGATACATGAAAAAATCAACTACTATTCTATTGATTTTAGGTAAATAAATTAGCAAGATATGGGGGTTCAAATCCTTACAATTTTATTAAGAGTACACTGTCAGCTACCGTAAAAGATGAAATATTGAAATCATACAGTTGGTTGGGAAGAAAGTGGGAAACCTCTGGGAAAATCTCCCATCGCAAAACTCTTGATTTGTAACTATTATATGGGATGTTCCACCAAAATATTGTGCTGCATCACACTTTTTGAAAAAATCACTGCTTCAAAGTAAAGGTTGCCGCAAAATAAAGGTTTCCTACTTAAGAAATATACCATCTTAAAATAGGTGAGTATATTGGTTATTAATCGGAGTTTTGAAGAATTATAGCTGTAAATAATTACTTTTGCCTAGGAACATGTAATAAAAAGATTATGGACTGCATGTAGACAAGCGGTTAAACAAAATATCGTTCTCAGAGGAAGCCTTATGTTGCGACGACTGTATATTGTTTGGCAACTTTTATGTGCCCATATATTTTTCCAATTAGTAATAATATTTAATTATTATCAGGTGCTGCAAGTAAGTGTAATTTCAACCAGAAAGACGTGGAGGGGGCGATCCAGAGTTTTACAAAAAGAAGTAGCGAGATAATTCAAGCAAAAGAAAATAAAAAATGTAGAAATGTTATACATATTATATACACAGTGTGGCATACTATGGACCAGGACACCCTTTTCTATAAAATTTTTAAGATGTACGATTTCAACGATTTTTTTTATGTACACATGTGTCTATCGAACCTATTGCGGTGATCCAGCTAATAATCCCAGCCTGCAATGATTTTTTTGTCAGCTATTTTTTGGAAAAGCAGAATATTTTGACTTTTTTTGGCAAATTGGACTGATTTATCAGAATTTCATCAAATTGTGTCAAATGATAATTTTTTCATAGAGTTTTAAAGTTTTGATTTTTAATTTTTTTTCACATAAAAAAGGTGGAAGGCATCGAAAATTTTGAAAATTATCATGTCGTGATCCTTAGTCCTTATATATGAATGTACAATATAAATAGTTGAATAAATGTTTATAAAGATATTATGGTATATATTTTCCTGTGTCCATTAAAAAGATCTTGAGAAGGTCCATTAAAACATATGAGAGGACGTACTTGGGAGGTACATTATCAAAATTAAGGGGTCGTACTTGGGATGTCCTAATTAGGACTTCCAAGGGACGTATGGTTTAGTAACAAAAGATGTCCTCAGGACGTTCTGAGGATGGCCAAGGGTCTGTAACGGACGTACCGGGGACTTCGGATGTCTGATAACGGACTTCCTGGGAACGTTTTATGTACGTACTTGTGCTGTCTGGGTTTTTTGTAACAATAATGATAGTCTTAAAGAAACTGAATTTGAACCTTTGCCTAAAAAACAATGTTTGGAATCTGGTATTTTGAGTAAAATAAACGAAACTAGGGTCAGTAATGTATCTCCCAAGAAGAAGAAAATGTATAAGGTACATTATTAAAGATCAGAGAAATAGAATTTGTAAATTAAAAAAGGCACTTATCAGTAGTAATAACAAAATTAAAAAAGCAGTCAAATTGTCAGAATCAAAGTTATTTCAAAATTTTAATTCAAAATTAGATCCAGCAGGCGTGGAGTTTTTAAAAAGTAGTACTGCTAACTCTAAGAAACATAAACCTTCATGGTCAATAACGGATAAGGCCCTTTCATTAGCCATTTATAAGAAGGGACCACGAGCATATAATGTTTTAAAACGTTTTATAGCTTTGCCCAGTAAATCTACTTTACAGTCACTTCTAAGATCAGTGCCATTTGAAACTGGAATTAATAAAGCAATATTTGATAGGCTTAAAGAAAGGGTTGTCAAAATGAAGCAGATAGATAAAAATTGTGTCCTCTTATTTGATGAAATAGCTTTAAAAGAACAATTGACTTTGGATGTGGCTAATGACAAACGAACTCTTTGCAAAAAGTCATATAAATTTTGATTGGTTCACTTGTCGAGAACATAAATCATACGTATTTTCTCAACTCATAAAAGTTTGTGTCCCCTTATTAATTAAAAAATATGTCTTCATATGAAGGGGAATCTACTTTTTAAATGCTTTTCATTAAAATATTTGATGTAATATTGGATAAACTTTCTTAAGTATAATGCTGTAATTTGAGTAGAAATATGTAATTTTGTGAATAATAATAATAATATGTAACTGTATGGTAAATTGATGATATAGATAATAATAGTTTTATCATGTTTTGTGTTACCAATTTAAAACATTATTTAATATTCAAGCTAGTGTGCCATTTTTAGTTTTCGCTAAGTTTATGTTGTGTATTTATACAGCTGTAGGTTTCCTCTGAGTTACATGTTTTGTCTTTTTAATTAATTTAAAGAAAGTAAATGTGAATTTCTTGTTTTCTGAAATAAAAAAGTTAAAAAAAAGGTGAGAGCTGAGCAGCTATGGGGATGGCGGAGGCTGCAATAGAATTTTTTTGAAAAATGTACAGCCGTATAAATGCCTATTTATAGTGCGTGTGGTAGGAAAAATAACTTTGAAAAAAAAATTGTGTGGAAACACTGTTAAGTGATATTAGAATAATTGTTTTACTAATAGGAGATATTATTGAAAATTTAAATTTTTTGATTATTGTAACTGATAATTTAATCAGATGTTTTTGTACTTTAATATTATCGTTAACTATTAGAATGAGAATTTTTAAATTATCAATGTAATATCATGTATAAATAACAGACCTATGTATAGTAAACACATATTTTAATAATTTGTTTTTATATTATGTGCAGGTTAATAAAAAATTTAAATGTGTGCTGTTTTATTATTTATTACCTAAATTATTTGTCTCCTAATTGTTTATTATTATTATTTCATTACAAAAATGAAATATAATTTTTTGGAATGAAATATTTATATAATAAACAATTTTAAAACAAACTGTAAAATGTACCTACCCATAATCCAAACTACCAAATTTAAATATCCCGCCTGTAAGAATTATTTCTGCTCCCCGCAAGGGGTGCGCTGAGATCGACGCGATGCCAGCTGTTTATATGGGAACGAACACTCTCTTAATATGTTTATTTCTCTATGCTGCGAACAGTTCATTTTATTTTCACTTTGTAATATTTTGTTTGTTGTTGAATAAAATTATTACTACACTGGCGCCCCACGTTGGGCGGCAAAGTGAAAATAAAATGAACTGTTCGGAGTATATAATGATACGTAATCCGTGTTCGCCTCTATGCTTGACCATGCTACTATGTATAAAACGAGATTACTTTACTATCGGTGTGGCCTAAGGCGGTTCGAGTGGCGCCATCTTACCATTTATAGCGGAGTCTCAGACGTAGGGCGGAGCCTATCCATGAAGGTGGTACTGTAGATAGAGTTGCATAGCCTAGTAGTGATCGTTCTGCTACAATACCATTCAATTTGTGTACGTAAAATACTTGTTTTTGACCATTATCATAAAATATTTACGGTTTTCCATTAACTTATACCCTAAATGTACTACATCGTTTGAAAGATTATTAATTGTACTAACAAATTCTAAAAAGACTTATATGGTGATTCATTTAAAAATTTTGTTATATTGCTTGTATTGCGTTTTGATTCACCCTGTATTAAAGAAGCCACAGATAAAGAAGTAATTAATACTGAGCACAGCGAATGATATGTGAATGATAATTGAATACAAAGACCTGTTAATTTATTTTGATTTACTGTTTTGCAGAGTGTTAAAGAGGAGGTCTTTTTGCCAATAATTGGCCACATCTTTTTAAAACACCCATATAAATATTAGAATGCTATATTTTTGTACTGTATTTTTGAACAAAATACAGTACGTTTCATTCAAAAAAATGTAAGTTTGTGCTGCTACGTGGTTTTGGAATACCCTGTAAAATCGAAAGTATTTTCAAAATGTGCCCTCAGTAGCTGTATTAGCTCACACAAAAGTGTTATCTCTTACCACAACAATGTAATCATCCGATGTCAGAAGATAGCCCCACCCCGTATATAGTTCTCCTGGTTTTCTATATCATTGCATAGTTATACTGATCTTATTTGGGAAATAGATATCCAGGATATCCACATGGGGCTAATAATATCTAAGCTTTAATATTTGTAATATCATATCTTCTTCTTTTTTCTATTAACATACTCGTATATTAAGTCAATCACAAGGTAGGTCACTTCTTGGTCTAGCAAAAAATAATTAATAAACATCAGGTAAGCATTGAATGAAATGTAATTTCTGTTATTCTGACGATGATATTTAATATCGAAACAATTGTCAATTTCTTAGAGTTTTTAACATTTTTTAAATATATTATGGAATTATATAGAAACAGTAAGTTTAATTTAAAACACTAATATGAGTAGTAAGGGTCGAGACAGTTAAGTTCTTTTTATTCAGACATCGTCTCATTCGGATTCGGATATGTTTTACAGTAGGCAGTTGCCCAGTTTTAATTTCAAGGGGGAATTTGTCCCATACATATGAGACATTTATGTGAATATGGGATGAGTCTATTACTGGGAGGGGTGGAAATGAAATAGCGTCTTATCTGCTGAAAGTCTTCTCTCGTCTAAATTTTCCTAGAAGCAGAAATCTGGTGATTTGGAACGATAATTGTATTGGACAAAATAAGAATAATATTTCAATGTTGCTTATTTACCTAGTCTCTAAAGGTATCTACGAAAAGGTTGAGCAAACGTTTCTGATAAGTAGACATCCCATCTCACTTGCGATAAAGATTTTGCCAAAATAGAAAAAAAAACGCGTCGTAAAAAATTACACCCCCGAAAATACAGGAAAGATGATAGCCGAGGCGCGCCATCAGAGACATTTTAATGTACCTAGTCTGCATGCAAATAAACGATTACAAGGATTTTCAGAGCGTGGCAGTTGAATATCTAAATACAATTAAACTATAAATTTCGCAAGTAATTTGGATAAAAATTGAACAAGGGCAAGAAACCTCAGTGAAAACCAAGAAGACGTTTTCTGATTTTGAGGCAAGGACCTCAGCTGCACAAACCGTCGCAGAGAAGCTTAATAATCTATAATATAGGATGGACTTTATTCCTTTGAAATATATTCCACTCTACGAAGATCTCATAGAAAGAACATAATCACAGTAAAATGTTACTTTGGACATACGTTTTTTAATCTGGATATCTTTTTTTACCATTTAATATCAGTTTGACTGCGCAATGTTATAGAAAACCGGGAAAAATGTATCTGCTGATATTTACAATTATTACTTAAGAATACAGTTTATAAGTGGAGAACTCCCTAGATTTATCTGTGGATTGACGACTTCATATTATGGGTCTCTTAAGTGGCTTCTCATTTCTAACTTTTCAAGGAAATCCAGTTCTTGTTTCTTATCACAAATATGTAGTACTTCTAGTTCTGTGTTAGAATTCAAGTAAATGTTTTGCGTAGTGGGAGTTGTTTTAATATGTATGCTCGTAAGTGTTCAGTGTATCTGATTTCAAAATTTCTAAGGGTTTGACCCAAATTGACAGCAGTACTGTCTAGACAGTTAAATTTATACATGCCAGACTCCTCTAGTGGAGATATTTTTATTTTTACATTTAACAATTTTGTATTTACATTACTTTTTGTTTTAGAAGAAATTGTTGTACGAGTGCTTGGGATATTATTTTTGAAATATTATTAAAAATATTACCTGCATATGTGACGGTTTTGTAATTTTTTATTTCTTTAGTTTGTTTAGGAAATATTAGTTGTAATGCTACTTTCTCTTTTTATTCAATTTACAGAAAATCAACACACACTGTTGCAACTATTCCATATAATTCCAATCATTGTATTTGTTCACTGATGTGTCTCAATTTCTCTCTGTCTTTCACTCTCTCTATTGTTGCATAATCACTGTCCGTTGTCATTAGTTCTATCATGTATTGTATGTTTTCCTGCTACTAGCTCGATGTGTTGTTTTTTTCCTATTGGGGCATAGAAGTCTCCTAGTACCACGATCGAGTCCTCCTTATGAATGTTTTCTATTTCATTCTCTATTTGTTCGTACCATCTATTTTTTACTTCCTGGCTGGACGGTTTTGCTTATATCCTCAAGTATGCAAGTCCTTCGCTTATTGGTCGGAATTCTAGTATATTTTGCTTTATATCTTCCAATATCATGAAGGCTACTCCATATTGTCCTTGCCTCTCGCTCCCTGAGTATCTCAAACTAAAGTTTCAGCTTTCTAATTCCCTTTTCCGATCCATCTAATTTCTTGTGAAGAAGCTATGTTTATTCCATACCTTCCCAATTACGATCCTATTTCCTATGATTGAATAGGTATTCCAAATACCTTTCCAACGAGGTGTCACTTGCCATAAAGTCCCATTTAATATTATTGGTTTCAGTTGCCTCGTGACGTTACCCATTCTTATTACCTCACCTGTTACTACTAGTAGAGAAGTTCCAAATTTCATCACTCTAAGTATCACCGTTCAAAAGAAAATATGAGGGAAGATGACTTTTGAGAAGCACTGTACTATATTAAGTCAATCACAAGGTAGCTCAGTTTTTCGTCTAGCCAAGAATAATTAAAACATCAGGTAGTCATCATATGAAATGTAACTTCTGTTATTCTGTCCATAACAGTAATGTCGACACAATTGTCATTTTCTAAGAATTTTGAACATTTTTTCCATATATTGTGGAATTATCTAGAAACAGTTGGTTTCATTCAAAGTTCGTGTATTGAGAGTTTAATTATTTCTGTTCAGATCAGTTTATTCGACATAATTTTCAACTATGAATCGATTTCTTCGACCGGAGAAATTAGAAGTAGATCCTTCGTCTCCAACTGCTGCCAAGGAATGGATTTATTGGCTGAGAACGTTTGAAAACTTTATTGGAACGGTAAATGAGATCACTTCAGAGATAAAATTGGATTTACTTGTTAACCATGTATCATCGTCAGTATACTCCTACATAAGCGAATCTACAGATTATGACACAGCAATCAGTACTCTTTGCCAAGAAGGTGAGCGATAAAATCCCGTAGATTTCCAAATCAAGATCGTGACTTTATCGAAAATGGAATCCAACGAATGATATATAAAGGTATTATAGAGCGGAGCAACTCACCTTGGCGGGCGCAAGTGGTTGTCGTATCAGGAGAGAATAAAAAGAAGAGAATGTGCATTGACTATTCAAAAACAATGAATAAATTCACTTTATTAGATGCATATCCTCAACCAAGTAGCTCAATATACGGTGTTTAGTACTTACAATCAGCCTACCATCAATTTCCCATACAGAACAGTGACAAAATTTATACTGCGTTGGAAGCGAATGGCAAACTTTATCAATTCCGGCGGATCCCATTTGGTGTTGCGAATGGCGTTTCTGAATTTCAAAGAGCTATCGACAGGATAATCGAAAGTGAAAAGTTACATGGAACTTATTCCTACCTTGATAACGTAACCATTTGTGAAATCGATCAAGCAGATCACGATCGGAATTTAGAACATTTTCTTCAGGTTGCAAAGCAATATAAACTAACTCTAAATACTAAAAGAAGCAAATTCTCAATAACGCGCATCAAACTACTGGGATATGTTATTGAAAACAACACTATTCGACCTGATTCGTCTCGACTAGAAGCTCTTCTGCATTATCCTCTCCCTACTAATATTAATGCCATGAAACAAGAACTTGGGATGTTTGCGCATTATTCGAAATTGGTGCCACGATTTTCAGAACGGATTGCACCATTGGCTCACTGCATGACGTTTCCATTAAACGACAAAGCTAAAGAGGCATTTGAAGATCTTAAGACATCGATTGCTGATTCGGCTGTCAAATGCAACCACGAATTATTGGAATTTGTAGTAAAAACTGATGCATCCGAAAATGCAATATCTGCGACTCTTTCGCAATAAGGGCGCCCAGTAGCATTTTTCTTCCGAACTTTGTCTCCGTGGGAAAGAAATCACTCTGCCATCGAGAAGGAAGCTCACGCAATAATTGAATCACTAAAAAATGGCGACATTTCTTACTGAATAGACAATTTAAGTTGATCAACAATCAGTTTCGTTTATGTTCAATTCAAAACAAAGTAGTAAATCCAAAAATGAGAAGATTTTGCGATGGAGATTAGAATTATCTGAATATAAGTATATATAATATATAGACTTGGCAAATTTAATTCTGTGGCAGACGCATTCACTGGAATTCACTGTAATCTAGCAACTAACGGACAAACATTAGAACAATCACACACTACTCTCTGTCATCCTAGAGTTACTCGTTTATATTATTTTGTTAGAAGTAAAAATTTGGCATTTTTAATAGATGAAATAAGAAGAATAACAAATATGTGTCCGATATGCTGCGAATTGAAACCACGATTCGTCAAGTCATCAGAAAAATTGATAAAAGCCTCATCACCATTTGACAGGCTTAATATCAATTTTAAGGGACCTCTACCTTCCACATCACAGAATCGATATTTATTAGTGATCATTGACGATTTCCTTTTGCCATCCCATGTTCTGATGTGTCAGTAGCGACGGTAATAAAGAGTTTACATAATCTTTTTACTGCATTCGGAATACCATCCTACATCCATTCTTATAGAGGCTCCTCTTTTATATCTGATGAAGCTGAAAGATACTTAGATAAGTTTAACGTGGCGACCAGTCGCACTGCACCTTATAACCCTCAAGGAAATGGCCAAGTAGAAAGATATAATGGTACAATCTGGAAGACTATTATGTTTGCACTCAAGTCCCGTATGCTGAAGACCTCTCAATGGGAAATTGTTCTTCAAGATGCCCTTCATTGTGTCCGGTCACTTCTTTGTACTGCCACTAATGAAACTCCACATGAACGCATGTTTCAACATCCCCGGAGGTCACCGAATGGCGAGTCGATCCCATCATGGTTGTTGACTCCCGGAAAAGTACTTATGCGTCGTCAAGTGAGGTTATCTAAATACGAACCACTCGTCGACGAAGTAGATCTATTAGAAGCAGACTCTAATCATGCCCTTGTCCGTCTTCAGAATGACAGTATCTCTGAAACACTTAGCTCCTTGTGGCGAAGGAAAAAAGTGCGGATAGCGATCAAACTGAAGCAAATTCTCTAACACAAGGTGGCACCAATTACCCAGAATCTACTACCAATGATATAATACAGTCTCTGAATACCTCCGACTTTTCTGAAATACCGCAACAACCTACAAATTTTAAAACGACTAGCACTAAAGCCCCAGTAATTGAGCTAAAAAAATCTAATAGAGAACGACGTATTCCAAGTCATTTACAAGATTCCATCATTAATATTAAGAGGGGGAAAATGTAGTATATTTGATAAGCTGGTTATTTACAGTTTAGCGTTTTTAACGGTTCTTGTGAACGCATACTTAGTTTTAATATTTGTCGCGAATGTTTCTTTACTTGACATAATAATTTTCTACGTTATCATAATTATCTTGAATTATGTCGAATAAAGTTCGTGTATCGAGGGTTTAATTATTTCTTTTCAGATCACTAACAAACTGAAAATTCTCCAAAAATGATAAAAATTTGGTACCTCAAGTACCATAGCACTCGTTGTACTGGCTGAATCTCAATAGGGTTCATCTTTGAGACACCCTGAATAATATCCAATCATAAAATTGGTCACTCGTATATACTCCGGAGACTGTATCGTGCTAACAAACTGAAATTTCTCCAAAAATGACAAAAATGTCGTACTCAAAGTACTACTGCACCTGTTGTACTAGCTGTGGTGAGATGAAAATCAATAGGGTTCATCTATGAGATGATTTGAATAATATTCAATCATAAAATTGGTGACTTATTGCACTACGGAGGCTGTATCGTGCTAACAATACATGTAATGAAAAGTGGCCGACGACAACGACGACGACGACGACGACATACACATTTTTTTTCTGAAGACCATTTTTTCGTGTTGTTCTTGATGAAAAACGTAAAAATAACTCAAAAATTTTTGTCAAAATTTCAACTTTTTTGTGGGTATACCAATACTTTTCTAGCATATTGGATAGGTTGGGCGGAAAAGTAAAACATATTTATGTGGTGCTCTTTCTTCTAAAAATTAAATGCAATGTCCAATTTTAGAACAAAAGCCTATAACGTTGAATTACTCATACAAAAAGCCAGCGTACCAATTGGCATGGTTACTTTGAGACACTTATAGGCCTCGATATTTCAACATTATCATTAAAAAATCATGTTTGTATACTAATTTGAATTTATAAATCTCCCGGCTTTAATAATTAATAGTTTCAGCGCAGTTTTTTTTTACAAGTTCAAGTTTAATTTAAAAAAAACAAAAAAAATCGTACCGAAAATTACCCCGGTTTACAGTACTTTATTCCTCAAACTGTGCCTAAAATCAAAGAAATTCATTTATTACCATCCAAATACAACACTAATTGATTCTACTAATTCAACGGCATACTTTACTACTTTGGCAATGAACTTTACTAATACCATAACAAAAATATTGCGAACACATTAAAAGAATAGAACGGAAAAACCTTGCAAAAATCACAGTTTAATTTGTTTCGCGAAATTAGGTTACATAACATATTTTCACCATCAATTTCCGAACAATTTTTATTATCATTTGTTCAACTTTGTATATCATTTTTTTATAACACAATGTATTGTTCACTAATAACAATAAAAACATATGTCACGGTGTTTGTTATTTTAATGAATTTTGATAGCGAATATATGTATTTTGAATTCAATGTACTGTGACATTTTTTAACGTCTTTTTGAAATCCATCTCAATTGATGCTATTACAGAGAAAGTTACATTGCTACAATTTAGTCGGCTAGTTAACATTTAGCGTCATTGGTCAAAGTAAGCTACAAATTTGCGAAAAGTTGCTATAGGCAACAAAATATTGGTAATACGAGTATATATCTTTTTCATTATTGCAATTAATTCAATTTTTAGTTATCTTGTATTTTATTTGAACGAGACAAAATTTTGTCTTACGGAGTATCTAACAGTATGATTTAATTCATTGGGTTTAAATTTAATAATGAGTCTTATCACTTGGTCTTTTTATAGGGATCCTGGAAGTGATAGTTAGAAGGAATTTACGTATCGTAGGTGTGAATTAATACCAAAACATAAATATAGGAATTTAATCTAGGAATGTCTTATCTAAGACTACAACTAATTTAGATTAATTTAATTATTATTGGTTATAGTTAGTTACTTCTAGGAATTTGTATTAAGCAGAAAGGTAACTTCATGGAGTCAAAGTATTATTAGTGTTTTAAATGAAACTCACGGTACCTAGTTAATACCACAATATAATAAAAATTGTTGAAAATCATAGAAAATTGACAATTGTTTTGATAAATCAATAACATCGTCAGAATGATAGTAGTTACATTTCATTTGATGCCTACCTGATGTTTAGTACTTATTTTTGCCTAGACCAAGGAGTGACCTAACTTGTGATTGACTTAATATATGTTAATAGAAAAAGGAAGATGTGATATTACAAATATTGAAGCTTAGATATTATTAGCCCTATAGTGATATCCTGAATATCATTTTTCCAATTAAGATCAGTATAACTGTGCAATGATATAAACAACCAGGAAAACTATATCTGCTGATCTTTACAATTATCACTCAAGAAGACAGTTTATTAGTGGGGAACTCCGTAGATTCAACTGTTCATTGACAACTTCATATTGTGGGTTTCTTAAATGTCTTCTAATTTCCAATTCTTCAAGGAAATCCAGTTCTTGTTTCTTTTCACAAATATGCAGCACTTCTAGTTTTGTGTTAGGTGTCAACGAATGATTGGTGTCAAGTAGATGTTTTGCATAGTGCGATTTATCTGGCTGTTTTAATCTGTATGCCCGTAAGTGTTCACTGTATCGGATTTCAAAATTCCTAAGGGTCTGACCCAAATAGACAGCATTACATTCTGGACATTTGAGTTTATATATACCTGACTTCCTTAATGGTGGTATTTTTGTTTTTACATTTAACAATTTTGTACTAACATTACTTTCTGTTTTTAAAGAAATTGTTGTATCTGTTGCTGAAGATATTATCTTTGACATATTATTAGAAATATTTCCTGCATATGTGATGGTTTTATAATTTTTTATTTCATCAGTTTCTTTAGGAAATATTAGTTGTAATGCCACTTTTTCCACTTTTTTATTAATTAGCTTGTTAATCATATCTAATGGATAACCGTTGGATGTTGCTATTTGTCTAATTTTATTATTCTCTCTAACAAAATTACATTTGTTCATAGGAACTGAAAAAGCTCCATGTATCATTGGATTATATGCCGCTAGTTTATGGGACATGGGGTGACTGGAATTAAATGGAATTGTCACATTAGTCTGTGTTGGTTTTCGGTAAATTGAATAATCTAGTACATTATTAACTCTTTGAATTTTCAAATCAAGAAAATTGATTGAGCTATTTTCTTCAATTTCTAATGTAAATTTGATTTTTGGGTGTAAATAATTGATGTGGTTGGAAAATACATCTAATTGTCGTTCACTACCCATAAAACAAGCTAATATGTCATCTACATATCTATACCAAAATAAAACATTTTTCAAAATATTATTTTCAAAGATCTTTCTTTCTAAATTGTCCATAAAAATGTTTGCCAAAATAGGTGATATAGGGCTTCCCATTGGTAAACCTTCATTTTGAATATATATCTTATTGTCAAAAGTGAAATAATTTTGATTAATGCATACATCAAATAAGTTAAGTATATCTGATATTATTCCTGTATTAATATTTTTATCTTCTAGTAATTTTCTAACAAGTATTAGGCATTCTCTAGGAGGGATTTTAGTGAACATATTAGTCACATCGAACGAAATAAGTTTATAGTTATCTCGCAAGTTGATTGCTTTCAACTTTTTGATTAGTTCTATAGAATTTCTAATTGAGTACTGAGATTCATATCCGTAACTATTAAGAGTGTTGTTGAGCCTCTTTGCCAATATATTATTAGGAGCATTAACATAAAAACTACAGGTCTAATTGGTTTCGTTATTTTATGTAATTTAACGGTTCCATATAATTGTGGACAATAAGGATTCTTATATATGATAGACTTTTTTTCGTAATCACTCAAAAGATAATTTGAATTATTAACAATATCCCTTACATTATTAGAATACTTTTTTGTTGGGTCTGCTTTAAAAACTTTTACATTGCTAGATTCTATAAAGTTATATATTTTGGAATTGTAATTTTCAGTTGTCAAAATGACAGTTGTGTTCCCCTTATCAGATTTTGTAACTGTTAGGTTATTATCTTCTACTTTCTTTTTGATTGCATTTAAAACTGTAATGTCATTTTTTGTTAGACGTTTAACTTTTGAAGGCTCAATAATTTTGATTAAATTGGCAATTTTTAATTTCTCATAAAGAAAATTATTTGAATTAGATTTTAAAGCAATCTGAAGGATGTTAAATTTTTTCAGTCGTATACGATGTTTGTCAAAAAATGTGACTTTTGCTTTAGAGTAAAGTACCTTTTTTGCCAATATCGAAAATTGTTACAAAGAAAAGATGTTTAGAACTAAAAATATCTTTCAGATATTCAACATTGTTTATTTACATTGAAAAAATACTTTTTCTACATAGTCTCTCCGATTACGTTGAAAATTCAAGTTTGCACATTAATGCATTGCATTTACTAATTATAAATTTGATTAAATAATTCTAAATAAACTTTCAAAATCAATTATCTCTTAATTTTTATCGAACACTGATAACCTTTAAGTTGCTTAATCACTAGTTTGTTACATTCTAACGATGCATTTAAATGAATATCAAGTTGTGTGCATAATTCACTTTGTTACAATAGGTGCGTTCTTTTTGACTGAGATCTCAGATCACTTCAGTTAAGGTGATCTGAGATAAAGTGATGTGAGTAAGCACCAAAAAGAACGACATCTCAATTGAAGCGCGTTCTGTCCGCATGCTTGAATAAGAAACAAAACATATAATAATAATAATAATAATAATAATATTAATAATAATAATAATAATAATACTACTGTATCCATAATTTGTAACAAAATAAAAATAGATTATGTGTGTTCATATGTGAATGGTTGAAACTATAGATAACCTTGGTTAAAACTACAAATAACCCAAGATATTTGTTCATCCCCTCCATTTTATTTCCGACTCAAGTCCAACTGATTCCCCCTTACAACACATTCAGCATCGGTAAAGGGGGAGGAAAAATCTCAGCTCACTTAAAGTGAGTAAAACAAAAAGAACCCTCACATTACTGATGTGAGCTGAGATTAACTGAGATCTCAGTCAAAAAGAACGCACCTGATAAATACTAATGAATAATCACTATCTTCAATTTACTAATGCCTCCGCATATCCTACATTTCTGTTTATACATGTAACAGTTCTATTACAAAATTCTCTTAAGACATTTCTAACCATACGGGGAGTTATATTACGAACCGCTTCTGCAAATATTCTCTCTAAATCGTCAACATCTTGAAATGGCTTTTGAAGGTAAACTTTTTGCTTTAAGTAACCCCATAAGAAAAAATCGAGTGGGGTTAAATCTGGAGACCGCGTAGGCCAAGGAATTTCCGAAAAACGATGAAAAACCCTTCCATTGAAAATATTTTCAATGTATCGACGTACATCTAATCTGCTGTGACATGGGGCACCATCCTGCTGGAACCATATCTGCTGACGTTCAAGTAAGGGAAGGTTGTCAAGAAAATCATTTATTTTATTGTTTAAAAAGCACAAATAACGATCAGCAGTCAAGGTTTCTCGGATAAAAAAGTACAATTATTTGATTTTTATACATTCCGCACCACACGTTTGTTTTGAACGAATATTGGTTCCGAGTTTTCAACGTAAAATGTGGATTTGTATCACTCCACCAAAGACAGTTTTGGCTAGAAACTGTCCCATTTGATGAGAATGTTGCTTCATCCGTAAAAATAATACACCTTGACATAAATGGATTATCTACTAAGATTCTCTGTATGTCACAACAGAATTCAAATCGTCTATCAAAATCTCCTGGTCTTAAAGTATGAATTTTTTGGGGTTTGTAAGGGTGTTATTTGTATTTACTTAGAATCTTTGAAACTGCACTTTTTTATATCCATTGGCAATGAAGATGCTCTTTTTCGCAAAGGATATTTAGGATGCTCAGTTGCAGAGAGCATTACTTGCAACGCAACGTCATTATTTTCTACCATGCTTTGGAGTTTTTTGCTAAATTTATTATGTACATCTCCATAAGTCTTGAATTTATTAAATATTTCTCTGACAGTTTCATTGTGGATATTTTTATCTGGATGTCGGAAATTAAAAATGTCTGCTGCTTCTCGAAATGTTTTGTACTTATCAGCCACTATTAGCACAATCTCAATTTTCTCTTCCAGACTTAATGTTGGTGGCATGTCTTACTTTTCGTAAACAAATACGTCTGTCAAACATAAAACTGTACAATACGGATCTCTAAAAACTATGAAAAACACTGTTAGACTGCCTAAAAAAAGTGTTTATACCGTGGCACTTTTTGAAATACGATTGTTGACGTTTTTTCGAATGTTCGATATTTAGACAGTTCGCGAAGCCTACTTTGATTATCAGTTTTAAAAACTGCCAGTGCATCCCAGATTAATTATGCATGTAGGATTGAGGCCCAATCCTACTAAGACAGAGACGTCTTGTTTCCACCTCTGCAACAAAGACGCAGCCAGAGAACTCCAAGTTTACTTCGAGGGAAGACTCCTCCACCACAACACTCACCCAAAATATCTAGGAGTTACTTTGGATAGAACGCTGTCCTACAGAAAACATTTAGAAAACACAGCTGCCAAACTGCGAACGCGAAATAACATCCTTCACAAACTTTGTGGCACAACATGGGGCTCTTCTGCTAACACCTTACGCACCTCAGCAATTGGACTTGTTTATTCGGCTGCAGAACACAGTACTGTTTGGATAAACAGTGCACACACACATAAAGTTGATGTCCAATTAAATAATACCATGAGGATTGTATCTGGCACCCTGAAATCTACTCCCATACACTGGCTTCCTGTGCTAAGCCACATACCCCCACCAGACCTCCGACGTGAAACTGCCCTCCTTCGTGAGTATGAAAAAATTCAAGAAAATCCGTTACTGCCTATACACGCCGACGTAAGCGACTTGGACAAAAACAGACTGCGTTCCAGAAGACCCCCCATTAGAACCGCCAAAGACCCGGATGCCTCAGAGTTTAATTCTGCACACTTTTGGGAACGAGAATGGAGAGACGTCTGTCCAGCCCACAGTAGAGATCTTCCTTGTATAACAGAGAAGCCACCTGCCTATGAGCAACCACGGAAAATATGGACCTCCATTAACTGAATACGCACTGGCCATGGTAGGTGCGGGGATTCACTCTACAAGTGGGGGAAAACACCATCTCCATCATGTGACTGTGGTGCGGCTAATCAAACAGTTCACCACATCGTTACAGAGTGCCAGAAAAGAGCCTACAACGGCAATTTCAACGACTTCCTGATAGCTACCAAAGAAGCGATTGATTATATTTGTAAATTATATGTTTGTCTGTAATTTGATACGTGTGTCATATACCTATATATTTATGTTTATATTTTATATTTTTATTGAAATAATGTATGTCATGTGTTACTGTGCCATACGATAAATAATATGCTTGCAAACTTGAATTTATAATGTAATCGCAGAGAAAATGTAGAAAAAATATTTTTTTAATGTAAATAAATGATGTGGAATATTTGAAAGCTATTTTTAATTCTAAACATCTTTTCTTTGTAACAATTTTCGATATTGTCAAAAAGAAAAGTAGTTTACTCTAGAGCAAAACTCACATTTTTTGACAAACCTCGTATACGACTGAAAAAATTTGACATCTGATGATTGAATTTCAGGTTTTGGACCATGCAGAACTTTTTATAAAGAATAACTTTTTTTCGTAAAATTAATAATAAAAAAGTCTCCCATACGCCGCCAACTTTTACGTGGACACACTCTATATAAGGATAGTTATTTGTAGTTTATTCTATATTTTCGTTTCATATTAATTGTACAGCTGAATCTCATATTGTAACGAATGTTTTGTTAATGAATCTTTTCAAAAAAGTATTTCCGTGGGCAAAATACGTAACTCGCGAAATTTATTGTTCTTTCATAAAAAATCATTTTCTTCTTAAATAAATTTTATATTTTGTGTAATTATAAAAACAAATTATAAGTTTGAACAAAGAATGGATGTTTTTTTACAATTTGTAATAATATCGTTACCACTATTTTCAGTTTCCGTTTGTTTTTAACTAACTCTCCTAAACAAGTAATTTCGAACACTAACTACATATAAGAACCTATTGTGATAACCAGAAAAAATAACACGTAGAATAGCTTATATTGCTTGCCTGAAAAAAATAACAGAATCCATAGCAATTGTCTTAATGACAGGAAGATACAAATTACGATTAAGACAACTATGATTATGAATTAATAACTGTCGTCATATAATAAATAACCTTCGCAACTCTGAAATCAATGTACTTCAGAGAATGATTATAAAAATATTATCATTACTCACAATTGCATAACCAAACAAAGAATGGATGAAGGTGAGCATTCACTATATTTTATTCATATAAAAATTGTAGGCATATCAACCATTAATGGGAGATTTCTATTAATATAATACTAATGTACATTTATTTCTTTCATAATTCTTAACACAAAGTCGACGAAAAAATGTGTTACAGTCTTCCTTCTAAAATAAAACTAAAAAATTTGGAAAGTGCAATGACCTGGTAACGTGCACATAAATATGAAAACGTTGTTGTCATATTTAATTCTAAAATTTCTTTTTCATTGTGAATAATTCGGAAATACTTTAAAAAACTCTAGAACTAATAATTTTAACATGTATTTTTGTTTTTTTTTAAAATTCAGTTAAGTTTGTTATACTACGGAGTCGCATAGAAAGATGTTATTTTTATGAAATAAATTATGTACTTCTAGTTCCAATGTTTAAAAACTTTCTTCAAATAGTGGCAATGTCTGCGAATTGCTACTCGAAAGACTCCTGTCACGCTTTTGCTCATTCCTTAGACAAAAGAAGACGATTGGATGAGTACCAAAGTTCTTACCAAACGGATTCAACAGTCGCACCATTGGCGGAACAACAATGTGAAAAAAAACTAAATTAGGACGGAAATAAAAGTATTATGAACTTTAAAATATTTTTTTCTACGACCGTGCGTTTTTACCCACTTTCCCGCACTCATTTTAGTTTAGAAAGTGTCACTTTTACGCACTAGTGCGGGGAAGTGAAATATGTCAATTTATCATTATTAAATGTATATTTCATTGATTTTACCTGTATATTACTATTAAAACTAATATAGGTTTTAATATTCAATCTAACCCAGACTATTTTTCATTAATTGGAATGAAGAAATTGCGATACTTTTATATATCTACCCTATACATTTCTCAAAATCAATCCACATAAATATCAAACTAAGCTGAGTCAATTGGTTTGGTGTGATAACCAAAGATTTGTTGTGACAACTAAGCTGTCATCAAGACGTCAAAGTTTCAAGTCGAAGTGATGTCGAAGTGTCCGATTCTGGCATTTTCCAAATTATTTTCAACAAAAGCAATATTTTAATGAATTCGTCAGACGAAGAACTCCCAGAAGCAATATTAAAGACCGCAGATGAGGTAAATTCAGACCTGTTACCAAGTAAATCAAGAGAAAGATACGAACAGCAATACATACTACCATTTTTAAACTGGTGTAAGGAAAAAGGAGTGAATAGCTTCAGAAAAGAGGTTTTTTGGCGTATTTTCCGAGCTGAGTAAGGTACTGAAATCCAATACCCTATGGTCGCGTTACTCGATGGTGAAATGTTTAACCCTTGGCTAGGCGCTCTGGCGCACATAGTACGTCAGTGGCTTAAAATGACTTATAGTTTGGCAACATTGGATCCTACGAAAATAACCTTCCACCTAATCTTTTGTCCGTTATTGCTTTAGTTAACTATTTCATGCTGAGTGGGCTGCACGTGTTGATCTGTATAATTTTTGAGTTTTTATTGTACTGTGTCGAAAGTGGCGTACTGCGTACTCCGCGCGTCTAATGATGTGAGTGATTTTTTCATTTGGTATTTGATTTATTTTTCTGTATAACTCAAACTTTTGGATATATTTGTGACTGAAGCTGTATGAAGTAATCAAAAGCTGAAGTAGACGTCTGATTTAGGTCCAGTAAGACATTGTATATTGCTCAAATGAGCAGTGAAGATATTTATAGACTTTTGGAGGAAACTGATGATAATTCACAGATTCAAGGTGAATTTTCAGGATCTGAATTATAAGAAATAGAAGAAGATAAGGATTGTGATATGGCGATATTTAAATTGTGGTAGATGAGATAGAAAACGATATAGAAGAGAACTGCCAAGTACCAGACGAAGAATTTTTTATAAAAAGAAGAAAACAAAAGGCAAAAAACAATTACTTGATGAATTTAGGTGGGTTGAGAGGCCTCTAAGTAGCAAATATGCTAAAACTTCAAGAAAAAATTTGTTAATAAAAAAGTTTCCTGGTCCTACACAAAAATAATTTCCAGATTTTATCAGTGCTTTTTCAAAAATCATCGATATTGACATGTTAGATGAAATAGTGGCATTCACAAATTTATGTATATCTAGAAAAAGAATTTTTCACAGCCGGGAAAGAGATTGTAGAGGAACTAGTCCAGGAGGAAACGGCGCATGAGTACCGAAAACTACTCCACCTCAATTTTTTTATGCGATCATCTTTGAATTGCCCTACTGATGATATAAATGCATGTTGCTATGGGCCAACCTAGTGCAATATTGTTTAAACCGAAATTGTTTAAACAATTGGAAGGAATTGTTATTTTTCAACCGGACAAATTTTTTTATATTTTTTATTGAAATACAAATAAAAAAGGTCCTATGACTTCTTACCGATAAAGTTAATATTTTTAGAGATATGAATTTTTAAAGGATCGAAAAATCTCAAATTTGAGTACTTTTGACTCATGAAAAATATATTAAAAGAATAAAATAAAATATAAATAATATTTTTTTTTAAATTCTTTATACAATAGTTAATGATATTCCTAATAAAGATTTAATAAAATTTCATTGTTTATATCTGTTTTTTAATTGTTAATTTCGCGCGCTTACAAGTATGCGTCGCTACCTTTAAGTATCGCCGTCTCTCTCTGACTCATGCGCTGCATCAGCCTCTCTGTGTCCTGAATCATTATTTATCATTTATCTAAGAAACCATTACCTCCATCAAGATTGGTAAAGAGAGCAATGTTATAATTAATTAAATTGTCTACAATTTGTTTTTATGAATCGGAACATGTAATTAAAATTACTATTTGGTTATTATCATAGTAATTTATGCATTTTTATCAACAATGATAAGATATACTGGTATTTGAAAAAATTTTGGAATCACAATTATATATAAATAACAAGCTTTTGCTCAAAACATACATTTGGATAAATGCATTGAATCCGGAATATAAAACGTTAGATTTCACGAATTTCGGATACAAACTAGAGAATGATACTTTGCTAATACCTTTATTTATAAACAAAAGCCCATTTCCAACTGATCAAAATCTAATGTTTTATATTCCGGATTCAATGCATTTTTCCAAATGTATGTTTGAGCAAAAGCTTATTATTTATATATAATTGTGATTCCAAAAATTTTTCAAATACTATTATATGTTAATATAGTTGATAAAAATGCATAAATCACTATGATAATAACAAAAAAGTATTTTTAATTACATGTTCCGATTCATACTTAAATTACTTTTGTTAAAAACAAATTGTAGGCAATTTAATTATGAATAACATTGCTCTCTTTACCAATCTTGATAAAGTTAATGGTTTTTAAGATGAATGATAAATAATGATTCAGGACACAGAGAGGCTAAAGGTAGCGAAATTAACAATTAAAAAACAGGTATAAACAGTGAAATTTTCTTAAATCTCTATTAAGAATATTATCAACTATTGTATATGGAATTTTAAAAGATTATTATTTATATTTTATTTTATTTTTTTAATATATTTTTCATGGGTCAAAAGTACTCAAATTTGAGATTTTTCGAACCTTTAAAAATTCATATCTCTAAAAATATTAGCTTTATCGTGAGAAGTCATGGGACCTTTTTTATTTGTATTTCAATAAAGAATATAAAAAAAATTTGTCCGGTTGAAAAATAACAATTCCTTCCAATTGTTTAAACAATTTCGGTTGAAACAATATGGCACTAGGTTGCCCCATGGCAACATGCATTTATATCATCAGTAGGGCAATTCAAAGAGGATCGCATGAAAAAATTGAGGTGGAATAGTTTTCGGTACTCATGCTCCGATTCCTCCTGGACTATACAGATAGAGCAGAAATTATGGCATTTATGGGTTTATTATTTTTTATTGGGACTAAAATAATGAGTAAGACAAATTTGTCCGAAATATTCGCAAGAGACGGATCAGGAATCGAAATATGTAGAGCTGTTATGTCCATAAAAAGATTTATCTTTTTACTCACGGCCATTAGATTCGACGACCAAAACACCAGAGAAGAAATAAAAAAATCTGATAAACTAGCAGCAGTACGAACATTTTTTGACAAATTTTTAAAAAATTGTAAACAGTCGTATTCACTTGGAGAATTTATGACGATAGATGAAAAATTAGAAGCATACCGGGGTAGATGCTCTTTTATACAATATATATCGAATAAACCGGCCAAATATGGCATCAAAATATATGCTTTGGTTGACTTGAAAACTTTCTACACTTATAATTTATCGAAAAGAAACCAAATTTTGTATTTTGGTACAAGAATTTATTATTAGCAGAGCGCTTTCGGTTCAATGATAAACCATCATCAGTGCCCCTTGTAAAAGTAAGAAAATTGATCTTACATTCTCGATATAAAATAAAAGATTTAGAAGGGCCTAAAGCCAAATAGATACAATTCACTCACATGGTCAGGGTGTACTCCAAATCCTCACAAATTAGAAGATACATAAAATGAATTAAAATTAGTGCTTGAAACACAGTCACTATTTAATTAAAATAATAATAAAAAGCACACACAACCCATTGTGCAATGGATGAATCCCTAAAATAGGGGATAAAATTTAACTCAATACATTATTTGTGAGTCAGCTGTTTGACATTTGACAACATTTGTAGAGGATAAGTTGAAAATGAACAATAATTAAAGATGGTGTTAATTAGTAAGGTAGGCTAACAACAGCCGGTGCTCTGATGACGTCATGAGAATCATAGAAGCAAAAGTTGACAAAAGCTTGAAAGATTAGTAAATTTCTTTAGCAATTACGTCCTCATGACCTCCTCAGAGAAATAAATGTGTGATGGTGAGAATTACTGAAAATAGTTCAGGTTTTAAAGTAAACAACAATTCAACAACCACAATATGCGTCTTTCCCGCCCTTGACTGCTTGCCCGAATTCCGCTTCGCGTCGTTCGGGTCAACGGCAGTCGCGTGCGGGAAAGTATCACTTTTCGCACTTGTTAGGAAAATAACTATATTTGTTGAAGTTCGATTGAATTATCTAAAATCTTTTAAATATTGTTAATTAATCAAATATTTCTGATTAAATACAGACTTGAGAGGTTAAATTAAAATATCTATCAATGAATGAATTTATACATTATTAAAACCAAAACAATTCTTATTATAAAAATATGTACATTAAAAATAAAAATGAAACAATAGAAAAATATGAATAGGTACATGATATTGTTATAAAACAGTTCATAACATTTTAGTTCATTCAATTACCAGTACCAGATCAACGCATTTCATCTCCACCAGTAGTATCGGTGGTCTTTTGATTATGTATAGTGTGCTTAAAAAATAAGACAGTTCGGTGACAAGTGTAACAGTCACTGTCATCCATTTTAAAAACAATTCCTTTTTTTATTTCCACTACTTTGAGGAAGTTGGGACGAAATACTGTCATTCCATTGCTGGTTTCTTACATCCATCCATATCGAAGGATTGGTAAAGAAGTACACATTCTCTAGTGTTTTGGTTTGGGAAGTTAGCCCATCCCGTTCAGATATTCTTATCTCCTATTGCCCAGAGAACGAAATCATTTTATTAAAATGGTTTCTAATTCTGATTTTTAGATATTTTGTGCATATGGCTATTGAAAAGTATATATAATTGACAAGATTTTCCAACACTTACTTATTCAAACCTTCAGACAAATCCATTGTTAGAGCTTTTTTCATAACTGTGTTAGTTAACAATTCAAAGGACATTTTCCTATGCAAATTTTGTTCAAGATTTCTTATAACACTACTGGTAATTTGACAAATGCGTATAACATCATTTGAAGGATATGTTAATCCACATTTACTATTATGGGCAATCAAATTCAGTTAATGTCCCATCACATGCTTCACATTTCAAGGTGTTTCTCATTTGCAAAACAACAAATACAGCTATATATGTAATTAACTGTCTCGGCCCTAACTTCGTGGAATCTACTCATATCAGTGTTTTAAATGAAACTCACTGTTTCTAGCTAATTTCACAATATAATAAAAATTGTTGAAAATTCTAAAAAAATTTTATTATATTGTGGAATTAGCAAGAAACAATGAGTTCCATTTGAAACCCTAATCAAATTCCATGAAAGATTATATTTGAAATCTTTTGAAGCCGTTTTGAGCATGCTTGAAGGGTGAAGATAAGTTAAAGCAAAAGCAGGTGTATTTTCGTTGGAGCATCTGGCATCCCAAGACGAAGTTAAACAACCAAGATAGGGGATGATTATTGACCGCTTCCAGTATTCAACTGCTGACTCAGATCGTGGATTACTTCTGTGTACTTGCTTTTGGGTGACTCGTGGTACTGACAACTCAACCCCTACTTTCTTTGCGATATCAAGTGATTCTTTAAATACATCGTAAGAAACATTTTCGACATCTTCTCGATTTTCTTGGATTACATCTAGAATATCATCAATATGTTTCTTCACCATAACTAAATCCATACTTTTACCTTGTGAAACGTTTACAACGGATTCCAAAATTGCAGAGTATCTTGCAATTATGTTTAAGCCTAAGATGAATATTGGTATAGTTACTGCACAGTGCAACTGGTAGGCAGATTTTCTTGCTGCATACTTCCCTTCGACAGATAGATGTTCTAGTGCTTTAACGATTTCAGGGAAGCTTTCTGAAGAAAATTTTATGCTCTTATATTTTCCGACTATCTGGTCTCACAGAGCCTTGGAAGATTTTGAACCGATTTACTATGGGCTGGCGATTCACGAAAGAAGGTTATTGTGTCTTTAACCGTTGCCATTGCGTTTCTTAATTCTGGTAGCTTGCTAGTATCATTGACCACAAGATTTAGTCTGTGGCTGGAGCAATGGAAAAATAAAAATTTTGCGTACTTTTTTCTTAAGATTGGCCTGTACACCACCTTCTTTGCCGGTTATCGTGGATCACCCGTCAAATCCGAATCCCAAACAATTATAGGCGGAAAAATTATTATCTTTTGAAAAACTTTGAATTGCGCTAGCGATTGTAGAAGCATCTTGACATTTTAACTCAATGTAGCCTACAAATTCCTCCCTGGTTATTTTTTGGCTCTCATCATAGAACCTTAATCCAATAGAAAGCTGCTCTTTTCCAGCGATATCTGCTGTTTCGTCAGCCATTACAGCATAAGCTTTTGCCCGTTTACAGTCTTAGATTATTTTTTCTTTGATAACTTCACCGCATAATTGTATGCTCTCATTTTGAATTAAATTAACTGTCTCGACCCTTACTTCGTGGAATCTACTCATATTAGTTTTTTAAATGAAACTCAATGTTTCTAGCTAGTTCCACAATATAATGAAAAATGTTGAAAATTCTAAAAAAATGACAATTGTTTCGATAACTGAATATCATAGTCAGAATGACAGAAGTTACATTTCATTTGATGCCTACCTGATGTTTAGTAATTATTTTTGGATAGACCAAGAAGTGACCTAACTTGTGATTGACTTAATATATGTTCATAGAAAAAATAAGAAGATGTGATATTACAAATATTGAAGCTTAGATAATATTAGCCCTATGGTGATATCCTGGATATCATTTTTCCAATTAAGATCCGTATAACTGTGCAATGATATAGAAAACCAGGAAAACTATATCTACTGATCTTTACAATTATCACTTAAGAAGACAGTCCAATAGGGGAGAACTCCCTAGATTTATCTGTTCATTGACGACTTCATATTGTGGGTTTCTTAACTGTCTTCTAATTTCCAACTCTTCAAGGAAATCCTGTTCTTGTTTCTTATCACAAATATGTAGTACTTCTAGTTCTGTGTTAGGTGTCAATGAATGGTTGGTGTCAAGTATAAATGTTCTGCGGAATGGAATTTATCTGGTTGTTTTAATCTGTATGCTCGTAAGTGTTCACTGTATCGGATTTCAAAATTCCTAAGGGTCTGACCCAAATAGACAGCATTACATTTGGACATTTGAGTTTATATATACCTGACTTCTTTATTGTTGGTATTTTTGTTTTAACATTTAACAATTTTGTACTTACGTTACTTTCTATTTTAAAAGAAATTGTTGTATTCGTTGCTAAAGATATTATCTTTGAAATATTATTAGAAATATTTCCTGCATATGTGATGGTTTCATAAGTTTTTATTTCTTCAGTTTGTTTAGGAAATATTAGTTGGAATGCCACTTATTCCTCTTTTTTGTTAATTAGCTTATTTATCATATGTAATGGATAACCGTTGGATGTTGCTATTTGTCTAATTGTATTAAACTCTATCAAATTACATTTTTCATAGGAACTGAAAATACTCTATGTATCATTGCATTATATGCCGCTAGTTTATGTGACATGGGGTGATGATAACTATATGGAATTGTCACATTAGCGTGTGTTGGTTTTCAGTAAATTGAAGAATCAAGTACATTGTAAACTCTTTGAATTTTCTAATCAAGAAAATTGATTGAGCTATTTTCCTCAACTTCTAATGTAAATTTAATTTTTGGGTGTAAATTATTAATGTGGTGGAAAAAAATATCAAATTGTCGTTCACTACCTATAAAATGAGCTAATATGCCATCTACATATCTATACCAAAATAAAACATTTTTTGAAATATTACTTTCAAAGATTTTGGTTTCTAAACTGCCCATAGGAATGTTTGCCAAAATAGGTGATATAGGGCTTCCCATTGGTAAACCTTCATTTCGATTATATATGTTATTGTCAATAGTGAAATAATTCTGATTAATACATACATCAAATAAATTAAGTATATCTGATATTTGTCCTGGATTAATATTTTTATCTCCTACTAATTTTCTCACAAGTATTAGTCATTCTTTAGGAGGAACTTTAGTGATCATATTAGTAACGTCAAATGAAATAAGCTTGTAATTTGAATGCTTTTAATTTTTTGATTAGTTCTATTGAATTTCTAATTGAGTATTTAGATGCATATCCGTAACTATTAAGTATATTGTTAAGCCAATATATTATTAGGAGTATTAACATATGAAACGAGAGGTCTAATTGGTTTCGTTATTTTATATAGTTTAACGGTTCCATATAATTGGGGACAATGAGAATTCTCATTTATCATGGACCTCTTTTCGTAATCACTTAAAAGATAGTTCTTCTCTAAGAACTTTTACATCGTTAGATTCTATAAAGTTATATATTTTTGAATTATAATTTTCAGTTGTCAATATGACAGTTGTGTTCCCCTTATCAGATTTTGTAACTGTTATTATCTTCTACTTTCTTTTTTATTGCATTTAAAACTGTAATGTCATTTTTTGTTTGACGTTTAACTTAATTGAAATGTGAGTTCTGAATGTACAACTTTTATGTAGTTGTCTAAGGAGTCTCTAACTTTGAACCATTTCTTACATTCTCCTTTTATCCAAACTCGTTGAGCACATTTTATAGCTTTTTGTGCTTGTGGTGTTTTAGTGTGACATTTTATATTCACATAATTTGGTATTACCTTTTTTCTCAGGCATTCTTGGTTAAACGAAATGTTTTGTGATGTTTTGTAACGTTTTTGTAGTTACTTCTGGTACAGTTAAATCTAGGGAGTTCTCCACTAATAAACTGTCTTCTTAAGTGATAATTGTAAAGATTAGCAGATATAGTTTTCCTGGTTTTCTATATCATTGCACAGTTATACTGATCTTAATTGGAAAAATGATATGCAGGATATCACCATAGGGCTAATAATATCTAAGCTTCAATATTTGTAATATCACATCTTCTTCTTTTTTCTATCAACATATATTGAGTTAATCACAAGTTAGGTCACTTCTTGGTCTAGCCAAAAATAACTAATAAACATCAGGTAGGCATCAAATGAAATGTAACTTCTGTCATTCTGACGATGATATTCAGTTATCAAAACAATTGTCAATTTTTAGAATTTTCAACATTTTTCATTATATTGTGGAATTAGCTATAAACATTGAGTTTCATCCAAAACACTTATTTTGAATTGTTGGTGAGGTATAGACTGCGTTTTTTTGACACTTATCCAAGTGGCTCCTGAGCTTCTCATCACCAGAGACAATCCTCAAATTTAAAAGGTCAAAAAAAAATTCCCTCATTTCCTTCTTTTCCACAAAATATTATGCATGAAATAATTTCTGACAATATTTGTTTATTTTCTTCAATCGTCTTATGGGGCCCTATTTGCAACTGGACATCAACAGGAGCATTTTCAAGAAATGATTTCGCAGCAGCTGTTGAAGATTTGTGGTGATGGCTGCCAACGTGCTCTCTACAATCTTCATGTACATTCTTAAACTTCATGTGAGGCTTTACCATAAATGACCCCAAAATTCCTTCAATAGTAGCAATTCTTGGCGGAAATAAAACACAATACAAACATAGAGCACCTTTCAAACGACTTGAGTACACGAGCCATGGAGTATATTGATCTAACCAGCGATGGTTAAATTTTCTTTTCAAGTGAAGCAAAATCGTAATTTGATGATGGAACCCAAGGATTTGTCAACAATTCCTCCTTTTTTTCAAAAGGCAAGTTATTGGTACAACTAACATAACGACCAATGTAATTTTCATGGTAGTCATCGCGTTCTTCAGTTTGTTTAGAGGTCCCAGTTCCAGAGACAGCTTCATGTAGATTTGAAGAACTACTTGAACCTCCTTCAAAAATAGATTTCGATTTTAATGTTCCGACCATTTAATTTTCATCACAATCATTGCTTCCACTTCCACTACTCTCATCATGAACTTTTTTCCGTTTTAGAGATTTTTGACCTAAAAATATTAACCTAATATCATTATTATCACTAGTACCTAGTATACACATATGGAGAGCAATAATATACTCCATGATAGAGTGGAAGCCAAGTAAGAGAAGGAGGGGAAGACCAAGGATAACTTGGTTGCAGGAGGTAGTAGGTGATCTCAAGACTATGGGAATTAGATACTGGGAAGAGAAAACGCAGGACAGGAAGCAATGGCCACAAATAGTAGAAAAAATATGAAAAAGTAAATGTGGTCTGATCTACCCTTAGAAAAGGATCTAGAAAGATCGTAAGAGCGGCGTTACTTCCACGGGAGTGTTAAGCCACTATATATATATATATATATATATATATATATATATATATATATATATATATATATATATATATATATATATATGTTATATTCACAAATTCACATTAAACTTTTTAAAAACAATTTTTATTGAGTTACACAGTTTTATGTTATATAAAAAAGAAATAATAGGTTGAAATTATAATTGTAACTAACTATTTTACATAAAGTCAAAGAATTTATAGAATTTTTTAAATCAACGTCAGCGTTTATTTTCATGGAGAATTCGATGTAGCGTCGCTCCCATGAAAGTGCAAAAATCATTATTTTTCTGTAACATAATATTTGTGTTACTTAATGTTTTTATTTTATAAAAACGCAACGTAGCATCGTTCTCATGAAAATACGGAAATCGTAATCTGATGTTTGACATTGCGTAACATTACTTAAACATAAGCGTTTTTTCGTATATAACAACTCCCCCCTTAATTAAAATTGTTGTTTAATAAACAACAATTTTGAGAATAAAAACCAAAATACATAAAATATAAAAAAGACAATACAATATATACAGAGAATTCAAGATTAAAAGGAAAATACGCAAAATACAAAAAATAAAAATATAAAGGTATACATTAAACCATGAAATTGTCAATTTTCGATTTCCACTTCCTCAGAGGCTTCGGTGTCAAGTTTGGGTCTTCTTTTTGGCAGAATGTTATGAACTTTGATAAAAACATCATTTGGTTGGTCCGGAACAGGCTTTCCTGGCGATTTGTTGAATTTAATATTTGTACACTTATAACAGGTGTAGAGGACGATCAAGGCAACGATGAGTGAGATCGTAGTATATGTGAACCACGAAATATTTTTCTCAACAAACGGTTTGTTTATGAGTTCATCCAAACTTTTTGAGTATTGGTCCAGTTTGTGTTTTGTCACTTGCATATCATTCAAGTTAATGTTATTAAGATCTAGTGGTTCTATTTTGGGTACTTCTACTTTGTTTGGTATGTCTAGGCAACAGTTGTAATCAACCATTACGGGATGAAGTACATGAGGAATGTTTATAGTTTTTCTGGTACTAGCTTGTATTTTAGTGATGCCAACAAAAGCGGAGCATCCTGAGTATAGCTGTAAAATAGAATTTCCATTTACGGTTAATGTTTTCGTTTTTGTGTCTGGAAGACTTATGGTCACGTGTACCGGTTCGGCAATCGACACTAGCCACACGTTTTCTTCGAGTTTTTGCACATTATAACCTTGTCCGTTGACTACCGCACTTTTACAATTCGCAGGAAATGTCTTATATTGTCTTAACAAACGGGCTTCACATATCGCGTTCCCGTCTATAGGGTACGCGTAAACATCGCGACACAACTTTTGATGCGTAGATAACTGTTTACACTTTTGTAAATCGTGGATTGGAATGTAGGATAAAGAATCATCATCTCGCGCTAAATATTTTTGTGAAAATGATAAAATGTGGTGAAATCCAGTTCTATTATCATAAATTGGTATTGGGTATAGGTGAAATAAAGTAAATACTTGTGGTTCAATCAAAGGTATTTTAAGAACGAAAACAAGATCTGAATTTGTTTGATATGCTTCGAGATCGATTATTTCCAAATACTGTGAAATTTCAGAATATTTTATTGGTAGCGGTAAACCTTTTCTTACTGTATTTTCTGATATTTTCTTAAGAGCAGTGATCAAATTTTCTGGTTCAATAATAGAAGTATGAATTATTTGAAGCTGTGCAAAAGTGATAGAGTTTAGAATATCATTAATAGTATTTTCAAGATACGAATAACTCTCCATTAGTTGTTTGCAAATTTCAAGGAAATTTAATTTGGCTTCGATAAGCGCAATTTCGTTTGTTGATTGTCGAATGGTGGTTTCAATTTTTTCTATATCTGAGTTGAATATTTTCTCATTTAATTTTAATTGTCCTATAGTACTGTTGAGATTTGTTATGACTGAGCTTGTGATTGACATTTGATTTTTTAATAAGTTTTCTATCTGGTTTTGATCAGTTTTTAATTTATTAATGCAGTCCATATAATATTCACCGTCAGACGCATCGAGATTTCCGGTTATTGATTTAAATATGGTGCCAATACCATTAATTAACCCTCGTTTTTGTCTTTTAACATCGAAAGATATTTCACTAAATTTATCGCCAATAGATTTTGTAATTTGTTGCAATAATGCCAAATGTGATTTCATTTCGGATCGGAAGGACTTCATACTGGAGTAGTTTGAAGTAAAGGTATTTTGAATTGTGTCAAGAATTCTAGTATTTCTTTCAAAAGTTTGTTTAAAAGCTGATATATTTTTGTGCACTAATAAAGTCCATTCGTCGTTCGAAACCATTATTTTGGTTTCGTCGTGGTAGTAGATTCCAACTGTATTGTTTATGGGTTCGATTTTATATTGACATGTTGCTGTTCCGATCAGCAGCAGAAACCTGAAAATAAGTTAATTTTCAACATAGGGTTTCATAAGATCGAAATTCATTTTTGATTTGTTATTTGTTTCTAAATTTAATACTGTTGCGGAATTTCTGTGTATCTCTAGTATTTCAAAAGGGCCATTAAACTTATTTTCTAACTTGTTTTTTATTTGAGTTTCTTTTACGTAAACTTTGTCACCTACTTCATAATTTGGTTTGTTTTCGGAGACATGTTTGTCAAATCGGTCTTTAGCTTTTTCTTTTTGCTTTATGGTTTTTTCTCTCGCTATTTTATAATAATAGGATATGCGGTTATTTAGATCTCTAATATATTTAGTAATTAATTCTTGTTCATTGTATAATTTTTCGGGAGGTCTACTGGACGTGTGTCCAAATACAAGTTCGTATGGTGTGAATCCGTGTGTTTTGTTTATAGAGTTATTATAAGCGATAATAGCAAATGGTAAAATACTGAAGGGGTATTCATTGGGGTGGTCTGCTAAATTTAATCGAATCATTTCTAACAGAGTAGCATGTAATCTTTCTAGAGATCCGTTACTTTGCGGAAGACCGACACTTGAATATGGTAACTTAATATCGAACATATTACAAAGGTCTTTCATTAACGCATTATTGAATTCGCGACCGGCATCGCAATGAATGCGAAGTGGTGCACCAAAATGCTGAAAATAAGCTAATAATGAAGTGACAACGGATTTGGCACTTTTATCTTCAAGCGGATATGCTTGAGAAAATTTTGTTAGTTCGTCTCTTATTGTAAGAGCGTAATTCTTTTGAGGTACCTCTAAAATATCAATATTAATACGTTCAAAAGGTGTTTTAGGCGTTTCAGTTATAACGAGGGGACTGTCCAAATTTTTGCGACAAATTTTTGTCTCTTGGCATGCCCGGCATGACTTAATATAATTTTCGACATCTCGATTGAGGCCGGCCCAATTATATTTTTGTCGTATTCGCCTAATAGTTTCATTGATTCCGCGGTGAAGGTGGCTTTTGCCATTATGGAATTGATCTAAGATGATAGGTATTTGATTTTGTTCTGGCTCTTTAGTAATATTTTGACAAATAGTGAATTTTACGTCAACTTCCGAAAGTAGAAATGATAGTGTTTCTAGTATTGGTAGGTCAGGATTATTTTCGATAAAGTATTTTTCTGAAGGTTTAAATAAATCTCGATTTCTGTAAATTGCAGCAAATAAGTATTCACTAATACTGTCTGTATCCCATGGTATAGCAATAATGAGGTATTTTCTATTTTTGACAGATTTACTGCTAAGTACATTAATTTTTGCATAAGAAAAGTCGGGGTTTTCCTCAAATATATCCTCAATTATTTTTTCATGAAAATCTTGTAAATTGTTTTGTTGAAAAAAGGTTAAAATGTTTTTATTTTGTTTGTCTAGTAGATGATTATTGGAATATTCAATTTTAGCATAGTCAATCAGTGATTTTGTTTTATAAAGTTTCTCAAAAGATAAAAATTCTTCTGCAGCGGCATCCCAGTCAATTTCAGGTTTATTTTCAGTTTGTTGGGATGGCCCTGCATCTTCAAGAGCGGGATAAATTGGGTAAGGTAAATATTTAAAGTTTCCTAATTTTGACCGAAATGAATCAAAGTCATTTATGTGGTTAATTTTTATTCGAGAAAGGGCATCGGCATTTTTATTGGATTTGCCAGATTTGAATTCAATTTGATAGTCGTATTCCTCTAATTTGAGGCGCCATCGTGCTAGACGACTACCGGGGTCTTTTATAGAGAATAACCAAGTAAGTGGACGGTGGTCAGTTATAAGGGTAAATTTTCGGCCATATAAATAGGGTCTAAAGTGTTTAACTGCCCACACAATTGCCAAAAGTTCTCTCTCTATCGTAGAGTATTTTGTTTCTGCTTTGCACAATGTCCTAGACGCATAGGCTATCGGTAAATCCTTACCTATTGGGCCTTGTGACAAAACCGCACCGATTGCGAATGCGCTAGCATCGGTAGTTAAAAGAAATCGTTCTTCAAAGTTTGGGTATATCAATATCGGAGTAGAAGTAAGAGCATTTTTTAATTCTTGGAATGACTTTTGACATTCGGAGTCAAAATTAAATGGAACATCTTTTTGTAAAAGTTTTGTCATTGGTTTGGAAATTTTAGCGAAGTTCGGTATAAATCTTCTGTAGTAACCAGCGAGTCCCAAAAAGGATTTTATTTCCTTTTGGTTCGTAGGTTGAGGAAATTTTTGGACGCATTCAATTTTTGCCGGAAATGGCTTAACGCCATCTTCCGTGATTAAATGTCCAAGGTAGGCGACTTCTTTTCTCAAGAATTCGCACTTGTCTGGCTGAAGTTTTAAGTTAGCTTTTTGAAGTCTCTTGAATACTCCTGTTAAGCGGGTAATATGTTCTTGAATTGTCGGTGAATAGACGATGATGTCGTCCATATAGACAAGACATCGCTCGTTTTGAATTCCAGCAAGGACATTGTCCATGACCCTCTGGAATGTTGAAGGTGCATTTTTTAGACCGTACGGCATTCTGAGGAATTCGAAATGTCCGTTTTCAACTGTGAAGGCGGTCTTTGGTATATCTTCAGGCATTATTTCAATTTGATGAAAGCCTGATGCAAGATCTAGTGTCGTGAAATATTGACACTTACCAAGCTGGTCCAATAAATCTCCAATGTTTGGTAACGGATATTTGTCGTCTACAGTAACCTCATTCAGTTTTCTGTAGTCTACGACAACACGCCATTTTTGTTTACCTGATGCGTCGAGCTTCTTGGGCACAATCCACACGAGCGACGGCCATGGAGAATTGCTGGGTTGTATAATGTTTTGTGAAAGCATTTTATTGATCTGATCTTTCACCTCTTGTTTATGAATTTGGGGATAGCGATATGATTTTACATAAGTGGGCTTAGAATTTTGCGTATCTATGGAATGTTTTATTTCGTTGGTGAAAGTAAGTATGTCTCCTTCTAAATAAAAAATGTCAGAAAAATCATGACAAAGTTGGGAAATTAAGTCCCGTTCTTCTTCATTAAGATGATCAAGTCTTAGTTGATTTTTTAATTCCGATATTCTATCGGTGCACATTTCTTGGGTAGTTAGTTGAATATTATTTACAGAATTTATTTCATATGGTTCTAAGGTAAGTTTCGAAAATGTTACAGTTTTAGGTGTACAATTAACATTTAATACTGAAACAAAAAATTCTCCTTTTTCATTTATTTTAACTAAAGCGTTTGGTAGTTTAACTTTCTCTACTTCTTGACCTACCAGTATAGCATCAGTATTAACTAAATCGCATTTTTGTTTAAATATTTGTTCAGTCCTAGGTTCAATGGAAATTGTATTTTTGTAAATTTGTGGAAATTGGTTTTCGATTGAAATATTGGTAGTTTCATTATCTGTTACTTTAAATAATGGTACAATTTTGAAATCAGTAATAAGTTGTTTATTTTTTAGACCAACTATACAATTATAATGTTCTAAAAAATCCATGCCTAATAATCCATCAAAATCAATATCTAAATTACAAATGAATACTCTGTGTGGATCGTTAGGTTTAAATGGGATAAGGGTTGATTCGTTAACTCTTATTTTTTGGTTTGTTATACCTTGAATAATTATATTTTCAGGGGATCGATTTCTATAATTTTCGCAAGTTTTGGGTTTGAAAATTGATAATCCAGCACCTGTATCAATTAGAATTTTATAAGTGTTTGTTCTGTCTTTAATATAGTATAAGTTTTTAGAATTTACCGGTAAGGTATTTTTTACATGAACATCTGTTCGAGGCAGTCCGATTCTGGACTGTTCAAACTCATTGTTTGAATTTGTGAACTGAGGTCTGGGATCGACAAATTTGAAGTTTGGTCGCTTAGCGGATCTGAGGGTTTCGTTTGTAAAGGGCCTTGTCGAAAATCCTGATAATAATCATAATTTGGATTTAGGAGGTTATCAGAATCAAAGTTATGAACATTTTCATTATTATAATTAAAATTGTCTTGTTCGATATGGCTATAATCGAAAGTTTCGTCTTCATTCGTATTGCAAACTGGTACACCATTATCAGAGTTAGGATCACTATCAGCAGTATAATAGTTTTCCTCTATTTCACTATTAACAGTATAATAGTCAGGAGCACTGGGGTTAATTTCTTGGTAATATTCTTGATAATCAAGTGAATTATCGGAGTATTGTTCTTGATTTTCATAATAATTTTGACTATCATCTGTATAATAGTCATAACTGTTATGAGAGTGTTTGTTAAAATCGCGATTTCGATTGAAATGAAAAGTTATTTGTTGATTAAAATTTGTGTTGGATCGATTTCCCGGTGGTCCTTGAGGTCTAAAACTTGGATTTGGTCTAATTACAGATGGGCGATTTTGATTTTGTTGGTTATTTTGAAATTGTGGCCTTTGTTGAAAATTTTGGCCTATTTGGTTATGTGAATTAGGAGTTTGATTTGGTCTTAAGGAACCCTGAGCTAAATTTTGAGATTGTCTTTGACGTGTGAGACACTCATTTATAGTATGTCCTATTCTGTGACAAAAATTACATTGTTTTGGTGAATTTTGGCTAAATCTACGAGTAGGTATATTATTTGTATTACGATTAGTCTGAGGTTTGTGGTTTTCATAGTAAGTTAATTGAAGTTCTCTTCTGATTCGTGAAATAGCTGATAAAACACTTATTGGATTACTAGCTCTAACAATTTGACCGATTTTTGGATCTAGACCGGTTAATAAAGTATTTAAAGTTAATGATTCTATAAGACGTGTTTGTGCTACTTTTTGATCGATTGTTAAATGCTGTTGTTTACTTATAGCTGAATACATTTTTGCTTCCAGAGTTTGTAATCTCGAAACAAAAATTAAAGGCGATTCGTTTGGTAGTTGTTTCATTCTTTGAAGGTCTTGAATCAATGAATTTAAGTCGCGAGAATCTCCAAAGTGAGCATTTAATAAAGTTTTAATTTCTCCCCAATTTGAAGGGTCGCGTGAATTAACTAATTCAGCGGCTCTTCCTTTAAGTTTGTTTTTAATATGAAGAGTTAAAAGTACTTTTTGGTCGTTGCCGGCCATTCTGTAAGCTGTTTTACAAGCATTTATAAAAGTATTTAAGAAAATTTGATTACCGTCATATTCCGGAATTATTGAAAATATTTCGGATAATCTGTAAGGATCTAGATTCTACGCTTGATCGGTTTGAGCAACTGGAGTATTAGCATTGGCATTAGCGTTTGTTGCACTACGTGTTTCAGGCATTTTGCTTTATATTAAAATGATTGTATTCAAAATAAAAGTAAATTATGACAATAGAAATTGGTAAAAATAAAAAATAAATTGCAAAATATTAAATAAAAATAAAACGAGAAGATTCTTACGTAAATATTTTCATTCCTTCCTAGGCAGCTGAAATCCTTATCCGTGAGCTTTGCTACACCTGGTTAGCAGTTTGCGTGTTCCTGGTGCCGGAGAGACCGTCTGCTTCTTGAAGATCTGGAGCTGGTACTTGAAAATTCCTTAAAGGTTTAGGTACCACCACACTTAGTTAGGCAATCCTTGTTCTAAATGTGTTTAGGAATCCTACTGACTGCGCCACTGTTATATTCACAAATTCACATTAAACTTTTTAAAAACAATTTTTATTGAGTTACACAGTTTTATGTTATATAAAAAAGAAATAATAGGTTGAAATTATAATTGTAACTAACTATTTTACATAAAGTCAAAGAATTTATAGAATTTGTTAAATCAACGTCAGCGTTTATTTTTATGGAGAATTCGATGTAGCGTCGCTCCCCTGAAAGTGCAGAAATCATTATTTTTCTGTAACATAATATTTGTGTTACTTAATGTGTTTATTTTATAAAAACGCAACGTAGCATCGTTCTCATGAAAATACGGAAATCGTAATCTGATGTTTGACATTGCGTAACATTACTTAAACATAAGCGTTTTTTCGTATATAACATATATATATATATATATATATATATATATATATATATATATATATATATATATATATATATAGAACCTAGTATAAAAATTAGTATAAAACAAAACTACCATGTAATGATAGCTTATGATGTGGTGTGGATATACTATATCTGATGTTAATATCTTTTCTCTAGATTAAAAACACAAAATGAAATTGATAAATAGCACGTATAAAGTGCTGTTTGATATTTAATATGTGAAAATTTCAATTTTTCATATTTAGTCCCATTTGAGATATCAGCTGTCAAAATCGGTGCATTATTGTAATTTTTGTTACAATTAGATTAGAAGGCAAAAAACTCGGCATCATAATAATGATGAAAAATATATAAAATTATAATAATAATAATGCAAAAAATCTTTTGCTAACGCTAATAAAAATTGTTTCACAAAGATACAAGCAAAGAGTAAAGAGCAATTGGCAATTTTGTAAAGGGCTGCAATTGAATTTTTTTCCAAAGTTGCAATACAAAAACGACCGATAATTAAAAAGAAATTTTGAACAAAAATTAACATCGAATATAACATATCTACATTATAAGCTATCATTACATTGTAGTTTTGTTTTATTTGGTGCTGGTCGAGCAACCAATTTTTAAATTTTTGGACCATTTCTAATGGAATGACTCTAAAGTTTTAATCAAAAATTTAATTTTCTACTGAAATTATTCAACTTACCTTTTTGTAACCAATTTCTTATATCCATATTGTCTTATCTGTCTCTTTATTCTGTGGTAAAACTATTGTTACGGATTCCCCCTCTTGTTTCTCGTGCCTCGCTTTCTAGTCGCCGTATGCAACTTCATATCCTGCACAATATGCAACTAACTTTATATACCCTTTTGAGCCTAGAAATTGCAAGAACATTCGCATCGCTGGTTCCCGTATATTCCTCACTTGTATCTCAATTTTCTCGAACTCGAAGAAAACCAGCGGCGTTTCGTTACACTATTAAATAGGACACTGTCGCTAGACAAGAGCACTTACACACCAACTCAATAGTTGTTATAAGAATATTTATTTCGGATGCTGATGTAGGATTGTGTGTTGATGAATGTTTCAAAATATTTCACACTAAAACTACTTATTGAATAAATTTAATTTAATTAATTAATAGGATTAAAAATGTAGTTAAATGAAAACAACAAGAAAGTGACAATTTTCTTACCATTTTTCTCAAAAATGTCCGACTGTTGAGTGGTTGAATTGACGTATCCTGAGAGTAAATCGAACACTCCTTTTTATCCAATTCTGGTGTGGTACAATTCTGGTGTGCACCAATGCATAGATCAAGAACGCTATTAATATATATTTAGCACTATGTCAGTTTTTCAAACAGCTTTGTCTTTTGCTGATGAAATATATTTTGGTGACAAAGGTCACGCGAATAATTTTATTTATTAGAGCTTATTAATTAATTTTAAAAGGTTCACAAAAGCAACCAAACGACCACAACAACAAACAAAATATATAAAACAGATAACAAAAAAATATGCAGAACAGAAAAATATGTATATTTTAGATTTAATTTCTCGTTTATTAAAATTCAAACATTATTTTTGCTTCCAGGGGGGAGGGACCTTTGTCTCAACACTCAAGTTAATTTAAACAAAGCGTACATTCCGCTTCATAGACGTTTAAGATAGTAAGATCAATTTGACTAATTTGTCTATTATCAATTTTCAAAACACAGATCATAATTTTTTTATGTCATGTTCTATGCCAAACTTCATTGTCAGCTTTTGAGACAATGTCCATTTTCATTTATTTATTTAGTTATAGAGTGGACTAAGTTTCAGCAGACATGTGTTGCGCCTTTCGAAACTTTTATCCAGGTTAATCCTAGAATAAGGAAATTTTAAAAAGTTGTTCATGTGATGTCCCTTTTTTGAATATTTACATAGTCCTCTGGACACATGGTATTTTTATGATCTGGCTCTTGTACACCTAACGAGTAAGTAATTTTTTCAATTTTCAAAGTTCTCTTTATCAAAATTTCTTAAACTCAATTCAATGTTACTTACTCACAGGTACGCACTGAGGATGACGTTATAGTCGGAAGCGTTCTGCTATGATTTTATAGATTAAAATTATGCACGAAATACAAACCTCTTTTTTCATCCAATTACATTGGAACGTGCACACAGCTTGACTATTTTCACTCTAAACCTGAAGACAAAAGAACTGATAAAAATTAATACCAGTCAAAAATAGGCAGCTTATTGTATTTAGCCTCAGGAACAAGACCGAAAATAGCATATACTGTTCACGTTTTGTTCCAATTTTCTGTTAATCCAAATCAAATTGAAGTTTCTACGGTTCAATATTTGTTCAGATATCTTGAAAGCACTATTAATTAAAAACGTTTAAAATTACAGAATCATCACATATTTCAATATTAAGTGATGCATCCTATGCAAGTTGCGTAGAACATAAAAAATCTTGTAGTGGATTTATCGCGTTTTATGGAGAAGTGCGGTTTAATGGACAACGAAAAAACAAAACTCTGTCGCTGTTTTTATAATAGAAGCAGAGTATGTGGCATTGTCTGCAGGGTGTAGGCAAACCATTTATGTGCTGTATATTTTAAGAGATATATTTCAGAACATATCAACACATTCACTTTATGATAATCAAGCTAGCATATAGCTATCTCAATACTCGTATTTTATCAAACAAGCAAACATGTTGATGTACACTATCATTTTGCATGGGAGAATATTCAAGATGATATCTTGAATATTTTCTATCAGCCGTCCAAAGAAAATGTTGCCGATTTGTTAACTGAAGCTAGTGCTAAATAATCACTTCGGCATTTGGTTTCAAAGTGTATGGTGATTAGTCAATGAGGGAGAGTGTTGTATTGGACCAATTATTAAAACCAGTGTACTCTTACCTTTTATTTTGTTGTTATGCCAGTTTTTTATTAAGTTGAAAAATAAAAAGTTGTCATAAAAAATTAAACCATTTTTTACATTAAACTTTATTTCTTTTTTTCTAGCCTTTGAAAGTATCACGAGAAATGTATCAGGTCATTTTGAGACTAACTCAAAGGTTAATAACTCTCTAAAGCCGAACCATAAAGTTTGGAAAGTGCAATGACCTACACCTATACCGATACAGGTTTTACACAGTGGCGTGGACTTTTTTTGCGGGATCAAAAATAGCATTGTTACATTTTCCTGAACTATTTTTTGGAGGTGGGAAACATTTATAAAATGATGAGAATTCTTCAATGAAAACAAAATGTTTTTTTTTCGATAAATGAAATTTTTTTTCGGGATATTTCTCGAATGCCGGCTCAATCCTTAAAAGATCTCCGGAGAAAATGTCTATAAAAAACTGTCACAAAAAATCTCAACAGACCTCCCCAGAATTCGGCATGCTCGCCATTTTTAACACCGTTAACATAAGATTACAGGACCATACTAAGTATCTACTTCGGTGTGCGAGTTCGTAATATAACGCCCTCCTTAAATGGAAGTTACTCCTGGAAATTTTGTGTAGCAGAGACTGGATGTTTAAATCGGCAACTGACCCCATTTCTACACTTTTTGATCTTATGGAAATAACAGGGCACCGTCTTCATCGGATACTGATAACGGAGGTTGTAGCTGCAAATTAATATCTGGACACCGGTATCTTGGAAGATCACATCTACCATGTTCCTGATGACTCGCCAATCCAACTGGTTACTTGCTATCTTAGGCATAGCCAGCTTCTTCACGCTCGATTAGAACACACGGTCTCGGAGGTTTCGAAGCGCTTCCCACACATCGCGGTAGGTAGATCGATCTTGAAATTCAATTTTAGTTACCACGTAGAAGGCATATACGTATACTGCAGACGCACAAGGGATGGGCAGACAATTCGTTTATGTTCGGCTATCTTCGGATACGATCGGTGTAGTAATCACAGCAGGCGCGTAAACTGGCGACGTAATTGGATCTGGTTCGATCTTACACGTCTGCAATTTGCATTAGGTATTTAGTTTACAAAAGTGATATAAACAATGTAGAATATAGTGCCAAAGGGTTATGAATATAATTATATAAATCAAAGCAGTTTTAGAACCAAACTACAATCTAAAGAAGAAGTGGAGGTAAGTATAATAATAATATTTTATTTGAAGATATTAATAATAACGGTAAACAGATATGGGGCGGTTGACAAGGCGTTTTGTTTATACACAGGCCAGCCATTTTAAATTGTGGGTCGGTATTTAATAAGTTTAAATTTTAGCCGTCCATACTAAAAAAAAGTTTTTTTTCATTTCCACTAAAAATGAGTTATTTATGTCCACGCTTTTTTATCAAGCATTTTAGGTAACTTCTATTATTTTATACTTTTTAGCAACAATAATTTATTCCTTACTAATACTTAATATTTACTTACAAGTGAAAAGCGACAATGTTTTTATTAATGTTCATCACTACTTAGAAAAGATGCAGTGGCGTTGATTCTCTCCTTAGATTGATATTGAGATTTTTACAGAAATGGGTTCACGATTTAAAATAAAAAACTAAAGTTACTTACAGAATGACCAAAACATTTCCAGTAGGTTCTGTAAGGCCAGTCAATATCTTTAAAAGAATATATCACTGCCATTTTAACACTAGAATGGAAGAGACGCAATTATCACGAAGCCGAAATACAAACTGTCCACACCAATTGTATGTTGAAATTGAACGGGAGCTTGTCAAATCAAAGTCGCCAGACCATAGTAATCCTGTCGGTAACTGGTCCTGTGTAATAGAATTCAAAAATAATCATACCCATACCATTCTATCAGCGGCTGCACTTCGCTATAGGCCAATATGAGACACAGCCAAAAAAAGGATTTTTGATTTATTCCAACATGGTCATAATGCTTCTAGTGGCGATCACACGTACTGTGTCGAAATGATGACAATATGGCGATGAGTAAGACAATTATGTTCAAGATAGACGTGTTTTTCCAATCAAGAATGACGTCCAAAACCTATGGAAAGCTAACTTCAAAACATCGTACGGAGAAAGATCAGGAAAAAATATGCTGATTTATTTAGAAAGATATTTAGCTGAACAAAAAAAAGTCTGGGGTTATTATATAATATTTCCTCCGTAAAAGAAAATTATTCAATTGCAATATGTACACCTATAATGCAACGCGTAGCGTAGCGCAAATAAAATTCTTTTCGTGGATTCTTCAGGCAACTGCGACGTAGAAAACCATAAAGTATACTTTTTTGTGACACAGTCTCCTGCTGGCAGACTGCCTGTTTGGTGCATTTTGACAAATAGTCAAAAATTAGAACTGATTCGGACGCTGTTCAATCGTTGTATGAGATTTTTCCTGTGAATATTACACCTTCAGTAATTCTCACTGATGATGATCTCGGTGAAAGAAAAGCACTCCAGACGGTTTGGCACAATGCAAATATGTTATTATGTACTTCTCATGTTTTGAAATCCTGTAGGAAATGGATTACAATGACAAAAAATGGAATTTTGGAAGAACATGCTCAACTTCATTATAGATTATTCAAAGACATTTTAATGTCAAGAAACATTGAAGATACTGAAACAGCTATAATGACTTTCTACGAAAAATGTTTGTATGAGAATTTTTCTCATTATGTAGAACATTATACGGAGGTTATGTTTCGTCTTTTAAAAGATATACCATTGGAAAGAACAAAGGTATTCAATTTAACGCAACTGACCGATTTTATAATCACTGGTTTTGAGTCTTACTTTACACAGCTTATTATGGACCTTATCTTTAACCGAGTTCCAAAAGCTGCTGCAAAAAAGTATTTTCTAGACCAAAGGGACAATCACGTTTATAATATAATCAGTCTTGGAAACATTGATTTTAGAGTTAACAGTTCGAGAAATCCAGAAATTTTGTACGACGTAGATATGTCTGTTTTCAAATGTTCATGCCTAATTGGCTATAATGGCCATTATTGCAAGCACCAATGGGCTGTTGCAAAAAAATATAATATATTTACACCAACTAACACCTTTCAACCAAACATATCCTTTATGAAATCGCTTTGGGAAAAATTGCAAATTCATCTACTTTTGATACACTGAAAATCAATGACGTTACAGCAAAGAATTTAAACCAGGACATGTCTTCTACTAATAATTATACTTCTGTCCAAAACCAGCGAGATCAAGAGACGTTTGATAATGATGATGCCAGGAAATTTGGTGAAAAGGAAAATATTGATATACAAGCAATAAAAACTAGATGGACGGCACATTCGAATATAATTATGTCAAAGCTTGAAAGCGATACTGAATCTTTTGGAGCCGCTATAATGAAATATTTGGACAACTGTACCAAGTATGCCCAATCAAATCCATCATTGACATCAGGCTTGCATTGTGCTTATAAATATACAGGAATTCCATCTAAAAATAAGAGGCAGGCAGTATTAAGAGAAGGAAAGAAAATATCTGTACAACCGACTTCAATATCGAGACGTAAGGTTACATTGACAGGTAGAAGAGCATCGTTAGCTGGATGGAAACCTGGAAAATCTAACTGAAAACGACAAAAAAGAGCACCACTCAAACTACAACTGTGTGTAGAGAGTAACATTGCGCTAGGTGACAATACATTTAGGAAATAGTGATTTTTTGCGGACGTTAATTTGTCATTATGTTAATTTAAATATAATAGCAATTAAAAAAGTTGATTTTATACTGCGCCTTATTTACATTCTATAAACTGGCATATAGACGTACTAACATAAACTACGTCTGATGCTTGACCAACCTTAGTAAACTGCAGACGTATAAGGACAATCTACGTCTTCACTTTACTGCTATTATTATTGGTCGGATACATCTTGAAAAGCCTGCCGTGATTACTACACCGATTGTAGCCGAACATATACGAATTGTTTGCCCATCCCTTGTGCGTCTGCAGTATACGTATATGCTTCCCGGTACCTCCATACGCGCCCATAAATTCATCGAAGGTAGAGTCAGACACATCTCGAATATAGTTTACTCCTTTCTCTAGGTCATGGTCTACTTCAAATGGCGCTAGTCGATTTTGGTGAACTACTTTTGGTTTTCCGTTGGGGATCTTGCTTATGCGATATATTACATCATTGATCCTTTTCTTAATTAAGTGTAGACATTCCCAAGATTTTTATAATTTTGGAGAAAATCCTTTTCTCCTCGTCGGGTTGTGTAACCATACTTTGTCCCCATCTTTAAAACCGCCTACTGTGGCCTGCGTGTCGTACCTACTTTTCATTTTGACGCTGGCTTAAAGATTTGTTCGAACTAATTCATGAATATCGTCCAGCCTTCTTCTCAATTGGATCACGTAGTCTTCTCCTGCTAGATCTTTTCTAGCGACAGAAAAATTCCAGGTCAAAGCCTCATTTCACGTCCGAACGAACAGGATTTTGGCAGGTGTTTCACCCGTGGGCTCATTGACGGCAGATCGATAAGCCAATGCAAATAGGGAAAGATATATAAATTCTATATTATTCTATTTTTAATAATTGTTCTTTCTAAATATTATTCTTGTACTTATTGTTCTTTCAGTTTGTTAAATGAAGTTTAATTGAATTGAGTTTTCCATTCATAGGATGGTCTTACCAAATACCACGCGAGCTCAGATCTAGCAGGATATTTTTTCCGGTGGTTTTCTCATACTTACTTTCATATAGGTGATTTAACTCGATCTGTTCAGGCAACATCACTCGAGCTCCAGAACAGCTCTCGTTGTATTGCCAATGACAGTAAGTTTTCGGAAACAACCACAAAAATATCTGGCTAAATCTGAGCTGTTTTGGTATTACCCCCGATAACTTTATCAGCTATATTATCTACATCTTACATTTTCTTTCCTTCGTTTTAAGCATAAGCAATTCACTTGCTCGAGTTCCTGGTGTCATTCGATCCAATGATTTCTTAAGAAAGTGGTCCACATCGGCTAACTTAAATGTTCGATTTTTCGGTGCCATATCCCCTTTAACTTGCACCCAAATTAATTCAATTGGATTCAACTGACAATGATACGGGGGTAATGCTAGTTCATCTACAGCAAGATTTTTATATTTCACAATTTGAAGAAATTCGTTCTATACACTGCTTTCATTCTTGACTTTGAGCTTTTCTTCTTGCCTGTTGTGACATTTCGCAGTGTCGACTGTGGTAAGGAGCATTACCCATAATGACGACAGGATCCTGGTTCCAAATTTTCAGAAATGCGTCCAAACCACATCTCGTACATCTCTGCGTTCATCTTTTCATGGTAGTCCCCCATTTTCTTGGACCTAAATATTAATATGTGTAATTATTAATCGACGGGCTTTTACAGATGGAATTTTTAAGCCGGTTGATCAGCTTTCAATAAATGCTTGCCGTGCGCTCTTGACATATCCATGTTTCTATTGTTTGTTCACCGTATGCCCTTCGTTGACCCATGTTTGTATAATAAATATTTCTTCCTAGCTTCCAAAATTCGTTAATTTTCCTTAGACACTCTCTTCTCCACAATACTATTTCAGATCATTCAATAAGAAAACTGTTTCTATTTATTTTCTCATAACTAATATTCAAATAATTTAAGACTTTTCTCAGCGTCCCCTTACACATTTTAGGGATGATCTATTTTCCATTAACTGCTTCTAGCACTTTCAGTAATGCTTCAAATCTTTTCAATAGACAAGACATGAGAGAGATAGGTCTGAAGACAGTGGGGTCGTTTACTTTGGGTATAGGAATAACCAGGCACTGTTTGAGAGAATCACAATTTTTCCATTTAAATCAAATGTTGTTATACCTTTTGCAAATATATTGTTTGGCAATTACGGAAAGATTTGTGACCATGAGACAGTTTATCCCGTCAATACCGGGAGATGTATTTTTTGAGGTTTTGATATTTGCTTCAATCTCGTCAGGTATGATGTGAGAATCAATATGGTTGTTCGGCATTTTTATAGGTAGTAGTGCATAATCAGGAGCCATTTTTGTTAAAAGTCGTTCTACCACAGATTCATCATTAGTGGTATACTTTTTGCGACCCTGAATCTTATTTATTATTCCCCAAACGTCGGAGGGAGAAGTTTGTTAAGAGTAGAGCAGTATCTTGCCCAGCTACATTTGGCTTTTGAACGGAAAGTTCGTTTGCAGATAGCTTGATGTCTGTTAAACTCGTTAAAATGTAAAAGAGTTAGATTGGATTTGTATGCTTTGAAGACATTTTCCTTGAAGTCAAAGCATCAAAGCACTCGTCATCCCACATTTGTTATCAATTCTAATAAGAATAAAATCATTTCGTCAGTAATATGTAGAGTTAGTTTCGGTGTGTGAGCTTGTTCTATGGTGAATTTGAATTGATGCCAATTAGCATTAGACGTTGACCACTCAGCTGATGATATTAACATTATATTTTAAATCTTGATATCATTAATAGAAATTCGGATGAGAAAGTGATCAGATCCATATCTATCTGGCAGGACGGTCCAGTCAAAAGATAAACATAAGTTGGTAGATATAACAGTAAGATCCACAACTAACTTAGCCTGACCGGGAGGAGTAACTCTCGTAGCAGATCCGTTATTTGCGATAACTAAATGATGAAACGAATCTAGAGCTTCTACTAATGTATTGCCTTCCGGGGAACACGATAATAACCCCTCACAAGCCATGATATGCAATCAAATCACCAGTGACTGAGTATACAGTCATAGTTAATTTGCGAAAAAGGCGCAAACTTCCATGTTTGGATTAAAATTATGAACAAATGAAATAGGTTCGTAATTAATATTATTCGATAAAGGATGGCAACACCACCATATCCCCTACTTCTCCTTCTGCTCACTACACAAAAGTATTGAAACAAACAGTATCTGAAGGTTTGCACCAGGTTTCCGATATAACTGCTATATCAAAATGTTCTTCCAATAGCAATTGATGTTAAGAATATTTGTTAGCGTTTAGCGATCGAATATTCCACCAAATAATTTTAATGCTTTTAGGGGTCATTTTAATTATGCAAAAATGTTATTAACAATTTCTTTAACTTTATTTTCAAATTCATTTCATTAACTTTAAGGTTAGTAGTCATATTTGGGGAAGAATTTTGAAAGCTTTCTTTTATTAAGGTTTTTAATGTAGGACTAAGCTGAGTTATGAATTTATTGAACTCATTCGTAGGTTCACATTGCCAAACTGAAATACTGGACCCGCACAAAATCTGGTCTGGAACTCTCTAAGAATAGGAGGAAAAATAGACGTAGGTTCATCATTTCTCCTCCTTTTCAGAGGACTGACAATCGGGACTGAATAGTGTTTTTCAGTAATACTACTTTTATGAGCTGTACCGAAATTAGATTAATAGGGGGGGGGGGGCAAGTTTATTATCGGTGCAATTTTATTTTTTGAACGAGACTGGAGTAACATGGATCGAGTATTTCCTCAACTTCCTTAAAATAAATATTCAAGTTTGCCATAGCTTTTTTGTTTTATATATTTAGGACATTCCTTCAAAACTGACTCATGGTTGTTATTTTTACAATAAATGTAAAATTTCGTACAGTTAATCGGGACAATAATTTTTCCCCTCATTTACGCATTTTTTTAAACGTTTTTATCATTTGCACTGGGTAGCTGAATGACCATAATGTAGGCATTGAAAACATTGCATAACTTGATTTACAAAAACCTCAACTGGACACCTAACTTTATTGATATAGATAAATTGAGGAATTAATTTTCCCGCGAAAGTAACAATAACCATTTGTCGTGGAACTATCTCCGATATATCCTTTTTCTGCATTATTCGAGTCATTCGTTTGACTCTTTTAACAGTAATATTAGATTTTATAACGTTTAATAGGGTATTTTGACTTAATGTAGTATCTACGCCATGAAGAAGCCCTCTTTTTTCTGTCAAATAATTCGGTATATAGGCAATTAGGCTGTTTTCTTTAAAGAAAGGTTCATCTACTAACTTATTCGCTACAAGACCCGAATCAACTTCGATCTTAATACGGTTCCTGCCAACACTAACAATTTCAATAATATTTCCATCATATTAGTGTTTTTAAATGAAACTCAGGGTCTCTAGTTAATTCCACAATATAATACAAGTTATTGAAAATTCTAGAAAATTGACAATTGTTTCGATAAATCAATATATCGAAACAATTGTCATTTTTTTAGAATTTTCAATAACTTGTATTATATTGTGGAATTAACTAGAGACCTTGAGTTTCATTTAAAAACACTAATATGAGCATATTCCACGAAGTAAGGGTCGAGACAGTCAATTTCATTTCCATCATAGTTCGAAAGAGCAAGTAATTGATCTCCAAGTTTCATAGGATGTAAACGGCCAATATTTAAGTCAATATGTTAAACAAAAACAAAATATGGTCCGTTATAATTAGAATTAAATCGATTAGAAGTATTAAATACATGACTCGTTTGACTACTAGATCGGAAAGAATTCGAGTGCGAGTTTTTATTAACCTCATTAATGACATTATCGGAATTTTTTGAATTATTAACAACAGAATTATCACGTTATAAAACATTATGAGATTCATTCATACTAAAATCTCCTGAAAATACGACACCTTCAACGTAAATATGACCAGTTGATACGGCTAACGGCGGATCTTTACCGCTTAGTCTAAACTTTCCGGCCATCCGCAGGCCAGTGCCGCGGCAATTATTTAACCAAAAAAGTAAAGTCAATATCTATACTTTCAATATGGTTGAATTAATATTAACCTACTAACCACAAATACGCGTATTGAATTTGAAGGCAAAGCGGTTTTTTTGCTAAATACAATCACACACGTCCGTACTCTACAGTAGTTCGAACTGGATTGACCACAAGAGTATGTTAATCAGATCAGAAGTTAGAAGTGGAGGCATTGGTAGTTGTACACCTTTGTAATAGTTTCCCATTTTAGTTGTGTCCTATAAACCAGCAAAAGCAGACCCCGTTTATCTGATAAACGAAGGAATTCCTCAATTTAATAGAGATGAAGAGGCAAGGATGACCACAATGTATTACGCATTTGAAAATATCTTCAACTATATTATAAATACATTTATTTTGTCAACATGTAGTGAAAAAATTATCACATATATAGCTGGAATTGTTGTTTTACACTTGATATGTGGAATATGTGTTGGGGCATTAGCAGGACTTTAAGCAAATTTGCTTAATTCTTTGATTGCCCATGAAAGTAAAGTATGATTAACATATCCTGCAAATGATGTTATACGCATTTGTAAAATTTCTGGAAGTGTTTTATGAATTCTTAAACAAAATCTGCATATGAAAAAGTCCTTTGAATTGATAACTAACACAGAACAGAACTCTACCAATATATTTGTCTGAAGATTTGTGTTGGAAAATGATGTTAATGACATTCACTTTTAATTAGCCATATGCATTGAATACCTAAAAATCAGAAAACCCTGTATTTGTTAAGAAGAAATGTGAAATCAAGACACCAATAACGAATCATTTAAACAAAGTGATTTTGTTCTCCCAGCAATAGGAGATGAGAAAATCATGTATTTTTATTTTTCTATTGCTTAATTTTTATTTGTAATGTACATATTTTTATAATAAATGAAGTTTTGGTTTTAAAAATGTATAAATTTATTTCTTATTATATGTTCTAATTTAAACTTTCAGGTCTGTATCTGATCAGAAATTTATGATATTCAACAATATTTAATAGATTTTATATAATACAATCGAATTCCAACAAATAAAATATTTGAAAGTTCCTAATACTTTTATTTCCACCGTAATTCAGTTCCTGTTCACATTATTGTTCCACTACTGGTGTCACTATTGAATCGGTTTGTTCCGAACTTTGTTACTCGTCTGTTCGTCTTCCATTGTCTAAGGAATGAACAAAAGCGAGACAGGCGTCTTTCGAGTTACAGTTCAGGCAGACGTGTAAAAATTATTAGTTCTAGAATGTTTTAAAGTATTTACGAATTATTCAAAAAGACAGAGAAATTTTAGAATTAAATATGACAACAACGCTTTCATGTTTAGGGGAGGGGGGCACAATGGAACACGGTGCACAGTGGAACAGTTCGTGTACCGGATTTACAGAAATGTCCAGTGCAAAGGGATTCCGGTAGTAAGCGCTGCGGGCCACACCCAACAAAGTCAACTAATCGTCCCCTGCTCATCAGTCACGTACCAAACTTGACGAGGTAATGTGTTGTTTTTCGCTGTGAAAGTAAAAATTTAGCGCCAACGGATTTTTGCCTTCAGGTAAGAGTGATTTTTTAATTCACTCGGCTTTTATGGCCTACCAGCTGAAGATTGCAGACGAGTTGCATACGAAATGGTAGTTATGAACAAAATACCATGCCCTATATCATGGAGTGAGAAGAAAACTGCAGAAATTGACTGGTTCTACGGTTTTCTGAAAAGGCACCCCAAGCTCAGCCAACGAACTCCTGAGGCTTGCAGCTTGTTTCGTGCTACTTCGTTCACCAAATCAAATGTTTGTGTGTTCTTCAATAACTTGGAAACACTGTATTTGGATGAAACAGCCACATCAACTGTGCAGAAACCCCAGCGAATTGTGGCTGAAATAGGCGTCAAGCAAGTATGCAAAGCTACAAGTGGGGAAAAGGCACTAACGTCACTACAGTGTCCATAATTTCTGCGTCTGGAAGCACAATTCCGCCAGTCAGAATTTTCCACGTGTTCATCTCAAGGACCACATGACTCAAGGAGCACCTCCAGGCACACTGGCTATGACAATGTAGAAAGTCACTTGTCCCTGGAAGCTCTTATGCTGTGTAAGGAGAACGGTGTTTCAGTTTTGACTTCACCTCCCCATTCATCCAACAAAATGCAACCACTAGATGTTGCGGTTTTCGGGCCTTTTAAAACTTATTATAATCCAGCACTTGACTCTTGGATGATGCAAAACCCTGGCAAAATTGCTCCAATTTATAATACAGCGTCCTTCGTGAACACAGCTCATCAGAAAAGCATGACACCTTCCAACATAATTGCAGTTTTTAAAAAAGTGGGATATATCCGTTTGATCGAGATATTTTTACAGAAGCATACTTCTTATGCAGTTATGTGACTGACCGACCGCCTCCTACCGTTGTGGACGATCAACCACCTCGGAGAAATGTTTATGCTGTGCCAAGTGTTTTGCTCGACGGTTCTCTCCCTCAAGAAGAAGAAGGAGCAGCTTCCCTAGAAGAAAGAGCAGCTTATATGGAAGAAGCAAACCATACAGACATCGGTATCCTTGATCCAGGAGCTGGTCCAAGTCATGCTTTTCTATCTCCCGAAGATTTTCGTGGCTATCCAAAAGCAGGAGAACGAAAAACTAATAGAAAGCAGCGGAAGAAAGGAAAGAGTATGATAGCCACGAGTACTCCAGAAATGAAAGCCATTGCAGAGAAGAAGCAGCCGATTTCAACTTTCAGAATACTGTCTGTTAAAAGGCAGGTGTTCGTAAATCAACCAAAAACGAAGAAGAAAAAATCTAGTGAACATGCTCCAGTTCATTCCTCGGAGGACGACGTAGAAGACGATGATGACATTGAAGATGCAGACACAAACGACGACATGGACACAGATGAGATTTTTGCTGTTGAGTCCGACCATTTTGCAGAATTGAATCGACTTCTTGTACCCCAGGAATGGGGCACAATGATACAAAATTCATTTTTTGCAAAATGGTCGATTACGGTCACATATGATTTCTATAATAACAATTCATGCATTTCTTCCATACCTTAGATCCTCTGGTCAAAGGAAATCATTAAAATGCTGAAAAAAAATTAATGTTGGGAGTTATGGGCAAAACCAACTCCCCTATGTGATCATCAGGTCATTTCACTTTTCAAACTTTTTGGTTTTAGTGATAATTATTTCCTTTAGAAATTGTAAATTTAAATAGAATATTGAATTGTTCATTTAACTGATAATTAATCTATGAACGCCTGTCCCCTTTTTAGGTTATTATAGTCATTGCGTGTAGACACCACTTTTCAAAAAAATAGTTGTCTCGGTAATTAAACATTATTCAGTGACATAATGCTTTCAGTTATTCATAAGATCTAAAAACATTCAGAAATATTACTCTTGGATATAACAGTACAAATCTTCACCTATAAATCATTATCAGTGGTAATAAAAAATACGAAATGTTAGATAATACAATGTAAAATTGATATTTATTGTATTCTGAGAAATAAATAATGCATTCTAATGTTATCAACTTGGTAGCTCAAACTTTAAACAAGGTCGTTACGCAGGTAGTTGAGAAATTTATAAAGCGTGGAATGGAAGAGAGAAAAAAAGGAGGAAATGTATTAAACTATTATTGAACATGAATTTGGTGTCTTCATAGTGATTTGCTCCATTAAAATTTGACTCAGGTTCAAGTGTTTGAGAGGAAATTCAGACGTGTATGAAGTTACTGCTGATATATTTACCAGGGGAACTTAAATATTTTACGTTAAAATTCACAGCAGCAAATCCTGCCAGATACAGAAAAAGTTTACTGAACATATAAACAGAGCACTTATGCTATAGATTAATTGCAATCCTTTTGAAAAGAGTACTCCACAAACATGAAAGCAATGAAAAACATGAGTTTGATTTTAAAAACACAAAGATCCTAGCTCAGGATTCAAACTACAAAAAATGAACAATTAAAGAAATGGTGCACATTAAAAAGGAACAAAATGCAGTACACGATAAACAAGATGTCAGATTTATCATTATTTAATAAAATAGTACACTTGAAATCTTTCCGTACCCTCCCTGTAAAATGTCGTGGAATTTATATCGATGGTACTTGTTTTAAATGTCTGTTTTATTGAACGTTTTTTTACCTATTGTACATATGTTTTTTAATTTTAATCTGTAAACAATGAAACGATTCAGTCATGAATAAACTTTGAGAAAGTTCCTAACCAAGGGACGAAACGTCAGTGACAACTAAATGTTTTTAATTAATTACACAACCTATATATATATATATATATATAAATAATTAAAGTATAATATAAAACAAATATTACGGAAAAAATATGACTATAGTTAATTTTTATTGCTATTCACAAAAACTACGGCTATCTCCCTCAGACTTCAGACTTACCCTACGTTACAGTGTTGACAAATATATCTTCATGTTTCCATACTGTACGAGCGCATTGTATGTTGATAAAAAATATTGTATAGATTTATTTCATTTTTTGAACCCCTACTTAATTTCAGCTATTATATTTTTCCAATTATTCTTAAAGATTAATGATTACTATGAATATTCGTGCTAATCAAATTTTTGATTACAATTAATTAATCATCATCTTCGTATACGACTTTCCAATCACTCATTTTTAATTGCTAATCACATAACTTTTTTGCCAAACTATGTTCCACTCATTGTAGAATGTCATTAAATGATTGATCGATCTTTTTATAGTTACATTAAAATATTTTCTCTCTTAAAAAAGTTTTTGAATGTTTTTAATAACCCCAATTAAATAATTTTGATATATATATATATATATATATATATATATATATATATATATATTTATAACAACAACAAAGAGATTCATGGGTAATTCACGCAAAATAAAGGGCTACTGAAATAGAGTGGTAACCGTGGACATGCATGTTTCTGGCTCATTTTGCCTCTTCAGCACGGCATAACCAAATAAGGATGTGAAATTTGGGAGCAATAGATGTTAACGAAACATGGGAAAACACAAAATAACGGATTTCAGCAGGGAAACCAAACGCTCATTTGTGTCTTCAATTGGAAGATCCCGAGTTTTCAGGACAACAACCAACATCGACACGGAGGCGCATATAGCCCCCCCGCCATGAACCTTCCGACCCATAGTAAATAACAAAGAAGGTGTCCTGAAAACTCGGGATCTTCCAATTGAAGACACAAATGAGCGTTTGGTTTCCCTGCTGAAATCCGTTATTTTGTGTTTTCCCATGTTTCGTTAACATCTATTGCTCCCAAATTTCACATCCTTATTTGGTTATGCCGTGCTGAAGAGGCAAAATGAGCCAGAAACATGCATGTCCACGGTTACCACTCTATTTCAGTAGCCCTTTATTTTGCGTGAATTACCCATGAATCTCTTTGTTGTTGTTGTTAACATATCACGCGATATTCCTACATCTTCTTTTTATATATATATATATATATATATATATATATATAATAACAAGATGTACGTATAGTGCGTGACATATTCGTTGCTTATCATATATATATATATATATATATATATATATATATATATATATATATATAGATATATATATATATATATATATATATATATATATAAATATACAGTGCTACTCAAAAGTCCCCACCCCTTCCTCGTATCTTTTGAACGGCTACACTTACATTAATAAAATTTGGAGGGTGAGAATAAAGTGTTGTTAACTTCTCTACGAATGGTAACAGGTGACGTAATAGTAATAGATGACGTCACAGTGCCACTCTGGCCAACAATTTTAAATAGGACCTTATGGCAAGTGATATCTCGTTTGAAAGGCATTGGCTACATAGCCATATTAATTTTGTTTGGGTTTAAATTAATTTTGACGGATAAATTAAATAAATACCAAAATTATTATTTCACATTTAAATATTGAAGATTTTTCAGTCCGCCTCTGGTTAGTTGTCAAAAAAATTGACGTTTTTAATTTAATTTGTTGCTTTGAAAAGTTTTTCTAAATAGATTAAATATTTGATTTTATTATTGTTTAACGAGACGTTTAAGAGTTTACATAGGAAAAGTGGTACGTAATCAAGCCGACAAAGTAGCAGCTATCTTAATAATTGGTGAATCTAGAAATAATAGCACTGTATATATATATATATATATATATATATATATATATAAGAAATGGATTCTCAATATTTTATATTAGGAATTATAAAACTCTATAGGGTCTTCCCGTCTTTTAATAAAATTTAAGCTTTTGAATTAAATTTTTTAAATAATTAAATAGAGGTAGTCTTTCTTTCATTCAACTCTCATTTCAGCTTCCATTTAAAAAATTAATGATAACGCTTTCTTAGCACAGTCAAAATACCGCGGTCATTCAAATACATCATAGGGCTGACCAGATTTGAAATGTATGACAAAAAGAAATCTTTTAAAGTGGAAACATATTTGCCGAATTCCTTTATCTAGCCTGTAAACAAATTACATTACTTCAAATTATATATACTAAATCTTTGTATTTAAATTTATATTTTAATAAAAAATTTATAGAATATGAAAATTATAATTTTTAATACAAATTATAACATACTTTAAAATATGAACATTTTTAATTCTAATTTTGTAACTATCCTTTTACTCTAATTAAAATTTATTTTTAAGCTTGTCACTAAAAATATTTTCTCTAAATAATATAAAATTTTTGAATTTTGTTGACAATATTCATATTACTATCTAATATGCGAGAAAAGTATTGGTTTACCCCAATCATAGTTGGAATTTTGGATTTTTTAAGGAATTTTTCCATTTTTCAGGAAGAAAAACTCGAAAAAACGGTTTATAGAGTAAAGAAACTGTGTTTGTCGACGTCGTTGTCGTCGGCCACATTTTGTAACATGTCTTGTTAGTAAGAGTAAACTATATCTGCTGATCTTTACAACAACAGGTAGGCATTAAATGGAATGTAACTTCTGTAATTCCGACGATGATATTTAATATGGAGACAATTGTCTATTTCTTAGAGTTTTTAACATTTTTTAAATATATTGTGGAATTATATAGAAACAGTACATTTCATTCAAAACACTTATATGAGTAGATTCCACGAAGTAAGTGTCGAGACAGTTCTTTTTATTCCGACATTGTCTCCTTAGGATTCGGATATGTTTTACAGTAGGCAGTTGTCTTGTTTTAACTTTAGGGGTTATTTGTCCGATACAGATAATGCATTTATGTGAATATGGGATGAGTCTATTACTGGGAGGGGTGGAAATGAAATAGCTTCTCTTCTGCTGAAAGGTCGAGTAAAAGTTTTTGATAAGTAGACATTCCATCCCACTTGCGATAGAGAAAAAGCAAAACGCGTCGTAAAAAATTACACCCCAGAAAATATAGGAAAGATGATAGCCGAGGCGCGCCATCAGAGACTTTTTAATGTACCTAGTCTGCAACAAAGAAAGGATTACAAGGATTTTCAGAGCATGGCAGATGAATATCTAAATACAATTGAACTAACTAAAATAAATTTCACAAGTAGACTGGACAGGAGCAAGAAACCTCAGTAAAAACCAAGAAGACGTTATCTGATTTGGAGGCAGGGACAACTTGTAATGTTTTAAAAAAGGAGAAAGGTTAATTGACATTTTACAAGCAGTGCTTCCCCACTGCACAAACCATATGTCAGCAGAGACGGTTAAGAATCTAAAAGATAGGATGGACTTTATTCCATTGAAGTACGAGTATATTCCACTTTACGAAGATCTCATAGAAAGGACATAATCACAGTATAATGTTACTTTGCACATAGACCATTTTTACGTTTTCTTGTTCTTGGCACTTTAGACCTTCTACTAGTTATCATGTTTAAGTTAGTGTTCATATTATCGTGTATGCTGTGCTCAATAAAAGTATTCAATAATGATTTGTTTTATTTATTAGGCATGTTTTATGTGATATCTAAGTTTAACTTTTTTGGCACTTAGACCCTTTTGAATTTCTCCTCTTCAATTGTTAATCAATGTAAATTTATTGGTTATAATTTATCAGTACTGTCCAAATCAAGCAAACAGCAAACACACCAATATAATAGAATTAAATAAGATCAAACAAGATTTGAAATTTTAACGTAATAGAAGTTACTAAATTTTACCTCGAACATGTGAAGTTGAGAGATACATCCTAGAATCATGATGTTGGTATATTATAATGAAATAAACGGTCATTGAACTTAATCTTGTATTTAGAAAATATTTTCCATAATTTATAAGCCATAATTTCAAATAAATATAATCTGTAATTTTGACATTTAAATTCCCATCACAGAATTTTGTTTATATATGGTTTTATTGTGGACGAATACAAGTTTTGCAGCTTTTGTAGGAAGCTGTTAATTGTTATTTGTAGTAGTTCAATTGATCTACCATGTAAGTATAGCAAGGTAAAATTATTATGTTCATATATAATTTTTATGTTAAATGAGAGTTTAAATAGGACTTATTAATGCCAATTTTGAAAAGTGGTTCAATTGTGACGGAACTTGTATTGAATTAAGACCACATCAAAACTGTTATTGAATGGTTCTTTGATTTTAAAATTTATTATTTGACATTTGTCAAGTGAGTTAGATACATGTAATTTATACTCAGTATAAGGTGGCATAAGTGATCTCCATTACTTAGTTGTTTTTATAAAATTTTAAAGACAGATATATGCAGATTGACAATATGAGAAAGACGAAAAAGTTGAAGGAGAGCCTTGTTTAGAAAACGGAGAAGAAAAGTCAGTCAGTGAGTGTCAGATTAGAAAAAGCCTAAATTTCCATCTATCTATCTTTTTAACAATTATTAATTGATATAACTACATACTGGAAAGCAAAACTCATGGAAATTTAAATAATTTGATTCCATTACAATATTTTGGAAGAAAAAATTAGCTGTCTTCGTGTGTTAACAGAAGATAAGAGAGGACAAAATTTTTAATCCAAGTATTTAACAATTATTTAATGATGAACATATTTTAAAGCGGAGTTAAAGGTAGTTTAAATTGTTTTATTCCAATCCAATACAAGTAGAAGAAGAACGTTGACTTATAAAAAATGTAAGTCTTGCCAATCCAGAACTTTCTTTTGATAACGTTGGTGAATAAATAAATGGAGCTGTAGAAATTCACAAAATTCCTACAATAGTTCGAATATCAACCCTGCCCAATCGTCGATCTTCGTTTATTCTCGTAAGCCTGCTATGCCTTATTTAAGGGCAGTTCGCCCTCATCTCACTCTCATTCCTCAGCAATCACCGACCTGAACAGACGAAAAAGGTTTAGTGTACAGTTTTTTCAAATTTACACCCTATAAAATGGGTATTTTGCAAACTAACAATTAAGTGAAAAGTAACCATCCTAAATTCAGTGCTATTTAAACTGTGAGTACATCATTTATTGTATAAAAATTCAACTATCTCCGAAGTTAAAATAACTGGGGAGATATTTCTACATCCACGTGCTGAATCAACTTTAATATCACCATCAGCCCCATTAATTGCAGGGTTGCCGGTTTAATTTGTTCTGCCATGAGTTTGAATTTAATTTACCAATTTGTAATTATTTAGCTGAGTGTATATTGTGTATAAATATTTACATTGTTGTCCAAGAACCACTGTCTGTGAACATTTCAGATTATATGTGTTTGTAACGGTAGTTTATAGCTGCAATTCCCGCCTGCTCCACGTGTTCAATTAAATTAAAGTATTTTTAAAGGAAAGGTTCTTTCATTATTTGTATCTTACTCCACAGTTTCGTGACATGAGTCACTGGTCCTTCGAAGCTTTCATTACAGATTTAATAACATATTTTAAAAGTTCTCACTAGATACTTCTAGTCGCTACCAAATGTAGAGAGGTGATAATTTGACAACACATTACTTTCACAAAACCAGCGATCCTACCCTACACCTTCTCCTACATTTGTTTTGGTCCTTCGAGCAGGATATCCCGTCAAATTGACATTCTTACTATTTTTCATCTACAATTTCACCATTTCAAATTACTGCTCTGCAATTTATATACAATTTCATGCAATAATCAACTTCTGTCATCAATTGGACAGTACGTTTTAACCTTGTAAAAAATAAAAAAGACAGTGATAGTGACTTTACTACGAACATTCGCATATATTATCAGTGTTATGCGTACAGAAATACTGCGCGAGCCGGCAACCCTGTCTAAATCTTCTGATAGCGGATAGGTTCGAAAATGCCATCAATCTATTATTGAAAGCCCCAAGGAAAAAATTGTTAATTTTAATTTACTTAAATCGAACGTTATTAACATGGGACCTAATTCCCCCTCCCTCGTTGAAACCTATCTAGGTTACGTCATTGCCGGTCCTATACCTAGGAACCCCGTTAATTTTGTTTCAAACCAAAATATTTCTCATTCTTTCCTAACCATTCATGATGGTCGATCGAATTTAGAAGATAATTTGAGCCGCCTAATGGAAAGATTCTGGGAACTAGAAACTATTCCTGAATCTAAACAACATTTCTCTAGTCAAGAATTTGCAGAGCAAATATTCCAATCTACTACTATAATTTTACCTTCAGGCCTTTATCAGGTCGATATGCCGTTTCTTCAAAATAAGCCTACAAAATTGGGTCAGTTAGTTTGTATGGCACGTCAACGATTTTCTACACTAGAGAAAAACATTAATTCTAACTCTACTTTCTTTCAGGACTATAGAAATGTTATTGTTGAATAATTTACTTTAAATCACGCGCAAGTGATTCCTTTAAGTTTCTATAATGATCCTACTAATGAATTTAAATATTTTATTCCTCATAGAGCTGTGATACGCGAACACAGCTCAACCCCTGTTCGAGTAGTCTTCGATTTTAGTGCCCGTACTGACACCGGGGTGTCATTGAATGATCTAACCTCAAAAGGCTATCAAGTACAGGATAATCTTTCCGATGTATTATGCAGGTTTCGTTGTTTTAAATTTGTTCTTTGTGCAGATATTCAAATGATGTACAGATTCATAGATATAAATCCATCACAACGCCATTTTCAAAATTTTTTGTGGAGAGATAAACTTTCTGATCCCTTCACTTGTATTCAACTGTCAAGTCTAGGCTTTGGGCAAAACTGTGCCACATATTTGGCCACCCGTGTCCTCAAAGACATAGCGGAGAAAAATCCTGAGTTTAAAGCTCAGTTCGCGCTTCTCAAGCAAACCTATATGGACTATAACATGGATTCAAGCTACATAAATGGCAATCCAACTCCGCCGAATTTTTATCTTCTATTTATCAATCTGCTTCCAATGAAATAGACCTCAATATAGACGACTCTCCAAGGAAAATACTGGGGTTAAAATGGAATCCTATTTTTGATCTTTTGCTTATTCGTACTTCGGATATACAAGAACCTACTGTTCTAACTGATAGTAGTATCTTAGCTTTTATTTCTTCTGTTTTTGACCCTCTGGGTGTAGTCAATCCCTTAATAGTTCAAGGAAAAGTTATAATGCAAGCCCTATGGAAATCCCAAATACCTTGGGATACGTCTATTTCGGATATCACCATTTTGCAAAGTTGGAAAAAATGTATCACTTTGGTTGCTGATATTTCAAATCTCTCCATCCCTAGGTATTTTATCAATAACAAAACATTATCTTCTCTTTCTTTACACGGCTTCTGCGATGCTAGCCAATTGGCATACGGCGCTTGTGTCTATCTTGTTGCTCGGTACTGCGACAATACTTTCTCATATCGTCTAGTTGCTGCCAAATCCCGAGTTAATCCTCTAAAAAGTAAACTTACCATCCCTAAATTAGAGCTATGCTCTATGGAATTACTCTCTATTTTATTTTCTCGTATTTTATGAATTCTGCACTATTGTTGCAATTGAATCTATACATTTATGGTCCGACCTTTAGTGGTTTAAACATGGGTTAAAAAGTCTGAAACGGAAATTTCTCCCTTCGTTAAAAAACGAGTCCTTTTTATCTGAAATATTAGTAAAAATACTATATGGCGGCATATCAGATCTTCGTTAAATCCCGCCGATCTTTTATCACGTGGAAAATTTTCCCCCGATGTACATTTGTTCCGATTTCACGGCCCTCCTTTTTTGACTCAAACCGATGATTTCAACTCTATTGATTATTTCCAACTTCTAGACGAGGTACCCGAATGTCTCACAGTATGTCTTCCAATTACTAACTTGTCAGAGGAATTCTGGATAATCGTATTCTCGAAAATTTCGAAATTTCGTACCCTACAAGGTGCAATCGCTTTTATGATTAGATGGGCCCGCAAATTTCAAAGGAAAATCTCTACTATAGAAAGTTTTTTGTCTGTCGAGGAGCTTCGTAATGCCCATGACTTTATTATAAGACAAGTCCAGTCTTATTCTTTTTCTAGAGAAATCAATCTGCTACAAAACAAAAAGTCAATTTCAAATCCTAAATTGCTTCCACTTAACATTTTTCTTGATAATGATGGTATACTCCGAGTAGGAAGCCGTCTTGAATTCTCCAATTTGAATTTCGACCAGAAATTCCCCATTTTACTCCCAGAGAACGATCACGTCGTTGACCTACTAATTGATCTAGAACATAGACGTTTGGGTCATAGCGGAGCTCAAAATGTTCTTGGAAACCTGCGTCTTCGATATTGGCCTTTAAATGTTACTCGAAGAGTTAAAACTATTATTAAAAAATGTATTATTTGCTATAGATTTAACGCTCAATTTGCATCTCAGATTATGGCTCCTCTTCCAGTTGATAGAGTTCAAGTAGTTCGTCCGTTTTATAAAACCGGGATAGATTTCGCCGGGCTAATCCTGATTCGCTCCTCCAGGCTAAGGAAAGCCCCCACTACTAAGGCATATATTGCTATATTCATATGTATGGTGACAGAGGCCATTCACATCGAACTCGTTTCAAATTTATCTACCGAAGCATTTACTGCATACCTTAGAAGGTTCATTAGGCGTCGAGGAAATCCTCAATTGATTTATTCGGATAATGGCACTTACTTTATTGGAGCTCGTAACCAATTACGTGACCTGTAAAATCTTAATCTTAAAATCTGAAAATAATCGTCATGAAATTCAGGCTTTTCTTTCTTCTATTGAAATTGTTTGGAAATTTATTCCTCCTAGATCTCCACATTGGGGTGGTCTGTGGGAGGCGGCCGTGAAGAGTGCCAAGTCCCATTTAAACAAACTGCTAGGCAATACTTGTCTGACTTTTGAAGAGTTGTCTACTTTGGTCATTCAAATAGAAGCTATATTATATAGCCGCCCTTTGTACCCCCTTTCTGACGACCCTGATGATTTGTTGCTGCTTACTCCAGGACACTTTCTGATCGATGCTCCCCTCACTTCTTATCCTGAAAAGGATCTTTCTAATACAGTCTTAAATGGACTTTCACATTGGCATGTATGTTCCAAACTTCAACAGAAATTTTGGAGAAAATGGTCTGTAGACTATCTGCACCGGCTGCAGCATAGACCCAAATGGCACCAACCGAAAAAAAAACTTAGCTATCATTCAGTTAGTCATTATCCAATCTGAGGATCGCCCTCCTTTGAATTGGCCACTTTTCAGGATAATAGAATTGTTAACTGGTAAGGATGGTAAAGTCCGCGCTGCACGTGTAAGAATATGTTCGTCCTATAATAAAATTAGCTGCTCTACCTATTCCTGAGTAAGCTCTTGGATGGTTGTTAGTGTATATTTCTCAACTTTTCCCCGCCCCCCAGTATGTAGAAATTCACAAAATTCCTACAATAGTTCGAATATCAACCCTGCCCTATCGTCGATCTTCGTTCATTCTCGTAAGCCTGCTATGCCTTATTTAAGGGCAGTTTGCGTCATCACACTCTCATTCCTCAGCAATCACTCACCTGAACAGACGAAAAAGGTTTAGTGTACAGTTTTTTCAAATTTACACCCGATAAAATGGGTATTTTGCAAACTAACAATTAAGTGAAAAGTAACCATCCTATATTCAGTGCTATTTAAACTGTGAGTACATCATTTATTGTATAAAAATCTAACCATCTCCGAAGTTAGAATAACTGGGGAGATATTTCTACATCCACGTGCTGAATCAACTTTAATATCACCATCAGCCCCATTAATTGCAGGGTTGCCGGTTTCATTTATTCTACCATAAGTTTGAATTTAATTTACCTATTTGTAATTATTTAGCTGAATGTATATTGTGTATATATATTCACATTGTTGTCCAAGAACCACTGTATGTGAACGATTCAGATTACATGTGTTTGTAACGGTAGTTTATAGTTGCAATTCACGTGTTCAATTAAATTAAAGTATTTCTGAAGGAAAGGTTTTTTCATTATTTGTATCTTACTCCACAGTTTCGTGACATGAGTCTCTGGTCCTTCGAAGCTTTCATTATACATTTAATAACTTATTTTAAGAGTTCTCACTAGATACTTCTAGTCGCTACCAAATGTAGAGAGGCGATAATTTGACAACACATTACATTCACAATACCAGCGATCCTACCCTACACCTTCTCCTACATGAGCACTGGAAGGAACAATGAACGGTTAATGCATGCGTGAGAGGTACTATGACATTTTGTTTATTACTTCCATAAAAACTTTTCAACCACATATTTGCTATTTGTAATGCTTACTTACAGAGTTATATAATTTTGTAATAAAAACTTTATGATAATTTGATTTAATATAAACCCATTGTTGTTATTAATTCTTTTAAATTTTATTATTTTTCATAGAAGTCCACACTAAAACGGATGACAATATTAATAACCTATAAATCTGGAACAGAAATTGAACAAGGCAATTTTAAGTGATTAATAATTTCAAATATCCATACACACGAAGTCATTTTACTATAATTCTTTCACGAATCTACTCCCTGAAGGTAAGACATACTATACAGAACCGGAGCAAAGTTAGTTTGTATTTATTAGTGACAGTTTCAATAACAAGTTTTAAATAATATTATCTTATTTTACTTTCTTTATAAATGGCATGTTGCCCCCCCAAAACTCTTTAACATTATAATAACGAACCATATTGATCCAAATTGAATCTTACAAAAACTAAATTATATTTATCTTATTGTAATTATTACAATATATATATATATATATATATATATATATATATATATATATATATATATATATATATATATATGAATAGAAAAAAGAAGAAGAAATGATATTTCAAATACTAACCCTTTGGCGACTATCGGGACATATAAATCCCAAACAAATTTCTAAACTGTCTACTGGTTAAAATAGAACCAATTTTGTACAGAATATTTCAAATTCAGTCTTACTACGGCTCTGGCTAAAAAAAGTGGAAGTGTCAACGCAGGCATGACCTTGTTAGCATTGTTTACAGTTTGTTCAACGTGGTTACTGTGATTTATTGTTAGTTGCTGGTTGTTTATCTACATATTCATTGAAATTGTGCATTTATTTGGAAAAAATACGTGATAATAAAGGTAATAACATATTTATAAATATATTAGTTGTAAGTATATAGCCAAAATTAAAGTGAATATTTTATTGGTTTACATATGTCCCAACAGTCTTTTATTTAGAGTAATATTTGTCCCAATAGGAATTTTTATTCCAGATGAGCCAAAAGCCGCTTAGTGCAAAAGAACTGGAGGAGCAGCACAAGCATTTTCGACAGTGACGGCGAATCGGAAATTGAACCTTTCCATTCCAGTGGCTCAGCAGACTCCGATTATGAATCTTCTGATACCGAGATTGGAGAAAATGAACGACATCTGATGGAGCCGAAGATTCAAGTTCAGATGAAGATGAGTTCGGTAGAGACGAAGAAAAATAAGAGGTTCAGCATGTTGTAGATGAACTAGATCAAGGGGCTAACGAAGGACAGGTGCAAGCAGACAATCTTTGGTTTGTCAATTATGGAAGTTTCGTTCCTTGCCTTCAGGTTCCTCAACAACAACAAGTAAATTTTTATTTTTATAATTAAATGTTTGACTAGGCCTGTTGGGTTAATTCTGTCCCATTATAAATGTCTAACCGGGACATATACAGTGTTAGGAAAATTCTGAGGGCACTTATGTTTTATCGTCAATGTGTAAGAAAGAGACAAAATACATATAAATTCAGTGTATTATTTTTTTTCGCTAACAGGAGATCATAAAGTGGAAACGTCTGTTGGTAGGCACCGCTCTCGAGAGGCGTGTCGTCTGTCGTCCATGTGTTTAGAAATTCTATCTACATAGGAACCAGATAACAGAAACAGTGTTGCCAATTTTCATTGTATATTTATATTAATTGTAAAATGCATTGTTCTAACATGAGAACAGGTTATAAGAAGCTTTTAATTAATAAGAGGTTGTATCATACCAAGATATAATTAATCCCATCTATTCGTTGAACATTTTATTGTAATGCTGAAAATTGTTCTAGTTTTCAGTTTGAAAGCAGTTAAAACCTTTACTTTTTTCAGATTTGGCAACGAGTAATTAGTCACGGAACATCTGCTGTGATTCGAATGTGTTAGTAAAAAAATGTTTAGTATTCTTATCGTTTGTATGCAAATGAGAACGAATTCTCTGTGTAAACACACACAGTACAAACTAAAATGTTTTAGATAATAAACATAAGATAGAATTCTAATGAAAATGCCTACAATTTTTAAATAAAAATAATATTCTGATATGTAATAAATTAAAAAATAAAACTCCTTAATTCTTCAATGAACTTAAATCAAATGTTCGAATAAACCCCCGTTTTGAGCTAAACAGTAACCGAGATGGTTATAAGCATTTCTGGTACAGTAATCTACGCTAACTTTTGATTCTCTATTTCACTGTTGTCATTCTCTAGCACACTGGTAACGCCATGTGACTGTTATAATTTCCCGTTGACCGTGAGAGGATTATCGTTATACGTTGAAATTTTATGGAGATGATTTCTCTCACAAATAAAAAGGAATATTTTGAGGGCACTTAGAATTCTAACGTGTAGATTGAGAATGAAGAGAGGGGATAGATAAAAATAGAAGAATTAGAGCTGTAAACGAAATCGTTTTATCAGGAGCGTAGAAAACAGGCGGTTTATATTGAGATATTTTTGTAACTAGAAGACAGTTATAAAGAAATATTAGCATACGACGTTTTGCGCATGTTATGATACCCTGTTAAAGAAAATGGTGATACACTGAATATAGTTGTTTTATTACAACATATTGTCGCTTTCGGACTCTGTATTGTAACAATATTCCTTATCATGTTAATGAAAATTGTTATACTTATATTCATTAATTGTACCCTCAATATCGACGAATGTAATTTTCTTAGCTTTTCGCCGTTGATTGATATAAATCATCAATCAACACTATCCACCAGTGATTTTTTAGTGGCACTTATTTCAAATACTTAACGTATACTAACTGAACTAATATAGTGAATTAGATTTTTACTACTAAATTATTTCTATGTAAATTAATCATGAAGGGATAAATGAAAGTAATGTTGTTTTTTTTATTGTTCATTGCATTAAGCTATCAGTTTAGTAAAATCTTATCATTACTTAATCAATAAACTAAACATTACATCTGTATTTCTAACCTTAACATTGCGATCTTTAGCATAATGAGTTGTTGTTTATACAACATTTTGCTGTGGTACAGATACTAGTAATAAATAGCTTGAATGCATTTCTATTTTGTTTATTCAAAACTGGAAGTGAAAGCCTACCAGACATAAGAGCTATTGCACGTCTCTCGAAAGCGGTGCCTATCAGATATACAGTTATTGCACGTTTCCCACTTTATGGTACCCTGTTAGCGAAAAAGAATAATGCACTTAATTTATGTATGTATTTTGTCTCTTTCTAACACATTGACGGTAAACGTATGTTCCCTCGTAATGTTCCTAGCACTGTATATCCCATTCAAAATTGCATTTATGAGTCAAAATTGATGTCAGTATTTTTTTTCAAAAACACCATCCCTACTAACTATATTAATCTTAAAAATACTACCATTTTAATAAAAAAAATCCGTCTTCAAAGGACTAAAGCCTAGATATTATTAATCCTTTGGCGATATTCTGTATACCTTTTTCCCATTTAAGATCAGTAGCATTTCATTAGTTAGATGACAAAATCAGAGAAAGTGTCAGCACGATGAAGCTGAAGAAATTTAACAAACAAGAACAAAAACTAAAAAAACTTGAACACACGTAACATAGAATTCAGTACTATAATCATCAAGAAAATGTAAGTACTTACATACCAACACGCTTTGCACCACGATTTGAAAACCTGACAGACACCAATTTTACATAGACTGAAATAGATTTTTAAAGATTTATGGTACAGCATACCATCAAAATTAAGGAATCATAATAAACAAATATTAGCTATAGAATCAGACATAGCTCTAAAATACAATTTAAATAATTTTCGTGATGAGAAATTAGAAATTAGCAATTTAGTCAAAACTACTGAACCTTCACAGATTTAACGTCAAAGAAAAAATGACATTGCAGTTTTAAATTCAGTAGAAAAAAGTATAACCTACCAAATACAAAATATGACAAGAGGAATACCACTGTTATATTAAAAATTGAAGGTCATAAGTCGAAAATAAATAACTTTATAAAATCTAGCGATGTACAAATTCTTAGAGCAGACCCAACAAAAAAGTTTTTTTAATGATGTAAGAGTGATTACGAAAAGAGGTCCATCATAAATAAGAATCCTCATTGTCCACAATTATATGGAACCGTTCAATTACATAAAATAACGGAACCAATTAGATACTTGAAAATTACGGATATATATCTGAATACTCAATTGAAAATTGAGTACAACTAATAAAAACATTAAAATCATCCAACTTACAGAATAACTCTAAAATAATTTCATTTTATGTTACCAATATGTTCACTAAAATTCTTTCTTAAGAATACTTGTAGGAAAATTACTAGAAGATGAAAATAATAATAATATCAGATATATTCAATGATTTGATGTATGTGTTACCGGCAATGTGTTTAATCCAGGTATGCCATACAATAGCTAGGCAATGTATAGAATATCTGGGGCGCCGAGGCAATGTATGAAATATTATGAATATTATTCTCCCTTACATACTTTACGTAGGTAATGTGTAAAGTTAAGAGAAAAAGAAGGACAAATAAACTATCTCATGTTTGTTCAAACTTTATTGAAACAATTAGGATATCATCCATCAAAGATAATCTATATAAAAAAGGTAAGTAATGTAATACGTACAGTTTTTGCAGTAAAAATAAAGAATGATTAAACAAAAATTTAACGCAAAACTATAAATTCTTCTAACTAACTAACATAATCTAATTCGCTTATAAGTAATCAGGTAATTAGATTGAAAAATTAGGAAACAATTCTGTAAAAATAGGTAGGTGTACCTAGGTCTACTGCCTTACTCAAAATTGATCAAGTAAAAGAATATTTATTAATTCTTACATGAAGATCTATTGTGGCATCTCGAAGTGCATGAAATTTTACTTTTAAAACATGAACAGTTTTTTTTGCAAGTTCATTTTACAAATCCTTGACCTGTGCCCGTAGATTGTATATTCGCAGCTGTACGCAGTGTTGTTTCTTTATTAGGGACAACTTGTTTTTTTAAGCTAATGCATAGCTTCTATTGCGGGCCTTGAGCGTGGAGACCGAATCCAGAAATTCCGTAACGAAAATAACCTAACACCCCCCACTCCGACCGGCACGGCGGTGATACTTTTGACGAAATAGTATATGAGTATGGTAAAGCACATTCTCAGGAATTCCTTTATGTTGCGCTCTCTCGGGTGACTACTATTGAAAAATTGTATATCACGATCAAAAACGAGACACAGTTTTATCATAATGGGAAGCAAGCTGCATCGACTGCACCTTTGTGGCAAGAATTTAAAAGACTGTCTTTAAATAGTGACTATAGCTCAAAGTGTATTAGATTTCATTAGTAATAGAAATGGCATTTCAATAATTACTTTCAAGTCTAAATAGTCACAAATACGATTTACAAGATTCAGTTACGAGGCAAACAAATGTGTTACTTCTTACCGAAACTTGCATGACGGCTGATAATCCGATTGAAATACCTAATTTCAATTGTATTTTCAAATTCGAACGAGATACTGTTCCAAAAGGTGGGGTAGTTATTTACCAAAATAATAATAATGTTATGACTCCGAATAAATAAATATTGCACACGTTAGCGATGTTAATGTTAGGAGCTCGTTTGTTGAAGATATTTGTGCGTGCTTATGCAAACTTAGAAATGGCCTTCACATAGTCATGGTAGCAATTTATATTTCTCCGAATCCAAAATTAGATGAGGGAGAGCATTTTATTCATCGCACTTTACTGGAGTACACTGAAGAAGGGTCGAAAATACTTGGTACAAATGGTAATAAACCTCCACTTATCTTGGCTGGCGATTTCAACATCAAGTTCGCTGATACAATATCAGAGCGGTTGACAACTTTTCTTTCGAAAATATTGAATTTGAAAATGAATAATGATCCACAAGAATCCACAACAAAATATGGGACCACCATTGACGCAGTATTTTCCAGATATTTAGAAGATATCAAGTCTCAAACTTATGTTTCTTATTTCAGTTACCATGAACCTATAGTTTCAATGATAAATATTTCTGAATAACCTACATGTATTGTGAGATAATAAAAATATTTTGAACAATATTAACTTCTCATTTATTTGAAAAAAGAAAAAAATGTGTTTTCGTATCGGTCACCACGCTCAAAAAGTGTAACTTGAATTAATATCAAAGAAAAAAAAACAAAGGAGAAAAAATACTGCATAAATAAAATAAATAAATAATTATAATTGCATAAGTTGATACAGCTATGCAATAGCTCTACCGCGGCAGTATCCGAGTGCCATACGTTTTTTTTTCCATTTCGTTTCTTTTTTATTAAATTATATGATTTTTTTTAATTGTCGCCTCCGGCGTTTTATTTTAATTAATTTTTGATGACAAACTGTGAACTGCTGTCTTGAATACAGTTTACAACGCCTTATTTTGTGCGGAATTGATAAAGTTCGTCATCTGTTTTTTGTAAGACTACAGCTAGTCTATTGCTAGCATGACCCCGACCTTTGTCGACTTCTGGAACGAGGATTCTTACAGTGGTACCCAATGGCACAGGGGGAATTTTTTCTCACAAGTTTTGAGAATTTTCTGAGCTTGCTGTGTAAAATTTTCTTTAGAACTGATGCGGTTCTCTACAGCTAAGACGTTTCTCGTACATAAAGGACAAACAAGTTTAGAATCATGTCCTTCTGCCATATCTTTATCCGGAGCAAATAAAATAGCATGAACAGGTCTGTGGCATTTTCTACACGAATGTACATACGTTGTCTCCTTGGTACAAACACAGCACAAGACTGGGGAAGTTTATGATTGCTCAGGATCTGCTATGAAATTCGGATCATCTAACGGTTGACCATTTGCCTTAGAATGAGGATCTTCAACATTCACAGGCTCATCAAGAATCTCGGAACTTGGAATATTCGTGTGTTCATCATTCGCACTTTGAACATTTGAAGCTTGATTATTAATCTCAGAGCTGCCTATGGCGTGGTTTTGTTGATGTTGAACAATGGAAATACTTGCTGATGGCTTTTCTAGATCCTCTTCACTTTTGAGCTTGTAAGTATCGTCGAGAGGTTATAAATAAAATTGTAACGTTGTTTTTTTAGTAGATTAATTTTTTTAATGTAAGTATGCGATGAAGTAACAATTTATTTGTATTTTGTTTTCTAAAGCCCATAGATCAATACTTTTTTCATATTATTGTATTTCCTGTATTAATATAACATATATTCACACAAGGTTGTATTATTTTTATTTTTAAAAGTAAGATTAGTCAAAATTCAAATGGGCTACCATTGTAGCCCGCGCGACCAACCTAGTGACAAAACACCACGCTCCTAACAAAGGGTTAATCTTTAAAACCGTTTATTTTTTTGTCAGAATCAATAGTTAATATATATTCCTCGCTTTGAACAAGTACTATAAAATTGGGGACAGTCGCATAACGCATAAAGAACGGAAGAATACTTTTTGATACGTGTGTGAGAGTTGGTGTGTGACCCGTGCCTACAGTTACTTGCACGTGGTCATTTATTAGAATCGTAAGGTCTAGTTTACTTTCAACTATTGCTTAATGGTTTTCAGCTATTCGCTCATTTTCTCCAAAATGTTGTGCCACTTATTTTATATATTTGTTTTAAACACTTCTTTTTTCGAAACTGTGTCGAAGGTAATATGTTACCAAGATTGGTTCTCATAGGAAAAAGCATTTTTTGTATCTTGTACATTTATTTTTAATTTTGCATTAAAAAAATTTTTCGGATGTTTTTGTTTTATAGGACTATCGATCCGTGGATATATTTTTGTTGGACATCATAATCATTACTCATATAAAACATTCATTCGTCATACTTGATTAGTGTTTTTAAATGAAACTCACGGTCTCTAGTTAATTCCACAATATAATACAAGTTATCGAAAATTTCAAAAATTTGACAATTGTTTCGATAAATCAATATCATCGTCAGAATGACAGAAGTTACATTTCATTTTATGCCTACCTGATGTTTAGTAGTTATTTTTGGCTAGACCAAGAAGTAACCTAACTTTTGATTGGCTTAATATATGTTTATAGATAAAAGAAGAAGATGTGATATTACAAATATTGAAGCTTAGATATTATTAGCCCTATGGTGATATCCTGGATATCATTTTTCCAATTAAGATCAGTATAACTGTGCAATGATATAGAAAACCAGGAAAACTATATCTGCTGATCTTTACAATTATCACTTAATAAGACAGTTTATTAGTGGAGAATTCCCTAGATTTAACTGTTCATTGACAACTTCATATTGTGGGTTTCTTAAATGTCTTCTAATTTCCAGTCCTTCAAGGAAATCCAGTTCTTGTTTCTTTTCACAAATATGCAGCACTTCTAGTTCTGTGTTAGGTGTCAATGAATGATTGGTGTCAAGTAGATGTTTTGCGTAGTGGGATTTATCTGGTTGTTTAAATCTGTATGCTCGTAAGTGCTCACTGTATCGTATTTCAAAATTCCTAAGGGTCTGACCCAAATAGACAGCATTACATTCTGGACATTTAAGTTTATATATACCTGACTTCTTTAATAGTGGTATTTTTGTTTTTACATTTAACAATTTTGTACTAACGTAACTTTCTGTTTTAAAAGGAATTGTTGTATTAGTTGCTGAAGATATTATCTTTGAAATATTATTAGAAATATTTCCTGCATATGTGATGGTTCTATAAGTTTTGATTTCATCAGCTTATAAAACCTTCACATATGCAGGAAATATTTCTAATAATATTTCAAAGATAATATCTTCAGCAACTAATACAACAATTTATTTTAAAATAGAAAGTAACGTTAGTACAAAATTGTTAAATGTAAAAACAAAAATACCACTGTTAAAGAAGTAAGGTATATATAAACTCAAATGTCCAGAATGTAATGCTGTCTATTTGGGTCAGACCCTTAGGAATTTTGAAATACGATACAGTAAGCACTTACGAGCATACGGATTTAAACAACCAGATAAATCCCACTACGCAAAACATCTACTTGACACCAATCATTCATTGACACCTAACACAGAACTAGCATATTTGTGAAAAGAAACAAGAACTGGATTTCCTTGAAGGACTGGAAATTAGAAGACATTTAAGAAACCCACAATATGAAGTTGTCAATGAACAGTTAAATCTAGGGAATTCTCCACTAATAAACTGTCTCATTACAGTGATAATTGTAAAGATCAGCAGATATAGTTTTCCTGGTTTTCTATATCATTGCACAGTTATACTGATCTTAATTGGAAAAATGATATCCAGGATATCACCATAGGGCTAATAATATCTAAGCTTCAATATTTGTAATATCACATCTTCTTCTTTTTTCTATAAACATATATTGAGCCAATCGCAAGCTAGGTTACTTCTTGGTCTAGCCAAAAATAACTACTAAACATCAGGTAGGCATAAAATGAAATGTAACTTCTGTCATTCTGACGATGATATTGATTTATCGAAACAATTGTCAATTTTTTAGAATTTTCAATAACTTGTATTATATTGTGGAACTAACTAGAGACCGTGAGTTTCATTTAAAAACACTAATATGAGCATATTCCACGAAGTAAGGGTCGAGACAGTCAATTTCGTCATACTTGATATTATAATTGATTTAACTTTTAATTATTTACAGACTATTTAAATAAAAATTATTGTTGTGATTCTCAATACCTTATAATTTGAGTAAATTTGGGGAGAATTCAAATCTGCATTTGCTATAAATTTTCTAGTAACTAGAGTTAGTAAAAAGTGGCAAGTTTCTATATTTTTAGACTTTTCGTGGAGAAAAGCGAAGGAATTTAGAAAAGTCGCTATAAAAAGTGTAATATAATCTTTAGAACGGAACTCTCTACGAACTATGAATTATTTGGTGATCAAATTTCTTTTCCAGAAGGGTACTGGATTATATTTTTAATACGCTATCAAGTGGAATTCTGTAGTAGTGCTTGATATGTGGTATTATGTGGATTCACGAAACCGGTCCTGGCAGTGAGTGGATACATATAATACACGTTAGTTTCGATCAGCAATAATGAGAGTAAAGCTTAGAAATAATATAGTGATAATAGTTGAAAGTATAATACAGTGTTTGTTAAGGGATTCCTGGTAACGTGAGTGAAAGCTGGATTCAAAAATCAAATCAGAGAAACGAATTAATGGTATATAATTAGTGTTTTAAATGAAACAATTGTCAATTTTTTAGAATTTTCAACAATTTTCATTATATTGTGGAATTAGCTAGAAACAGTGAGTTTCATTTAAAACACTAATATGAGTAGATTCCACGAAGAAAGGGTCGAGACAGTTGGTATATAATTATTTTAACTAATTTCTATTCGCAAAATAACGAAATACCAATCTAATTATCTAGCAAAATCAAGTAGAGATAAATGAACAAACGATTAGCACTTACTGGAATAAATACAGGGTCGACTCTAACGACTATTAGAAATTCAAATAATAAGAATTACATTATAATACCGACTTGTAATCCTGAATGGAGGTATAGAACAGAGTTGAGTAGATTTTACGCATTATTCCTGCACAAAACCATGGAGGAGATACATTAAAAATCCAAGAGCAAATAAAAAATATGAATTTAAAGATAAATAACAAACTAAACGATATATATGAAGATTTAAATAACATAAAACTTGAAAATTAGCAAATAAAAAAAGAAAACCTTTAACTGAAACAACAACAACTTAGACAACAAACATGAATAGAGGAATTAGAAAGAAAAATCGGAAAGAAAAATCTTATAATTTATGGAATAAAAGAAAACAGAGAAACCCCCAATGAAAACTTAAGAATGATAGTCAAAGATATAGGGAATAAATTACAAATAGTAGTAAATTAAAAAGATGACATTATCGATGTGAAAAGAATTGGTAAATCTATAGATAACAAAGAAATACTAATAATGGTGGAATTGAAAAGAGCGACACTTAGAAATAATATGTTGCGAAATTTTAAGAAGCTTAATTGTACGGAAATATTTTTGAGTGAATATTTCTCAAAGCAGATCCAAGAACAAAGGAATATATTAAAAGAAGAAATTAAACAAGCAAGACAAAAGGGTCATCAAGCAAATATCAATTTCAATGGACTATACGTAAATGGGAATCCATATGCTGTGGAGACACTAAACTTAAAAAAATACTTCACTCTACCTAAAGACCCTACACTTGAAATTAAATTTAGAGGAAGAAAATACACCGAAAGAACACCAGAGCATCAGAGGGATGAGTCACGAAAGGTAGGTAAAACAGATTTATTATCCGAAATATCATCAAAAAACTATCTGAGATGATTAAGACAAAAAGGACAGATATGGTAATAAAATAAGCAACGAATGGTGAACAATCCGAATATGAAGAAAATAATAAGAATAAAAAAATAGCAATAACAAAAGGATATAATATACTAAGTAACAAACATAAAAATTTAATTTATTAATTAAGAGAAAAATGTATTAAAATAAATATTAAAATACCTATATGAAACGTTTATTCAACTTTTATTTAATTGATAAATAAATACACCAAGTTTTCGAGCAGATGTTCACCTTTCCTTTCACTTTCTCTATCTTCAGAACACATACCCTTACATGTGTATTTAGTAAGCATGTACCGATTGACACGATTTCCTATAATATATGCATACCAAATCTCTGCTCCAAAATTTTTTCCAATAAAATATATTTTGTTTTTTTACAATAACTCCGTTAATTTTTAAGATATCAGGTTCATCCAAATACCATTTGAAAGGTAATTTCAAGGGCTCTTAAATAAGATTTTTTAAAGCCCTTATTTTCCAAAAAATAAAGGGTTAAAGGGTCCCGGTTACATGGTTCTCGCAGTAAAAGTTAGGGTTTAAACGTCTCTATCTCGGTTATTTCTCATCCTATAAAAATTTAAAAAACCGAAATCTTTGCTAAAAAAATAACTTAAATTTCATTCTTCATAATTTTTTACGAATATCCAATATTTTTGAAGTTATTTTCAAAAGTTAATGAAATTTACGAAAATTTGAAAAAATTTTATAATATTAAATCATATTTTTTTTCAAAAACAAGAATTCTGAACCGGTCAAAATTTTTGAGGTCATCACTTATGCTAAAAAACAAAAATGAATCAGGGATAATCATAAATTTGAATTTTTGTGGAAATGGTGAAGGTTTTATTTTTCGTTTTTTCCAAAAAAATTCGAAAGTGTCATCTTATTTTTATCAATTTTGATCCTATTAACTTCTTACAGTGCTCATTAGAATCAATTGAGAGAAGTTCAGAGATTAGTCTAGTGAATTTATTAAAAAATAAGCAGAAAAAAACTCAAAAATGTTGATAGAAACTTTCGATTGCAAAAGGTGTGGCACAACACATGGACAAAAAAGTTGTTCTGCATCTAAGCATAAATGTGAATCATGCAGTAAAAGAGGACACTTCACACAACAATGTTTTTCAAACAAAAACAAACAAAAAGGTAAATTCGTTGGAGGATGAAGATGACAGTGAAGAAACTAATGAAAAGGTATTATACATAAGATCGGTGACACATAATAAAGATGAAGATTGGCATGAAATAATAAAGACTAATAGGAAGAAGTTTTAAGTAAAGTTAGATATTGGTGCACAATGTAATGTTTTACCGAAAGTGATAGCTGAAAAGTTAGGTTCTGAAATAAAACATTCCAATACTATAAGACTGGTAACTTTTAGCAAAAGTACCATTTCTCTCATAGGTGAAATACTAGTCAAATGTCAGTTAAAAAATTCAGATACAAATATACTATTTAAAGTTGTTATTGAAGTTGTACCCCTAATGTTAGGTAGACAACCTTGTCAAGACTTAGGATTGATAGTAGAAAAACTTCAAGACATTCATAATGATGACGTATTTAAAGGTCTAGGATGCATAAAAAATTATATCTACGATATAGATTTGATTGAAAATCCCAAGTTCAATATATGGCCTACAAAAAGAATACGTCATGCAATAAGGAATAACGTAAAGGTCAAATTGGGGGTAATAAAATCTATAAAAGAACCTACACCTGTAGTCAGTCCTATGGTGATAATACACCAAAAAGGTAAAATCAGGATTTCTCTAGATCCTTCTGATGTTAACCAAAACATTTTAAGAAGACAGTATCCATTAAAAACGCTTTATGACATTTCCAGAAGAATACATGGAGCTAAATGGTTTTGTCTTTTATATATAAAAAGAGGTTTCTGGCAAATTAGGGTCACAGAGAGAACACAGAAGTATTTAACGTTTGCTATCCATTGGGAAAGATACAGTTTCACCCGTTTATACTTTGATTTGGCATCAGCATTTGAAGTATACCAAGAAATCATGTCGTCTCTTCTGGAAAATGTTCCAAATACAGAGTGTTCTATGGACGACGTCTCTATATTTGCAAAAACAAAAGAGAAACTACTTGAAATTACAGCTAAAATCATAAAAATACTCAAAGAAGCAGGTATAAAATCGATCGAAGAAAAATGTATATTTGAATCCAGACGATTCAAATTCTTAGGTCATCTACTATCAGAAGAAGAACTGCCAATTGATCCTGAAAAAGTGTTACAATCAAGAACTTGAAAACACCATTAAATAAGACACAGATACAGAGACTTTTAGGGATAGTAACATATCTTAATCAGTTTATAAAAAATATGTCAGAGCTGACAGAACCATTACGAAAGTTGATGAAAAAAAACGTAGAATTTGAATGGAGTCATGAGCAAGACGATGCTTTTTTGAAAATTAAACAACAATTAACAACTGTTCCTGTTTTAAAATTTCATGATGTCAACAAAGAAGTGACATTATCTCTAGATGCAAGTTCGAAGAGTGTTGGAGCCGTACTTATGCAAGAAAATCAACCAGTCGTATATGCAACTAATGCGCTCACGAATATTCAAGAAGCCTATCTCCAGATAGAAAAAGAAGCTTATGCAATTAAATTTGCATGTGATAAGTTTCATGAGTCTATTTACGGAAAACGCCTAATTATAGAGACTGACCATAAATCTCTAGAGGTAATATTTAAGAAACAGCACTTCAAAGACTTACTCACTTTTTGATATAATACAGTATTTCCAAAAAGTCATATACAAAAAAGATACAGACAAACCAATTGCTAACATCCTTAGTCGTGATTGCCAATAACAACCTGTCACATACGAAGAACTTCAGATACAAATCGTGTTATCTATGTCCAGAACTGCTAGAGAAGAATTTGTTTCAGCAACTGAACATGATAACGAGCTTCAAACATTCATAAACTTTATTCAAAATGGATTTCATGACGAAAAACATGAACTTCCGGAAATAGTACAACATTATTTTAATTTCCGAGAAAAACTTGCCTTTTACAATGGTATGGTATTTAAAGGACATGAATATATCTGTAGTATAGACAGCTATTCAAGTTATGTTGATTTTAAGCTAATTAAAAGTTTTCTACACATGATATCTTAGAGGGATTCGAAAGTGACAATGGCTCCTGTTTTTGATCGAAAAAATTCAAAGAATTCACTTGGTACCTCGTAAACGTCACTCACTAGTTATTATTTTCATACGGTTTTCATAAAACTGGCTATAAAATGAGACGGGTTTTGAAAAACTTGAATGTTATTTAATTTTATGGGGCTTCAGACCAAGCAAAACTTTTTATCAAGAATGACATTTTTCACTAAAACTAATATCTAAACACTTTTCACCTATAGGATACTCCATCCGTGGACACGCTGTATATTATTTAGTTTACACTTTGAATGGAGGATGTAACATTGATATTATTACTTTAATGATAGTTAACAATTAATGTCATATAAAATACATACTTGTCATAAAATCTCGTAATCTTTATTTTGAATAATAAATAACATTACAGTAGGTAATCGATTAAACCGTATTTGTAAATGATCAGCACACATCATGAAAAAATAATTAAATGTCAACGCCAGCAGCAAAGTTCTTGTATTAGTAGTGACTCCGAGCGTATCTCAGTAGTCATCAAATCCCAATCTCACAGTAATAACACCACTGGTATCACAAATGTTAACAGTGGCTTTAATGAAGCGATCTATAACTGTAATATTTATCAAAATGCATATATCTGTTACATTTGTTAAAGTAATAAAAGATTTCAAGTAAGTTTGTGATGAAATCATTTAATAGTATATTAAAGTATAAGTGGATAAAGAGGTATTTCAAACACGCGCGATTTTTCGAGCACGACGGCGCAGCCGAGTGCTCGAAATAGAGCAAGTGTTTGAATGACCAGTTATCCCCGAATACTTTACGCTATTTTTTTTTATTGGTGCACTTTGGAATCATAAAATATTATTATTATATTATTACTACAAAAAAATGGAAGTCCATCCTCGATGCCCAGCGAAGTTTCGTGAACGTCAAATAGTATTTATTTTTAGTTGACGTTACGGGCTATCAGATCAATAATCCAAAAGTTTCTTTATTTATATTTAAAGGGAAACAATGTATATATGAATATATAAATACATTTTGCAGAAAAAACCAAATAAGACATTGGTTCTCAATGATAATATACAATTTAAAAACTAATAAAAAAAGTTGTCATTGATACTTACGTTTCTCAAGTTGTTGTTGTTACCATGGGGACTTTAAAAAACGCGCGTGTTTGAAAGTTCGATTTAAACACGCTGACGCGTGCTTTAAAAAGGTAATATGAGGCATCAATAAAAACAAATATTGTTATTGTGTCCACTGACCACATAATTCCAAATTCAGTTTCAGATTAAATACCTACCTAAGTCAATATTTTTGGTGATTCTAGCTAAATGTGAGGCATAATATTCTTTCCAATGGAGTTCATTTCATCCTTTAGTAACTTACGTTGCTAAAATTTACGGAACATAATTAAAAACCATAATATAATATTCCAAATTCTGTGTTTTCATAGTTCCAGATAAGTGAAATCGTACAAATTGGCTCTGACTATGTCTTGACGTTTAAAGTACCATTCACATCTACCAGCACGTAACCTGGCAGACACGGCACAGACACAAGTTTGCACACTATACAGACGCCGGTAGACAAATTAGAGATGATGCTAACGTTCCGACTACAAGCATGTTTGAAAACTTTTCGGTTGAAGAATTCGGCTGTCCCTTAACAAAACACAGTAACTACTAACATTTTGGTCAAAACGCAGGATTATAAGGTTTTGTAGTTGCTGTGTTTTGTTGAACATTTCGGTATTTTACGAACTAAAATCGTACAATAAATAATGATTATTTCACTTAACACAAAATACGCGCCTTCGATTGGTTTAAATATGAGGATTGATATCTGAAAACAACATGTTTTCGATTTTGTATTTCGGCACCCGATTGGATACATGCAATTTTCCTATCTGTGTGTTTCGCGTTGTCATTAGTTGTTTTATTCGATATTAAAAATCTAGTGACTGACAGAAAATGTCAAATTAATAAAGAAACGTCAGAATTATTGTATCAAGAATGAATTCTAAAACCGTTTTGGTCTGTTTGATCTAAAAGAGATTCAAAAGAAAGTAAAAGAACAAATGCCGCAAAATACCGTGCGATCTAAAAAGTACATGTGGAAACAATTCATGGAATTTTGCAACGAACGTCATCATAGCCCAATTTTAATTGTTTAAGTGAAATAATCTTGACAAATACAACTCGCGTAATTAAAGATTATCGAAAATGTCTTCTCTTTTTCGAAACAAATTGTTGTTTTAGGAAACCACACTCGCGCTTATGCGCTCGTGCGGTTTCCAAACGGCAATTTGTTTCTCAAAATCGAAGAAACTTGTATTTCTATAATCATCATTACACTTGTTGTATTACTATTGAAAATACAATACATTCAAAACACAGTAACTACTCTCCTGAAACCTATTTTACCAGTACAGAACACAGTATTTATCAAATCCTATATCAAAATACAGTAACTGATGGGCAGTTACTGCGATTTGTTACGGTTTTTGTTGTTACTATGTTTTGTAATGGGAAGTTTGTAGAATTCGATATCAAGTGGGGTATCCCCACTATTATAATTTAGAAGTTAATTGCACGTGCAAGTCAGTCTGGACAAACCAAGCATCGTGGAAGGATGTCGTCGCCAAGCAGTATTGTAGCATCGTGCAGTTCGCGAACTAAACGTTTGGTTAATTCTGCTCGGCTTCGCTCCAAAAACGTAAATATATCAACACGAAATTAGCATGAAATATTATCCTTACATTTTTTTTCTTGTAGGATATCGACTCATGCAACATTGAAAGTAAAGATCAGAAAGAAGTTTACCTAGACAGACTGAAGAAATTCTGTGACATTACTGAATCTTTACGTGAAAACTTTCTTGAAAGCCCGGTTGATGAAAGTGATCTAGACAAAGATTACGAGCCTAGCGACAGCAGCAGCAAATACGATGATGACGTTGTGGAATCTAAGAGTATATGAAGAGTAAAAATATCACATTCCGAAGAAAATTTATCCGTTTTTGAACAAAAAGTAAGTGATATAACTTAACAATATAGAAATGTTCCTCAGTGGGATTATCTTTGTTCGATTTGTTAATTTTTTCTTATTTACAATATTAATACTAACCTATTTTTAGAGCGAAACCAAGTGTGATAATAGTCAGTCAGATATAAGAAATGAAGGAGATGTCCAAAATAAAACGGAAGTTTCGAATTTTACTAATAAGGTGCTTGAACGTGACGGTTTAGTGGTAAAATTTATTTACCAGTTCATAATTCAAAAATTGTGTATGTTATATTTTTTCAAAACAACACTAATCAGGAAAACCTAAACAATGAAGAAGGTATAGAAGAGCAAAGTACTGGAGAGTTAAAAAGAAATGGAAGGAGACCAGTAGGAGTGAAAAAAATCAATAGAAACAAAAAGATGCATCCTATGAGAGCTATTTGTGGGGGTAAATGCAGAAAACTGTTTAAAAATCTCACAGAAGAACATCGTCATGATATCTGGAACAAGTACTGGAATTCAGACTACACAAGTAGACGCAAGTGGTTGTGCAAACATTTAACATTAGTTCCATTAAAACGAAGAAGCGCTTCAGCCGAACATCCAAGATCTGAATCAAGGCATTTTACTCTACCACTTGCAGATTATACTGAAATAGCAGTACGCAGACTGACGTTCCTAAATACTTTAGGATATTCTAGTGATTCAGTCATAACCGCAATGAAAGCGAGCCCATGCGGAGATGAAGTGAAAGAGTGTAGATGAGGAAGCCATAGACCGGAAGTTGGCCGAGATGTAATAAGAAACCACATTGAATCGTCAGCCTTGCGTGAGTCATTATAGAAGGAAGAACGCTCCTAATGTGCGATATTTGCCCAGAGACTTCACAATTAAAATCATGTACGATGATTCTGTATTAAAACATCCGAATATATGTAAAGTTGAGGTTTATAGGCAAGTTATGAAACAAATGAATATTTCTTTTCGTCAACCCAAGTCGGATGTCTGTGACGAGTGTTCTTCTCTATGAATCATTTTAGTAAACGAAGATAGTGGAAACATCCAAAATAAATTCGATGTACACCGTGCCAAAGCTGCATAAGCAAATTTCGAATATAAAAAGAACTCAAATGAAACAACAGATGATGCATGCTCAACAAATTATCGGGTTTACTCTATGGATTTACAAAAAGTAATTATTTTACCCATAATGCTCAAATCGAGACTGCATTTTTCACAAGTTGACTGGTGGTTTTCAATCAAACGTTTGCCACTTTAGGCAAAAATCACTCTAATAAAAGTTACTGTGTGCTATGGCACGAAGCCTTAGGAGGACGCAGAGCTGAAGCGCTTGTTGATGCTATGTTCAAAGTAATTGAGAAGGAATAGGATTCTATGGATTTTTTATTTTGGGCTGATAATTGTACTGCTCAGAATAAGAACTGGGTTCTGTACACCTCAATTGTGAGTGAAGTGAATCGTGTAGCTGGTATGAACAAAATTATCATTCGATATCTCACCAAAGGCCATACCCATATGAGCGCAGACAGCATCCACGGTAATATCGAGCAGAAACTCTTACGGAAGAGGTACATATATGATTTCCAGGAATTGATAGAAGCCGTCGAATCATCCAGAACAAAATTAGAAGTTCTACAATTAAATAAGTTTCCCGTGTGGCCAAATAAGAAAAGAAGTGCAAGAAAGCAAAATGATCGATCCATTGAAAACTTTTCATCCGAATGAATTAGTTGAGGTCTGTTTCACAAAAGGAAGCCAGTGTATGCAAAATGAAACAGATTTTTCAGATGAATATAAGGTGTTGGATTTTGTACAGAAAAAGCATAATCCTATGATTTTTAGGCAACAAACTCTTCCCACCCGTGGCATTGCAGCATCCAAAAAAGCAAAACTTCTCAAAGAACTGGTACCACTAATGCCCACTAACAGAAGGGTTTTTTGGTAAACAATGCTAGAATCCGAAGCTTCTATGGACTTGGTCAGTGCTGAATAAGAATTCGCAGATATAGATTCGGATATTTAAATATGCAGGTTGCACTCGATTTAATTTTTGATATTGTTTAGATAAATATTTTTGAATACTTGTGCCCCTTCCGTTAAGAAAATTATAAAAGTTAGTTATTTTTGTAATTTTAAAAGGATTTTGTTAAGTTTATTTTTGAAATAATGAATCAAAATCCTATTTCACGAGTTTCTGTTTTGTTTATAATATTGGCGGAGAAGGCAGAAACAGAAAGTACTCTTCAAGGGATGATAAAAGACGGAGTAGTAGAACCTTCAAACAGCCCTTGGATCTCTCCAGTAGTTCTTGTGAAAAAGAAAGATGGTTCGACAAGGTTCTGCGTTGACTATCGCAAGCTCAAGGAAGTCACCAAGAAGGACAGTTACCGGCTGCCTAGAATCGACGACGCACTTGACGCACTAGCAGGTTCCAAGTTGTTTTCCACTTTGGATTTGAAGAGTGGTTACTGGCAGGTGGAAATGGATCCTGCCGACAAAGAGAAGACGGCTTTCACAAGCGAAACAGGCCTGTGGCAGTTTACGGTACTTCCGTTTGGTCTTTGCAATGCCCCAGCCACCTTCGAAAGACTGATGGAGAATATCCTCAGGGGTTTGTCTTGGGAGACCTGCCTAGTGTATTTGGATGACGTCATCATTCTGGGGCGAACATTTGAGATGCATTTGACGAATCTTGAAGAGATTTTCTAGAGACTTCAAGCAGCCAGTATGACATTAAACGTGAAGAAGTGCCACCTTTTCCAGACTAAAGTCAACTATCTAGGGCATGTAGTTAGCGGAGAAGGTATAGCTGTAGATCCAGACAAGATCCACGTAGTCCAGCAATGGCCAACCTCTTCCGACAAACATCAACTTCGAAGCTTCCTGGGACTTTGCTCATGTTATCGACGCTACGTGAAGATGTTTGGGGACATCGCCAAACCGCTAACCCGAATGACTGAGGAAGGTAGAAGATTCAGCTGGGATGAAGAGTGCTAAGTTGCCTTTGAAAGTTTGAAGAAGCAGCTGACATCAACTCCGATTCTGGGCTATCCACTTCCTGAGGGAAAGTTTATTCTCGATACAAACTCCAGCAACGTGGGAATTGGCGCCGTTCTTTCCCAGCTCCAGGATGGCCGAGAAAGGGTTGTTGGGTACTTCAGCAAGACCTTATCTAAACCTGAGCGTAACTACTGCGTTACCAGGCGAGAGCTCCTGGCAGTGGTGAAATCTGTTGAGCATTTCTACAAGTACTTGTATGGAAGGAAGTTCTTGATCCGAACCGACCATGCCAGCTTGAAGTGGCTACTTAATTTCAAGAATCCTGAGGGCCAAGTCTCATGATGGTTGGAAAAACTTCAAGAATATGACTTCCAGATCGAACACCGACCCGGCACAAGGCACCGTAATGCCGACGCACTCTCCAGAAGACCATTCCAACCGACTTGCTCTCATTGCAGCCGCAAGGAAGAGAAGGATGCCAGCTTGCACCAGATCAAAGTCGTAAGTGAAGAATGGCCTCAAGACAGAATTCAACAGCATCAAATGAACGACGCGGACCTTGGAAAAATAATTGATTGGAAGTCAGTAAATCGTCGACCGACTTGGCAAGAAGTATCGTCATCTTCGCTGATTTTGAAGTCATACTGGGCACAGTGGAATTCCCTGATTATTGAGGATGGCTTGCTGAAAAGAATCATCGAGAATGACGAGGGCACCGAATCCAAGAAACAACTATTGGTTCCTAGGACTTGTGTCTCTGAAGTATTACGACATCTTCATGATGGACCATCCGGAGGACACCTGGGTGTGAAGAAGACCTTGCAGGAGGTACGGGAACGATTCTACTGGGTAAACTGTTCCGAGGATGTAAGAGATTGGTGCCGAAAATGTACCACCTGTGCTGCAAGCAGCGGACCACACCGTAAGCAGAGGGCTGGTATGCAGCAGTACATCGTGGGGAGCCCATTCGAAAGAGTCGCCATAGATGTGATGGGACCGCTACCAGAAAGCGAAGCAAGTATGAAGTACATCGTCATCATCATGGACTACTTCACCAAGTGGGTAGAAGCATATGCAGTTGCCAATCAAGAAGCCGCTACCATAGCCGACGTCCTGGTGAAGAAATCCATCAGTCGGTTCGGAGTGCCCTTGGAACTACATTCGGATCAGGGAAGAAACTTTGAAAGCAAGCTATTCCAAGAGGTTTGCCAGAAGTTGGGGATCCGAAAGACTAAAACAACGGCGCTACGTCCACAGTTCGATGGAATGGTGGAACGCATGAACCGGACTCTAGTCAAGCATTTGTCGAAGGTCGTCTCTGATCATCAGCGGGACTGGGACGAACATATTCCATTCTTCTTGATGGCATACCGATCAGCTGTGAATGAGTCTTCAGGGCAGACACCGACGAAAGTCCTTTTCGGTCAAGAAATAAAACTTCCATGTGCCCTGGTGTTTGGTTGCAAGCCTGGTGAAGATATTGCCGGAGATGATTATGTATCCCATCTCCGGAGAAAGATGGAAGACACCCATAAACTGGTTCGTACTAACCTGCAATTAGCCAGAAACCGAATGAAGAAGTACTACGACAGCCGAGACGAAGAATCGTGTTACAAAGAAGGTGATCTCGTCTGGCTTTACAATCCACGAAGAAGACGAGGGTTATGTCCAAAATTACAAAAGAACTGGAAGGGTCCATATGTCATCAATAAGAAGATCAACGATGTTATTTATCGAATCTTTAAAACTCCTAGAGGAAAGCCGATTGTAGTCCATTCTGATCGGCTAGCATCATATGCCGGGGACCACGATGAAGGTGTGCAAGTACAACAACTACTGGGCGAAGAGCATTCCAAGTTCGAAGACTTCATGAAGGTCTACGGAACGGAACCGACTGCGGTTACAGCCACAAATCCGAAGATGGTAAAGGCATTCCCGGAGTAATGCATCTAAGGAAGGGGGCAGTGTAACGGAATAGCTACATAGTAACAGGCCTCGGACATATGACAGCGACATAACCTAGAATAGAGAAGCTGACAAATGCTGACAGAAGGAGGAGGACTGACAAGAAATAGAGACGACGGCTGGGGGAATTTCGGAAAGTCAGAAAAAGGTGACGTTTGAAAAGATTTCAAAGAAAAGAGTTTGTCCATGTAAATATCCTTTTTAGTTGCTGTTTAGTTCGTTGAATTGTTTGTAAATAAATTGTTTTAACCCTCACTCGTATTACAATATGTTTGATGTTGCGAAAAGTCCAACATCTAAAGCTAATTTTCTTACTTCAAAACAAAGCAAAGTCATTTACTGTGTTTCATATACAGCTAATTTTCTTATTTCATAACAAAGCAAAATGAATTACTATGTTTTGATAAAGTGAAACATATCATGCAAAACCTATATTTTAGCTGCCGAACTAATGATTTGATGGAGTACTCATTTGAAATCGTCATAAAAACAATGATAATGTTTATTCTCAGACACCTTTAAAATTTTAGAACAAGATCTTCATTTATTTTCTGGGGCACAAAACTTATAAAAGTCGCTTCAGACAATGTGGTGCCGTATTTATTGCGCCGAACGCTTTGGAGGAACACACCTCGACTTACAAGCAAATACACGCTTTTTCGCGACGTAACTCGCAGTCTTATTACGGCCGCTTTTCAGCGGTACCGCTTTATAGGAAACCGAAACTTCACTCCCAAAAAATCTGTTAAAATGACTCATTATTCAGGCGTGCAAATACAGAATGAAATAATTGAATTATTATCGTCTAAAGTATGAAATAATATTTTAGAAATGTTTCCTAGATCAAAATATTTATCAATAATATTAGATTGTACACCACACACTAGTCATACTGATCATATACCTCTGATATTAATACCTTATAAAAAATAAAAAAATGTCAAGAAGAATTATTTGTAGGACAAGGACTAGTATTTTGTACCACAGCAATGGTTCTACTGGTTGCGTTAAGAAGAGAAATGTTCGAAAAAATGCATTTTAATCATTTATGATTTGGAAAGTACGAAGCGATAGCTGGAGAAATATTGTTTTGTCCTTTCATGAGTAATGATATTTCTGATTTAATTTCTAAATGTTACATTGGTATTAGATTTAGGAAAACTAATTTCAGAGGAAAAATAATTTCACGAGATCAACTGAGTAAACCATGGGAGATTTTGGGTAGTGATGTTTTTTATAATAAGGGATATCAATATTTATTAGATATACATTATTTCACACAAAGTTTGTGGATATGGCACATCTTAGTTCGTTATCAACAGATATTATGATTACCAGGTTAAAATCAATTTTTGCAAGGCATGGAATTCCTTTACTTTTATATACCGATCAAGGTACAAATTATGTAAATAGTCAATTTAAACAGTTTGCAAAAGCGTGGAACTTTAGTCAGAAAACAAGTAGTCCGTATTATCAACAATTCAACGGTTAAGCTGTAAGAACAATACAAACTGTCAAAAATATACTGAAAAAGTCAGATTTAGAAAAAAAACGATATGTATTTAGCTCTGTTAGAATTAAGAAAACACCTGTGTCTACGCACGTACGTTTATTGTTTCTATGTTTGTATATTACAAATTTCAATATTATTTCAAATTATATTTTTAATAACTTTCAAAATTACATAAAAAGAAACTTAATTTCCTAGTGGTATACGCGCCGGATATTCATAAACTCGTATTTAAAAAACCATTACATCTCACCATGGGGCTAATAATATCGAAGCTTGTAACAATCGCCCGTAATTCTCACAACCCCAAACCACAACGGCCAACACGAGACGCCTGAAGAGTTGGCAATCCTATTAAAGTCGCCGTGGAGTTCCGGTTCCCGCTCAACGATGTCGCTGTACGAATAGACTACCTACAGTGACTATATACAAGACAGTGGCGACAATTGGGTATAAGCTCCGCCCATCCGCCATTAGTTTGCTAATTTTGGTTTGTTTACATTTGACCACATGCAACTAAATAACCCTTTTAAAAAGAGTTTTACCACTTTTAAACTAGTTTTGAATGTGTAATTTCAAATAAAAGCTCTTTTATAAGGCGTATCATAAAATATTTTTGGAAAAGAGGACGGATGTTAATCAAAATCATCAAGAATGTAATGTTGTTGCATACAAAATTATGGATGTATCTTTATTTACCATCTGATAAAGATATAAGGTAAGCTCTTAAATTCTGGATCATAATGTTAAATGTCATGCTAAATAGATACTACATTAGTAGTGTTGTGTAGATATATGTACTAGGGAATCTTTATTTAATCTATGATTATATACTCGGAGCGGAAATAATGCACGACCAGGCCTCTTAACAAAAGGAGGTAGTTAATTAGATAGATATATGCCATGGAGGCATGTTAGTCCCTATTCTTGTGTGAATAGAAAAAAATAAAATAAGTAATAAAATATTTTAATTTGACTTGTTGGGATACAAATTTGGACTATTACAGTTTTAGTCAGAATTATATCCAATTTCAATACATAAGTAGGAAATAATTACCCTATGTTTATTTTTTCATCTAATTTGAAATTGATCAATTAATGTTTTTATAGGTTACAGACTGTACCTGCAATTCTGACAATTAAACTCCACCTTAAAAAATGAAACACATATCTATTTAATATTTATGTAATAAATATTTTACGCTATTAATAAAGAAGATAATATGAAGCTTATATCTAATGTTTTTGGCCATTGTACATGTCATAATGCCCCAATATTTTTGAATTTGTCTCAGATTTTTTAAGTTTGATTAAAAAATCATCAAGAAAATAAATAATGAAATAAAAAATGTTCTGTTGCAATTGTTTATTGAATATTCATAACAAATGACCAGCAACGCACTTACTAGCTAATTTTTTAAAAAGCACTCTAATTCTTTTTTGAACTTATCGTTAATCTGAATACAATGTATCATTTGATAATTTTATTTTTCAATTCACGGCAATCGAGTATATTTAGAGCTAAATTTTCTTCACACATTTTTTTGACATAAAAATCTTGCCAATTGTCCCTTCTGGTTTTAATGGGCTAGTGTGCTAGTGCCTCCTTCTTTTAGGATCTTTTGGAAAGTGTTTCATAATAAACCCCTTTGATTCTTACAGAATTACTGCGATTTACATCAGCACAGCCAGGCATTGTCCTATTACAAATAAAAGGAAAATAATGTTTAAAAGACTTCTTACGCAACGTATTACAGATCTAAGAGGTTTTAGAAATAACAAGAAACAACTGGTAAAACTCGAGAATACATTTATGTTTTAATTTAATCGATGAATTCAATGTCAAAACCATGCTCAAAATCCACTGTAAGAACCAAGGACATTTGGTTATAAAAAAGCAAAAATTCATATTTATTTGAGTAATATATGTATTAATGACTAATTTTGTTACTCTGACCCATATATAAATAAGTCTTGAGTCCAGAATTATCATGAATATGCACTTAAACACCAAATTTTGCACGAAAACTTTCAAAAACCAAAAACTGTGGTAAGAACACAATAGAGCAAATGGTAAATAAACAAACATTAAGCAAACTAATGGTGGCCGATACCACGTGACATAGGTAACCAATCACTAGGACGACCATAATTGTCGCCACTGTCTTGTATATAGTCACTGTAAGACTACCTCCTTTTAATCGTAAGCGTAGCTCATCAGTATAAGGGATCTATCGAAGACCGAAGACGGTAACAAGTAGAAGATACATAAATATTCTATTTCTTGTATAATAAATATTACTTGTTGTTTTATTTATTATGAATAAAGTTTCATTTATCAAATATTACTTGTTTACAAGCTTCAATATTTGTTATATCACATCTTCTTCTTTTATCTATTAACATATATTAAGTCAATCACAGGTTAGGTCACTTCTGGGTCTAGCCAAAAATAACAACTAAACATCAGGTAGGCATAAAATGAAATGTATCTTCTGTCATTCTGACGATGATATTCAGTTATCGAAACAACTGTACATTTTTTAGAATTTTTAATATTTTTCATTATATTGTGGAATTAGCTAGAAACGTTGAGTTTCATTTAAAACACTAATAAGAGTAGATTCCACGAAGTAAGGGTCGAGATAGCTAATTTCGTAACATAAACAATTACAATCTGTTTAAGTGACGTGTAGATAGAAGACTCACATACAAAATAAAGTCGTAGTGGGAGCTCCCGATGGAATCAAGATCCAGCAATACAGTTAAGTGTCATTTAATTATTGTGTGGGTTTATTCTTTCTTATTTTACTTTTCCGCCCAACTTATCTAAGATGCAGGAAAAGTGTTGGTTTACCCCACATAAAATTGGAATTTTGAGTTATTTATACGTTTTGCATCTAGAAGAACACGAAAAAACGGTTTTTAGAAAAAAATCCTGTGTCTATGTCGTCGTCGTCGTTGTCGTCGGCCACGTTTGGTTACATGTCTTGTTAGCACGATACAGCCTCCGGAGTGCAATAAGTCACCAATTTTATGATTGAATATTGTTTAGTACATCTCACAGATGAACTCTATTGATTTTCAGCTCTCCAGAGCCAGTACAACGGGTGCTATAGTACTGGAAGTACGACATTTTTGTCATTTCTTGAGTAATTTTAGTTTGTTAGCACAATACAGCCTCCGGAGTGCAACAAGTCATCAATTTTATGATTAAATGATATTCAGGACATCTCAACGATGAACTCTATTGATTTTCAGCTCACCAGAGTCCGTACAACAGGTGCTATATTACTTTTAGTACGACATTTTTGTCATTTTTGGAGAAATTTCAGTTTGTTAGCACGTTACAGCCTCCAGAGTATATACAAATGACCTAATTTATAATTGGATATTATTCAGAGCGTCTCAAATAAAAACCCTATCGATATTGAGCTCGCTAAAGCCAATACAACGAGTGCTATGGTACTTAAAGTACTTAATTTTTGTAACTTTTGGAGAAGTTTCAGTATGTTAGCACGATCAGCCTCCAGAATGTATCAATTTTAAGATTTAATATTGTTCACGGCGTCTTATAGATGAACCTTATTTATTTTTACCTCACCAGAGCTAGTACAACGGGTGCTATGGTACCAGAAGTGCCACATTTTTGGTCTTTTTTGGAGAAATTTCGGGTTGTTAGCACGATACAGCCTTCAGAGTGTATACTAGTGAGCAATTTTATAATTGGATATTTTTCAAGGTGTCTAACAGATGTACCCTATTAATTTTCAGCTGACTAGAGCGAGTACAGCGAGTCCTATAAATCCAGATATACTCAATTTTTGGTTATTTTGGTAGAAATTTCGGTTTTTTAGTACGTATACTGTATACAAGTGATAATTTTGATAGAATATTGTTCAGGGCCTCTCACAGATGCGGAAAAGTTAGTTTTAATCTCCTTAAAACCGTTTATTTCAAATTGAATTACCTTTCTTTAATGAGCTCGTAATTACAAATATCGAAGGGTTTACGTCATGCGTGATCAACCTGTTATAGATAATACTCGATCAAAAAACAAGTAGTCCGTATTATCAACAATCCAACGGTTAAGCTGAAAGAACAATGCAAACTGTCAAAAATATACTGAAAAAGTCAGATTTAGAAAAAAAAAGATATGTATTTAGCTCTGTTAGAATTAAGAAAACACCTGTGTCTACGCACGTACGTTTATTGTTTCTATGTTTTTAGATTACAGTTTTCAATATTATTGCAAATTATATTTTTAATAACTTTCAAAATTACATAAAAAGAATAGTAATTTATGCAACAAGTGCATAAAGTGGTACTTTTCTTGACGAATGGAAAAAGTTGACCGCACGAGCCGTCAGGCAATTCCATGAGTGAAAAAAAGACACTTTATGCACATGTTGCATGCATTATTTTTTCTACAGCCCTTTACAAAAATATAATATTCAAATAGAAATTTGGGATATTTCAATTAAGCTCCTTCGGTAAATTACAATTATAAGTATTCCAAGTTTCATGAAAGTCCATCCTCGATGCCCAGCCAAGATTCATTGTGTTAATATCTTATGGGAAGCGTGAAATAAAGTTAACGTTATGGCACTTTTTTTAACGCTTTTCTACTTTTTTTTACTCGAACCGTAAACAACCATTTTAAGCGCTGCAAACCGATGAAATACAAGGTACTTTAAAGATAGAGCATAGAAAAACTTAATTTTCCTAGTGGTATACGCGCCGGATATTCATATACGTATTTAAAAAACCGTTACATAAACAATTTCAAATTGAATTACCTTTCTTTAATGAGCTCGTAATTACAAACATCAAAGGGTTTACGTCATGCGTGATCAACCTGTTATAGATAATACTCGATCACCAGCTGAATTATTAAATAGTAGAAAAAGTCTAGGGCTTTAGTCAATTTTGAACCAAAATAATAGAGATTATTCGGAAACTAGAGTCAAATTAACGGAAAGAGTACACCAAAAAAAATGTATGATCAAAATAAAAGGGAGTTGAGAAAGTTACATCGGGAAGATATAGTAGTAGTACAAAATTATCGTAACAGTGGCGGAGATCCTATGTCATATAAAGTAATGTTAGAAGAAGGTCAAAATGTGAAAAGAAATATTTGATTAAATCAGGTAGTAATAATTTTTAAGATGGGAAAGAGGTATTTGATTATCCTAGTTGCACTGTACAGCCTAAAGGCACAATTTAGTGGGTATATGATACCAAATATGGTACATAAAAATATTGAGCCACCAGCAGTGGTATTAAATAAGAATACAAATATCACTTGCTCGGGTAGAGTAGTAAAGCAGCCAGGATATTTGAAAGATTATGTAATAACTTAAGACATATTTTAGTAATAGTTACCTCTAAAATAAATAACTTTGAAAATTTATGTGGACGATACTCTTTAATTTGAAATATTTTATGGTATACACCTACAAGTTTAATAGAAAAAAGTCAAAGTGACAATAATATTAAAAATGATGAGAAATAACTGACTTATTAGTGTTTTAAATGAAACTCAATGTTTCTAGCTAATTCCGCAAAAGAATGAAAAATGTTGAAAATTCAAGAAAATTGTTTCGATAAATCAATATCATCGTCAGAATGACAGAAGTTACATTTCATTTGATGCCTACCTGATGTTTAGTAGTTATTTTTGGCTAGCCCAAGAAGTGACCTACCTTGTTATTGACTTCATATATGTTAATAGAAAAAAGCAGAAGATGTGATATTACAAATATTGAAGCTTAGGTATTATTAGTCCTATGGGGATATCCTGGATATCATTTTTCCAATTAAGATCAGTATAACTGTGCAATAATATAGAAAACCTGAAAAACTATATCTGCTGATATTTACAATTATCACTTGAGAAAACAGTTTGATAGTAGGAAACTCCCTAGATGTATCTGTTCATTGACGACTTCATATTGTGAGTTTCTTAAGTAACTTCTAATTCCCAACTCTTCAAGGAAATCCAGTTCTTGTTTCTTATCACAAATATGTAGTACCTCTAGTTCTGTGTAAGGTGTCAATGAATGATTGGTGTCAAGTAGATGTTTTGCGTAATGGGATTCATCTGGTTGTTTTAATCTGTATGTTCGTAAGTGTTCACTGTATCGGATTTCAAAATTTCTAAGGGTCTGACCCAAATAGACAGCATTACATTCTGGACATTTGAGTTTATATACCTGATCTCTTTAATGGTGGTATTTTTGTTTTTACATTTAACAATTTTGTACTTACGTTACTTTCTGTTTTAAAAGAAATTGTTGTATTCGTTGCTAAAGATATTATCTTTGAAATATTATTAGAAATATTTCCTGCATATGTGATGGTTTTATAAGTTTTCATTTTTTCAGTTTATTTAGGAAATATTAGTTGTAATGCTACGTTTTCCTCTTTTTTATTAATTAGATTATTCATCATATGTAATGGATAAACGTTGGATGTTGCTATTTGTCTAATTACATTAATCTCTCTATCAAAATTACATTTGTTCATAGGAACTGAAAATGATCTATGCATCATTGAATTATATGCTGCTAGTTTATGTGACATGGGGTGATTCGAACTACATGGAATTGTCACATCAGTGTGTGTTGGTTTTCGGTAAATTGAATAATCAAGTAAATTATTAACTCTTTAAATTTTCAAATCAAGAAAATTGATCTCTACCTATAAAACATGCTAATATGTCATCTACATATCTATACCAAAATGAAACATTTTTTGAAACATTACTATCAAAGATTTTTCTTTATAAAACTGTCCATAAGAATGTTTGCTAGAATAGGTGATATAGGGTACATTGGTAAAACTTCATTTTGAATATACATGTTATTGTCAAAAGTGAAATAATTCTGATTAATACATACATCAAATAAATTAAGTATATCTGATATTATTCCTGGATTAATATTTTTATTTTCTAGTAATTTTCTTACAAGTATTAGACATTTTTTAGGAGAAGTTTTAGTGAACATGTTAGTAACGTCAAATGAAATAAGTTTAGAGTTATCTTGTAAGTTGAATGCTTTTTATTTTTTGATTAGTTCTATTGAATTTCTAATTTGATATTTAGATGCATATCCGTAAGTATTAAGTATATTGTTAAGCTTCTTTGCCAATATATTATTAGGAGTATGAACATAAGATACTACAGATCTAATTGGTTTCGTTATTTTACGTAATTGAACGGTTCCATATAATTGTGGACAATGAGGATTCTTATTTATGGTGGACTTCTTTTCGTAATCACTTAAAAGATAATTTGAATTGTTAACAATATCCCTTACATTATTAGAAAACTTTTTTGTTGGGTTTACTTTGAGAACTTTTACATCGCTAGATATAAAGTTATATATTTTTGAATTATAGTTTTCAGTTGTCAATATCACAGTTGTGTTCCCCTAATCAGATTTTGTAACTGTTAGGTTATTATCTTCTACTTTCTTTTTGATTGCATTTAAAACTGTAATGTCATTTTTTGTTTGACGTTTAACTTTTGAAGCTTCAATATTTTTTATTGAATTGGCAATTTTTAATTTCTCATAAAGAAAATTAATTGAATTAGATTTTAAAACTATTTCTGACTCTGTAGCTATAATTTGTTTAATATTATTTATAAATTTTGCTGATAAGCTGTACTTTAAACCTTTATTTAAAAATTCTATTCCACTATCTGTAAAATTAGTGCCTGAAAGGTTTTCAAATAGTGGTGCAAAGTATGTTGGTATGTAGGTAGAAATATTGAAATCCGATACAGTGAACACTCACGAGCATACAGATTAAAACAACCAGATAAATCCCACTACGCAAAACATCTACTTGACACCAATCATTCATTGACACCTAACACAAAACTAGAAGTGCTGCATATTTGTGATAGGAAACAAGAACTGGATTTCCATGAAGAGCTGGAAATTAGAAGACACTTAAGAAACTCACAATATGAAGTCGTCAGTGAACAGATAAATCTAGGGAGTTCTCTACTATCAAAATGTCTTCTTATGTGATAATTGTAAAGATCAGCAGATATAGTTCTCTTTATCATTGCACAGTTATACTGATCTTAATTGGAAAAATGATATCCAAGATATCACCATAGGGCTAATAATATCTAAGCTTCAACATTTGTAATATAATATGTTCTTCTTTTTTCTATTAACATATATTAAGTCAATCACAAGGTAGGTCACTTCTTGGTCTAGCCAAAAATAACTACTAAACATCAGGTAGGCATCAAATGAAATGTAACTTCTATCATTCTGACGATGATATTCAGTTATCGAAACAATTGTCATTTTTTCAAAATTTTCAACATTTTTCCATATATTGTGGAATTAGCTAGAAACATTGAGTTTCATTAAAAACACTAATATGAGTAGATTCCACGAAGTAAGGGTCGAGACAGTTAATTTCATTCACTGACTTATTTTTATTTAATCGATAATTTAATATTCTGGTATTATGTAGGTATACTTATGTATTTGTACTTTAGTTTAATTATATTATTTTTATTCATCTAGTTGTAAATGAAAGAAGTGAGGAAATTATGAAAATATGGGAACAATACAAAAAGTAACAATTCGTAGATGCACTGTTTAACACACAAAATATCAATTCATTCTTTTGGTTCCCGATATTATATAATATAATAATAATATTTATTCTAATTCATCCCGACAACGTGATAGTAACAAAATGAATCAAAACTATCAAGCTTCAATAGGAGTTACAGTTTATCCTCAATACTATTTTTACAATATTTTGATTGCTTTATATTCTTGAGTAATTTATTGTAAACTTGAATTATTAAATACAAATACTTTTTTTGTGTTGTCTAACTATGTAGTGAATGTATAAATATCCATGTTTGTTTTTGTTAATTGATTTAGAGGTACGCATAAAGTCTATTATTCTGATTTAACTCAGATTCCTTGCCTTTTTAATATTGGTTCTACAATTACTATTAATCTGTTCGATTCAGGAATATAATAATAGCACATGTAGAAAAAACCAATCAATAAATAAACAATAGAGTTAATTAAAAGATTACACTACAAAAATAATTGAAATACTACAAAAACTGCCATATTCGGATGTCATTAAAATTTTACGTAATGTATATTCCTCAAGTGACTCTAGAAAGAATAAAATTTGCATTTAATAAACAATTGAGGTAATGAAATTTAAATCAAGAAAGTTTTTAAAATCATCTAAAATACCATGTCGTTTATTAAATTTATCTAACTTTTTTCATTTTCAATTGATAATTACAAAGAAACATTCTTCCAAATAATTCCTAATTTATTGATTGAAATTTATTCAGATCAAAATGTTATATACCCACGACGTTTTGACAGTCCAATTTCTTTAAAACTGTCCATGTGACATTTATGAAAATTGGCAGATATAAACAGTCGACACTGATGCTTATATTCCTTATAAAATGACTTCCGTTTCTCCTGTCATTTCGGGTCACGTGACTCCAACATAATTTTTTTAAATGGGACAACCAGTATAATATTACAATTTTGGATGTATAATTTAAAAACAAATTCAACGATACCACATTTGTCATCATTGTATTGTGTAGTAATGATAATAAGGGCTATTAACTTTCACTAAATTTATTAAAGCAATATTTTGCACTCAAAAATTTAGGTGGCTATGAAATAAATAACTATAGTAGCAACAATATAAGTTCATTCATTATTGTTAGATGAAGTTTATTCTAGAACTGTCATTAATTATCAATCGTAATCTTGTGAAGACACTGTAATAATAAGTAAATGATGACTTCAATTTTCACTTACGATTAATTTATTGACATGCTACTTATTTATGGAAAATGTGGAAAAAACAAAACTCATGCTCAAGGTTTGTACAGAAATCGTTTTCCTGTTTCGAGTGACTTCAAGAAAAAATACTTTTGTCTATGTCGAACAAAAGCTAAGAACTGGTTCCATTACAAGCAATAAAAAACAAGTTCCTCGTCAAAAGACCGCTCAAACAGATCCTGAAAGGAGAATAAATTTCATTGCTGAAACGTTCATACAAAGTAATGATGATCCTTTAGAAAAAATATTATGGAGTGATAAATGGAGGTTTCATAACAATGGTATTATCAATCGCCATAATGATCAATATTGGTCGCAGGAGAATCCAAACTAGATAAGATAAACCAATTTTCAAACAATATGGGTAATCAATGTTTGGTGCGGTATATTAAACGGTCGGTTGATTGATCCCTATTTTTATGAAGGAACATTAACGGGGCAAAGATACTCAGATTTGCTTCAAAATACTCTCTCAGAATTGCTTCAAGATATTCCCTTACATGAAAGGCAAACAAAGTGATGGTAGCAAAATGGAGCATCTCCACACTTTTTTTTGGCCAGTTAGAGAATATCTTGATAACACGTTTTCTGAAAAATAGATTGGTCAAAATGGTGCAACTCTGTGGCCACCCCGTTCGCCGGATATTACACCCTTAGATTTCTTTCTCTGGGGTTACTTAAAAGGTCGAGTTTATGTCACACCCCAAATTGATTTAGATGATTTAAAGGATAAAATGAAAGAGGCATGTCGAACCGAAACATACAAAATGCTTACAGCAGCACTTACAAGGAATCTTTTAACAAGGTTTGAACATTTTGTCAATGCACATGGACATCAATTCGAACATTTTATTAAATTTTTTCAATTACCTGTAAATTCCCTATGTTACGTTTTTCAATAAAATAATTTATAAAGATGTTCGTTTAACTGCCCCTATTATCATTACTGAATAATACAATGATGACAAATGTGGTATCGTTGAATTTGTTTTTGAGTGATATATCTAAAATTGTGATATTATACCGGTTGTCCCATTTAAAAAAATTATGCTGGTGTCACGTGACCCGAAATGACAGGAAGAACGGAAGTCATTTTGTAATCAATATAAGCAGTAGTTTTGACTGTTTATATCTGCCAAATTTCATACATGTCATATAAACAGTTTTCGAGAAATTCAACTGTCAAAACGTCGTGGGACACCCTGTATATATAACTATTTTCCAACGAATTTAAAGCTGATTTAAAAAATCATTTGGAAAGAAAAAAATTTATAGGACTTGGTCTCATAAATTTGTTCTTGCCAAATGAATTTAAGATAAGCTTAAAATTAATTGGAAAATAACTATGTATATATAAAAATCTTATCTGAATAAATTTGTCAATAAATGCAGAATTATTTGGAAGAATGTTTCATTGTATTGAAAATAGAAAAATATGAATCAATTTGATAAACGACATGGACATGGACTCATTTTACGTGATTTCAAAAAAATTTGTGATTTAAATTTCATTACTTTTATTGTTTATTAAATGGAAATTGAGTCACTTGAGATGTGTACTTGGTGCAAAGTTTTACTGACATGGCATAGATGGTAGTTTAGGTAGGATTATACATAAATTTAAATTTTCAAATATCGATCCGCAATAAATTTTTCTGTTGAAATGTCTTATTTTAATAATGTTATTCCACCTACCTTGTCATAAAAAAATTAAAAACCGTATAAAATGTACGCACGACAACTTAACAACTACACTAATTACCATACGCGTTTGAGAATCTCTAATTCAAACTGCTAGCAGATACGAACCGATATTTTAAATTAAATATGGAAATTGTTACGAGTCCGGTAAGAGAGTGTACTGTTTAGTAAATAAACACCCCCACCTATATCGTAGATTCATCAAACGTCATTGAATACCCCCAAACTGTCTCTACAAAGTCCCCAAAGGATACACCTGTACAGGTAAACAACAATGAACTTATGTAATTGTTGATTAGATCAATTACGAATTGATTGTTAACAATATTGTGACATTGATGCACGAATAAATTGTTAATTATGTAGCCATTTTTATCGAAAAGGTTTTAAACCGTTACATTATTTTTTTACATTAGTTTCCATTATTTTACCAAATTTAAAAGGTACTTCATTGAGTATAAAGATCATTTTAATGAAATCTATTCTCCCTATATAAATCTGAACTCGCCACTTTTATAATAAAAATGGAAAAATATGTCAAAAATCATGGGAACGCTCATTTATACTCGTTATCATTTTATTTTCCTCCTTCCCCATTCTTTATAAATTACTCCCTGTACATTTTTGCATTTTTCAATTCTATAAAAGAATACTCCAAAAATATAATATGATTAATTCAATATATACGTATTATAATAGTTATTTATGTAACAAGTGTGTAAAGTAGCCTTTTTTTGACGAATGTGAATATTGCATGAGCCGTAGGCGAATGCGACAATCACATGAGTCTAAAAAAGGCCTTTAGGCCTTTACACATGAATTGCATACAATATTTTTCTACTACCGAAAAGTTTATCCAAATACAGAAGTTTAATAGTAATTTTCTTTGCGCACTAAAGTAGGTTTAATTTTTCTTTAGAAGAAACTATAACGCTTTTATTGATTCCAAATAAAATATATTATATATTGATTATTATTTTGAACATTTTATTGAAAATAGAACAAAATAACAAAACAACAGACGAATTCAATTATTAACAATACTAGATAATATTAAAGGTGCAATTTGTGCACTAGGACATTTTCGGTATAGTTTGTTATTTTATTTTTTCTACACCATTCTTTAAACAAATTGTATTTTGTTTCGTAAATATTCACAGATTTTTGGGACAATAAATCATTAGAATCATGCTATGCTACGTGCAATATGTTTGATGGTGTATTTTCGAAATAATCTTCTGAGAAATCGTCAGAGGAATCCATTTTTATAATTATATCTACCTACCCATTCCGTTTTCTGACAAAAGAATCTAAAATAACATCATAGTTTCCTAAAAATGTTCAATACTTGAATATAAATACTTTTGCTTACCCTAGTATAGTCGGAATATCTCAATTTCAAATATAAATGCCAGATTCAATGCACAAAGAAATGTCTTTCAATCACAGCCAACTTATAGGTACCTACCTATGCAGCCTATCCTATTATTTTCCAGTAGCCAATAATTATTACGTATGTACTTCACTGAATTCTATATGTTTAAATCTCTGATTTAAAAAAAAACTCAGATTTAATAACCATTTATTATGCCTACCTATACTTTTATAAGACTAGGTATAACTACACACAAATTGGAACTTTTTCTTTACGCACTAGTGTGTAAAGAGTTTTTCTTTAAGCACTAGTGCGTAAAGTTAAGTTGTACGCACTCGAAAGTGTGTCTAAAGTACGTACTTTACGCACGGTAGCAGAAAAAATAAATTGTGGAATGTTTGTGCCACTAAAACACAAAAACGAATTGAGGTACGATTAGAAGACTTACATGCAGTGATAGCCCTTTGACACCCCTCAAACAAAAATATTTTAGTTTTTACCATCGGAAAGATAAAGCTTAAAATTATCAATATCAATATATATTAAAGTGTAGAATGTGCGGATGCCGCGAAAATTCAGGAATGAATTCCAGTACGATCAAGGAAGTTATATGGTGTCTCCCGTCCAAGAAGAAGGTAATCGTTTTTTCCTGAAAGGCATGCTTTTCAAATTATAAGGGATGGAAGTTTCGCCCTCTAGAAATTTCTAGAACAGTCCAGAACGTTCGAGACTATGCGAGAGCATTCCACAACATTGCAGAACATTCTGGAATAGTACAGTCCACAAGAACGAGAATTCTTAAACTATATTTCATTGTATCAAGTAGGTTTAACTAAAATATAAATTTTAGTGTTTTAAATGAAACTCACAGTTTCTAGTTAATACCACAATATAATAAAAATTGTTGAAAATTCTAAAAAATTTAAAATTGTTTCGATAAATCCATATCATCGTCAGAATGACAGAAGTTACATTTCATTTGATGCCTACCTGATGTTTAGTAGTTATTTTTGGCTAGACCAAGAAGTTATCTAGCTTGTGATTGACTTAATATATGTAAAGAGAAAAAAGAAGAAGATTTGATATTACAAATATTGAAGCTTAGATATTATAAGCCCTATGGTGATATCCTGGATATCTTTTCCCATTTAAGATTAGTATAACTGTGCAATGATATAGAAAGCCAGGAAAACTATATTTGCTGATCATTACAATTATCACTTAAGAAGACAGTTTATTAGTGGAGAACTCCCTAGATTTAACTGTTCATTGACAACTTCATATTGTGGGTTTCTTAAATGATTGGTGTCAAGTAGATGTTATGCGTAATGGGATTCATCTGGTTGTTTTAATCTGTATGCTGGTAAGTGTTTAATGTATCGGATTTCAAAATTCCTAAGGGTCTGACTCGAATAGACAGCATTACATTCTGGGCATTTGAGTTTATATATACCTGACTTCTTTAATGGTGGTATTTTTGTTTTTACATTTAACAATTTTGTACTAACGTTACTTTCTGTTTTAAAAGACATTGTTGTATTCGTTGCAGAAGATATTATCTTTGAAATATTATTGAAAATATTTCCTGCATATGTAATGGTTTTATAATTTTTTACTTCATCAGTTTGTTTGGGAAATATTAGTTGTAATGCCACTTTTTCCTCTTTTTTATTAATTAGCTCATTTATCATATCTAATGGATAACCGTTGGATGTTGCTATTTGTCTAATTGTATTAATCTCTCTATCAAAATTACTTTTGTTCATAGGAACTGAAAAAGCTCTATGTATCGTTGAATTATATGCAGCTAGTTTATGGGACATAGGGTGATTAGAATTAAATGGAATTGTCACATCAGTCTGTGTTGGTTTTCGGTAAATTGGATAATCAAGTACATTATTGACTATTTGAATTTTTAAATCAAGAGAATTGATTGAGCTGTTTTCTTCAATTTCTAATGTTAATTTGATTTTTGGGTGTAAATTATTGATGTGGTTGAAAAATGCATCTAATTGTCGTTCACTACCCATAAAACAAGCTAATATATCATCTACATATCTATACCAAAATAAAACATTTTTCGAAATATTACTTTCAAAGATCTTTCTTTCTAAGTTGTCCATAAAAATGTTTGCCAAAATAAGTGACATAAAGCTTCCCATTGGTAAACCTTCGTTTTGAATATATATCTTATTGTCAAAAGTGAAATAATTTTGATTATTGCATACCTCAAATAAGTTTAGTATATCTGATATTATTCCTGGATTATTACTTTTATCTTATAGTAATTTTCTTTCAAGTATTATACAATCTTTGGGAGGAATTTAAGTGAAGATATTAGTCACATGGAACGAAATAAGTTTATAGGTATCTTGCAAGTTGATTGCTTTCAACTTTTTGATTAGTTCTATTGAATTTCTAATTGAGTATTTAGATGCATATTAAGTATATTGTTGAGCTTCTTTGCCAATATATTATTAGGAGCATTAACATAAGAAACTACAGGTCTAATTGGTTTCGTTATTTTATGTAATTTAACGGTTCCATATAATTGTGGACAATGAGGATTCTTATGTATGATAGACCTCTTTTCGTAATCATTTAAAAGATAATTTGAATTATTAACAATATCCCTTACATTATTAGAAAACTTCTTTGTTGGGTCTGCTTTAAGGCTCAACAATATACCTAATAGTTACGGTTATGAATCTCAGTACTCAATTAGAAATTCAATAGAACTAATCAAAAAGTTGGAAGCAATCAACTTGCAAGATAACTATAAACTTATTTCGTTCGATGTGACTAATATGTTCACTAAAATTTCTCCTTAAGAATGTCTAATACTTGTAAGAAAAGTACTAGAAGATAAAAATATTAATCCAGGAATAATATCAGATATACTTAACTTATTTGATGTATGCATTAATCAAAATTATTTCACTTTTGACAATAAGACATATATTCAAAATGAAGGTGTACCAATGGGAAGCCCTATATCACCTATATTGGCAAACATTTTTATGGACAATTTAGAAAGAAAGATCTTTGAAAGTAATATTTCGATAAATGTTTTATTTTGGTATAGATATGTAGACGACATATTAGCTTGTTTTATGGGTAGTGAACGACAATTAGATGTATTTTTCAGCCACATCAATAATTTACACAAAAAAATTAAATTAACATTAGAAATTGAAGAAAATAGCTCAATCAATTCCCTTGATTTAAAAATTCAAAGAGTTAATAATGTACATGATTATTCAATTTACCGAAAACCAACACAGACTGATGTGACAATTCCATTTAATTCCAATCACCCCATGTCCCATAAACTAGCGGCATATAATTCAATGATACATAGAGGTTTTTGAGTTCCTATGAACAAATGTAATTTTGATAGAGAGATTATTACAATTAGACAAATAGATATGATAAATAAGCTCATTAATAAAAAAGAGGAAATCGTGGCATTACAACTAATATTTCCTGAACAAACTGATGAAATAAAAACTTATAAAACCATCACATATGCAGGAAATATTTCTAATATTATTCCAAAGATAATATCTTCAGCAACGAATACAACAATTTCTTTTGAAACAGAAAGTAACGTTAGTACAAAATTGTTAAATGTAAAAACAAAAATACCACCATTAAAGAAGTCAGGTATATATAAACTCTAATGTCCAGAATGTAATGCTGTCTATTTGGGTCAGACCCTTAGGAATTTTGAAATCCAATACAGTTAACACTTACGAGCATACAGATTAAAACAACCAGATAAATCCCACTACGCAAAACATCTACTTGACACCAATCATTCATTGACACCTAACACAAAACTAGCAGTGCTGAATGTTTGTGAAAAGAAACAAGATCTGGATTTCCTTGAAGAATTGGAAATTAGAAGACATTTAAGCAACCCACAATATGAAGTTGTCAATGAACAGTTAAATCTAGGGAGTTCTCCACTAATAAACTGTCTTCTTAAGTGATAATTGTAAAGATCAGCAGATATACTTTTCCTGGTTTTCTATTATATCATTGCACATTTATACTGATCTTAATTGGAAAAATGATACCCAGGATATCACCATAGGGCTAATAATATCTAAGCTTCAATATTTGTAATATCACATCTTCTTCTTTTTTCTATTAACATATATTAAGTCAATTACATGTTAGGTTACTTCTTGGTCTAGCCAAAAATATCTACTAAACATCAGGTAGGCGTCAAATGAAATGTTTCTTCTGTCATTCTGACGATGATATTGATTTATCAAAACAATTGTAAATTTTTTAGAACTTTCAACAATTTTTATTATATTGTGGTATTAACTTGAAACCGTGAGTTTCATTTAAAAACACTAATATGAGTACATTCCAGGAAGTAAGGGTCGGGACAGTTAATTTCATATAATTTTTAGATCTTTTAGCCATAAATGCTTGAAAATAATGTAGGTAGATTCTAAAAGAATAATAAAAAAAGGAATTCCAAAAATAAATTCAACGGTAACTTAGAAATATAAGAATAAAGAACAATATTAAATAAAATTTTATCGTAATAAGGGCTCAAATAATTCACCTCTTTCAGCTAAATAATATCCAAATCAAGAGTGACTGTCTGTCACTCGCACCATGACACGTCTCGAGTTTGACCTCTCCCTCTTATCATCACTCTCTCTATTTGTCACGTGTCATTCGTCTTATACATAAAATTTCCTCCTTTACCTCACCCCACAATTTAATTTTTTTATTTACTTAAAAATTATACCATCTACGGGCAAATTATGCATACATTTACCATATAGTTCCATGGCGCCCAAGTACATGGTGAAGTCTTCAAATTCTGACCAATCAGAGCTTGTGTAACGAAAGTTGAATTGAGCTAATGATCCTATCATACAGCTTACTATCTAGAAACAAATAGAACATGCCAAGCACTTTCGCAGATGATAGCTACTTGAACAGAGAACGGAAAAATGGATAATAAAAATGATGAGAGAGGAAAGTAGCAACTTCCTTGTCCCAATAATCGGTGATTCTGGCGAAATAGATAAATAGAAGAAGAATACAGAAACATCACAAGGAGGCACCGAGAGAGGAATTACAATAATGACAATCTTCTTTCCCCTTTAAGGTGAAATTGACAAAAGAAGGAAGATAATTAAGCTTGTTGCATCACATATGTAGAATGGAGAATAACAAAATAGTGAAATTCGTGAAACTAGAATAGAGAAAAACAAAAAATAAGACGGGAAGAACAAGTATGGCAGGATATAACGAAACTTTTTCTCACCACAATACCTACCTCAGTGCTCATTTAGATATCAGATTTCCCCGTCCGTAGACCAATCTGTGCTCGCCAGTCGATTAGCTGTGAGTCAAGGAAGGGATGGATTTTTTTATATTTATGTCGGATTCAAAAATAGGGTGCCAGAGAAGTTAAGGCAAGCACCTAGGATTTCTTTAACCTAACCCCCAACACCTAAGAGAGTTAATACAATTTTCTACACTTAAAGGTTTTGTCAGTTAAGATTTTAAAATTAAAAAAGCAAATAAGGTAAATTTACCAAATTCGGACATCTTAAGGAGTAGCTTTACTCACTTTTTGGGTAACTTTGTTCGTATTTGTGACACCCGAATGAAAAAAATGATTCTGATTTCTTGAACATTTGATGTATTTATGTTAAGAACTGAAAACTATACAGGCAAATAATTTTTTTCTTAAGAAATGAAATATAAACCTAATTTGGACACAGATATCCAACTAAAGTGCTAAAAAATGACACCCCAGATACAAAAAACGGACAGTGCCGGTATTTCGGACACAAACTTAACCTAATTGTGACATGGGACTAAAAATTGTTATAAAAAGTAGTATTTTATGAACTTTTCAATTGCAGGTACCCTGAATAGACCTCTTTTATTATTGTTTATTAGTAGAGGCTTGCTCATTTTTTCTTCAATATCGTTAAATGTGTACCAAATAACATCTTTTTTAGAAGATCAATTCCAGCTGCTTCCACTTGGGGTCATAGCACTTACGTAAGCCTCCTCTTCGTCACTTATTTCAAGTATTATGCCTGTAAATTTTTGGTCAATGTAATTAACAATAACATAATCTCCTTTCTTAAAATTTTTCTCTAGTTCTACAATAATTTTGTCTTCATGAGCATTTATTTTTTTTGTTGGTACTCTTTTTTTGTGGATATTTTTCATTGAAATTCGTCTCTTCTAGTTCGGATCCGTCATTCATTTTCTGTTTTCTTGGGTTTTTTGGTTTTGCTGACTTTTCTTTTAGCTTTTCCAGGCGCAATTTCCTCCTATTTTCTTTTCCTGTTCTATCTGCTCTTTTGCCCGTTTCTTACCATTATAAAATGCCTTCCACTGTTCTGAACTAGCAATAGCAGGTATTTTAACTGAAGTTTTTTTCTTCGCTCCCTCTTTTGATTTTTCAGGCCGATATAATATACCTTCAAACGGTGACGGTTTAATAAATTTACAAGAACTAACTTCTTTCGGACTTTGGTTATCACTTCCTTCTATTGAATTAAGTTTTACTCTGACTTCTTTTGAGCCATGGTTGTTACTTTCTTCTACTGAAGTAACATTCACTTTATTTGTGTCTTGTTAACTTCCTTTTTCTACTTGGATCATTGTTTCTGTAGTTTGCAACCTTTCCGTTTGTATTACTGATTTCTCCTTTATTTCTATTTCTTTTGGTTCTTTATTGCTTGACTTTATTATTTCTGTCGGTTGTAGCGTATCTCCCTCTATTCCGGTTCCCGTTTTGTTTCTTTTAGTTCATTATTGCTTGACTTTAATATTTCTGTTCCTTTTAGCGTATCATCCTCTATTACTGATTCCAATCTCATTTCTTTTAGTTCTTTATTACTTGATTTCATTCCTTTCCCTTATAACATATCTTCTTCCATTATTGATTCCGGACATATTTCTTTTTCGCTCGTACATGTATTGATTAACTTTTCTATTTCTATTCCTTGTTCTTTAACTACTACCAATTCCATCGATATTTCTTCATTAGTTTCAATACTTTCCCCTTCGGTGTTGTTTGCTAATGATCCAATAATTTCAGTGTTCTCGTTAGTAGTATTGAACAAATACTCATCGAGCCACTCGGCTTCTAAAACAAAAGAATATTTTGGTACATTGTCTATAACTTGCAAGTTCTCATTAGTATTCTTTCTATTTTGTATATTATCTGCTGAAGGTTTTTCTTCGACATGCTGTTTTAATTTTTTCCATAAATTATATAGAGAGTCATCTTGTATTGGACCTGACCATTCACTCACAGTGGAAAGACAAAGTTTAAATTCCTCAAGTGTACCCTTCTCAAAAAATTTCTCAATGAAATTCAAAGTTTGGAGCTTCACTGCATTGTCTGTAATTGTAGTATCTGTTATATCTTCTGCAATTACCAGCTTACTATAATCTATTGCATATGCATCAAATGGAAATAATCCACAAGTTTTGAAGGCATTTTGCACCATTGTAGGTGTAATGACGTCTTCAATTACAGTATTCAATAACGGAGCAAAATTGTCATTTCGAATTTTTTGTTTATTAGTGTCTATTCTAAATTTAACAACCGCTTTCTTCCAGCCAGTTTTGAGAGGTGTAAAAACCCCTACATCCATAGGTTGCAGTATATGATTAGAATTAGGGAACAGACACCTTTTTCTGACCAAAGTTGCTAAGATGCAATGTCAAGTGCGACTTGTGCCCATCTACATGAAATATTATAGGCAATGGTATGTCATTTTCAAGAATCCATGGGTACAAAATATTTGTCGTATATTCAAAAAAACTTTCGCCTGTCATCCAACCCGACTCCGACTTTCCCAGGCCCCAACCGTTTGGCATTAGTGCAACAACACTTTGTGGAATTTTTTCATAGGGGAACATCACCATAGGAGGCGCTAACTCTCCTGCTGCATTTGCTGTAAAATAAAAACAGTAGGTAAGTAAGATAAGTATGTGAAAAAAATGGGAGAATAGGGGTTCTGGAATAAGACAATGACTCGTAACAAGAGTTGTTAAACATTCCTTCTCATTGTGAGCTGTACTGTTATGAACGTTTCTACTTCCTTTGAGTGCAAGAGATTTTGATCCTTTTGGACATAAGAAAAAAGCAGTCTAATCTGCGTTAAATGTTCGTCTAGGATCTAGGTAGTCTCCATCAAATTTTCGGCAAGAAAATATGATTCAATTTCTACAAACCAGTTTCGAAGGTTTGTTAAGTGATTTGAGTCCTAGTGTGAATTAAATTTTGAGTCATTCGTGTAGAGATTTCCTTATGACGTCGCAGAAAGCCTTCATACCAGTGTCTGCCAGGTAGGTAAGTTTTTTACTTGTTTTTAAAGGGATCGGTTTTTTTCTTTACACATACACTTTCAAGCAGTTGTTCCTTGGTTACCGGAAATCCTACTTTAGCTACCGCTATTATCCACTTTGCTAGGGTGTCCTCTTCTTCTCTCGATAAAGTTGTAGGAGCTCCAGCTTTACACTCAACAGGATACTTTCCATAAAATTTTGAGTGAAGGGTAGTTTTGGGAATATTATATTCTCTACTTGCAGCTTTAATGGCTATTCCATTTCTCATAACTTCTAATGCGAATATTAGTGTATCTGATGAATATTCACAATTGTTCGTTAAGGACATTCTGTAACAACGATAATATTACATGTACATGAAACGGACACCATTGGACGTAATTATGACACCCCGTGTCAGAATTAGAACACAATACTTTAATTTACAAAAATGAACGGAGAACGTGGAATACAATGCTCCTTTTATTAGAAAAAGATGTGAGATACATAACTTAAAATATTGGATTATGAACATAATTCGGAATTCAGGAATAAGTATTACGGCCAACCGAAATACCTAATAATTCGAGGTAATAATATAAAAAAGTAATTATTTCTTCAAAATCATGTACAAATATCATATAAAAACATACTAAAGTAATAAAATATGTTTCTGCAACAAAAATGTAATAATAATCTCACCTGAAAATATAACGAAAAGTCGTTAGGCTTATAGCACAACACACCTGTCTACGCCCTGTCAGTTTAAACGAGCTGCTAGAAATGATTTGTTTGGTTGGCTAGACTGACATTTGAAATATATTATGACCACATGATCATAGATGGCTCGACATGTATCTAAATCGTCGTTTTATAAACTGAAATCTTATTCTAGCAAATAACATGGAAAGTGTCCGAATTTGGTGCGGGGTCTGAATTTGGTACAATTACCTTATCCTCTGTCTCTGATATATTATTGGAACCAGTGTCTCTTTTCCAAATTAGAAAATACAAAATTACAAGTTACAATTTATATTAAACAAAAAAAAACGCTAAGCTTAACACCTGGACCCAGCTGAAGGCTGTAGTACCAGTAGTATGCTAATAACTATCAGCTGAAGGCTAGAGGATCTTACGATTCAGTTTACGACGGAATCCTTAGTTAAACATTCAAACGGAAACAGACAGTTACAAAGTTCGTGTTCAAATGTAAAAAAAATCTACAATAATGAGACAAATAGTCTATCTCTAAGCAAACCAATGATCATACAATTTGAAATTCATATGTAAATATCTGATATCCAGACCGAATGATGATTACCGCAAAAAAAAACGGTTTTAAAAATTAAAACTAACTTTTCCGCATCTGTGAGATGCTCTGATCAATATTTTATCATGGAATTGTCACTTGTATACACTTCGGGGGCTGTACCGTGTTAACAAACCGTTCTCCAAAAGTAAACAAAAATGCAGTATATCAGGATTTATAGGACCCGCTGTACTCGATATAGTTAGTTGGAAATCAATAGGTACATCTATGAGATACCTCGAAAAATATCCAATTATAAAATTGGCCACTTGTATACACTTCGGAGGATGTATCGTACTAAACCCGAAATTTCTCCAAAAAGGGCAAAATGAGGCACTTTAGGTACCATAGCACCCGTTGTACTAGCTCTGGTGAGATAAAAATCAATAAGATTCATCTATAAGATGCCCTGAATAATATTCCATCATAAAATGGGTCACTTTTATACACGCTGGAGGCTGTATCGTGCCAACAAACGGCAAATTCTCCAAAAATGACGAAAATTTGGTACCTCAAGTACCATAGCACTCGTTGTACTGGCTTTAGTGACCTTACTGTCCATCTTTGAGAATAATATCCAATCAAAAAATTGTTAACTTGTATATACTCCGGAGGCTATATCGTGCTAACAAACTGAAATTTCTCCAAAAATGACAAAAATGTCGTACTTAAAGTACTATAGCGCCTGTTGTACTGGCCGTGGTGAGCTGAAAATCAATAGATTTCATCTGTGCGATGTTTTGAATGATATCCAATCATATTATTGGCGACTTTTTGCACTCCGGAGGCTCTATCGTGCTAACAAACTTAAATTTCTGAAAAAATGACAAAAATGTCGTACTTAAAGTACTATAGCACCCGTTGTACCGGCTCTGGTGAGCTGAAAATCAATACGGTTCATCTGTGAGATGTCCTGAACAATATTCCATAATAAAATTTGTGATTTGTTACACTTCGGAAGCTGTATCGTGCTAACAAGACATGTAACCAAAAGTGGCCGACGACAACGACGACATACAAAATGTATAAAATACAACAACTATAAAATATATGTAAGGCGTGTAGCCAAGGTATGCTACCTTGGTATACCAGTACCTTATAAGGCGACTATTCAAAAAAAATAATTGATAAAATTCAATAATAAAGAAACGATATGAATGAAAAATAATTTTACAGTTAGTTACGGGTTACAGTAGTCAAATCCCTCGATGGCGGCGATTTTAAAACACCGCCCTTCCTGGTATTGGTCCAGTTGGGTATAAGGTCAAGCCTCCGGAAAAATCCCAGCTATACTACGCCTCCATGGCCTGCAATCGTGGCCCAGTTTCAAGGGAAAAAAAGGAAACGAAAACCCCCCAGATTTTTGAGTTCTTTGACTTGAACTTTTTGACAAGTGGGGAATTTTCAACCTCCGTTCCAAGGTGAATGCTTAATAATTTACAGTTACTTCGGTGATGATGGCCGCCGGCAGGTAGGTTTCGCTCCAAGGCAATTCTCATAGGACTGGCCTCCTCGTCTAAAAATTACGAGCGGATACCGTTCGTGGCAGGTATACCAAAATGATATTCTCAATGAACGGGCAATTTTTCGCGTTACAAGGAGGCACTAGAAGAAGGTATTCGTTATAACGAAGCACAGGAGAGAGAGAGAATTGATCCATTATCAGAAATTTATCTTTATACTATGAGTGTTTTTAAATGAAACTCAAGGTCTCTAGTTAATTCCACAATATAATACAAGTTATTGAAAATTCTAAAAAATTGACAATTGTTTCGATAAATCAATATCATCGTCAGAATGACAGAAGTTACATTTCGTTTTATGCCTACCTGATGTTTAGTAGTTATATTTGGCTAGACCAAGAAGTAACCTAACTTGTGATTGGCTCAATATATGTTTATAGAAAAAAGAAAAAGATGTGATATTACAAATATTGAAGCTTAGATATTATTAGCCCTATGGTGATATCCTGGATATCATTTTTCCAATTAAGATCAGTATAACTGTGCAATGATATAGAAAACCAGGAAAACTATATCTGCTGATCTTTACAATTATCACTTAAGAAGACAGTTTATTAGTGTAGAATTCCCTAGATTTAACTGTTCATTGACAACTTCATATAGTGGGTTTCTTAAATGTCTTCTAATTTCCAGTTCTTCAAGGAAATCCAGTTCATGTTTCTTTTCACAAATATGCAGTACTTCTAGTTTTGTGTTAGGTGTCAATGAATGATTGGGGTCAAGTAGATGTTTTGCGTAGTGGGATTTATCTGGTTGTTTTAATCTGTATGCTCGTAAGTGCTCACTGTTTCGTATTTCAAAATTCCTAAGGGTCTGACCCAAATAGACAGCATTACATTCTGGACATTTGAGTTTATATATACCTGACTTCTTTAATGGTGGTATTTTTGTTTTTACATTTAACAATTTTGTACTCACGTTACTTTCTGTTTTAAAAGAAATTGTTGTATTCGTTGCTGAAGATACTATCTTTGAAATATTATTAGAAATATTTCCTGCATATGTGATGGTTTTAGAAGTTTTAATTTCATCAGCTTGTTTAGGATATATTAGTTGTAATGCCACTTTTTCCTCTTTTTCACTAATTAGCTTATTTATCATATCTAATGGATAACCGTTAGATGTTGCTATTTGTCTAATTGTATTAATCTCTCTATCAAAATTACATTTGTTCATAGGAACTGAAAAAGCTCTATGTATCATTGAATCATATGCTGCTAGTCTGTGTGACACAGGGTGGTTAGAATTGAATGGAATTGTTACATCAGTTTGTGTTGGTTTTCGGTAAATTGAATAATCAAGTACATTATTAACTCTTTGAATTTTTAAATCAAGAAAATTGATTGAGCTATTTTCTTCAATTTCTAATGTAAATTTAATTTTCGGGTGTAAATTATTGATGTGGTTGAAAAATACATCTAATTGTCGTTCACTACCCACAAAACAAGCTAATATGTCATCTACATATCTATACCAAAATAAAATATTTTTCGAAATATTACTTTCAAAGATCTTTCTTTCTAAATTGTCCATAAAAATGTTTGCTAAAACAGGTGATATAGGGCTTCCCATTGGTAAACCTTCATTTTGAATATACATCTTATTGTCAAAAGTGAAATAATTCTGATTAATGCATACATCAAATAAATTAAGTATATCTGATATTATTCCTGGATTAATATTTTTATCCTCTAGTAATATTCTTACAAGTATTAGACATTCTTTAGGAGGAATTTTAGTAAACATGTTAGTTACATCGAACGATATGAGTTTATAGTTATCTTGTGAGTGGATTGCTTTCAACTTTTTGATTAGTTCTATTGAATTTCTAATTGAGTACTGAGATTCATATCCGTAAGTATTGAGTATATTGTTGAGCTTCTTTGCCAATATATTATTAGGAGCATTAACATAAGAGACTACAGGTCTAATTGGTTTCGTTATTTTATGTAATTCAACTGTTCCATATAATTGTGGACAATGAGGACTCTTATGTATGATAGACCTCTTTCCGTAATCATTTAAAAGATAATTTGAATTATTAACAATATACCTTACATTATTAGGAAACCTCTTTGTTGGGTCTGCTTTAAGAACTTTTACATCGCTGGATTCTATAAAGTTATATACTTTGGAATTGTAATTTTCAGTCGTCAAAATGACAGTAGCGTTACCCTTATCAGATTTTGTAACTGTTAGGCTATTATATATTGGCAAATAAACTCAACAATATACTCAATACTTACGGATATGAATCTCAGTACTGAATTAGAAATTCAATAGAACTAATCAAAAAGTTGAAAGCAATCCACTTACAAGATAACTATAATCTCATATCGTTCGATGTAACTAACATGTTTACTAAAATTCCTCCTAAAGAATGTCTAATACTTGTAAGAAAATTACTAGAGGATAAAAATAATAATCCAGGAATAATATCAGATATACTTAATTTATTTGATGTATGCATTAATCAGAATTATTTCACTTTTGACAATAAGATGTATATTCAAAACGAAGGTTTACCAATGGGAAGCCCTATATCACCTGTTTTAGCAAACATTTTTATGGACAATTTAGAAAGAAAGATCTTTGAAAGTAATATTTCGAAAAATATTTTATTTTGGTATAGATATGTAGATGACATATTAGCTTGTTTTATGGGTAGTGAACGACATTTAGATGTATTTTTCAACCACATCAATAATTTACACCCAAAAATTAAATTTACATTAGAAATTGAAGGAAATAGTTCAATCAATTTTCTTGAATTAAAAATTCGAAGAGTTAATAATGTACTTGATTATTCAATTTACCGAAAACCAACACAAACTGATGTAACAATTCCATTCAATTCTAACCACCCTGTGTCACACAGACTAGCAGCATATAATACAATGATACATAGAGCTTTTTCAGTTCCTATGAATAAATGTAATTCTGATAGAGAGATTAATACAATTAGACAAATAGCAACATCTAACGGTTATCCATTAGATATGATAAATAAGCTAATTAGTAAAAAAGAGGAAAAAGTGGCATTACAACTAATATATCCTAAACAAGCTGATGAAATTAAAACTTATAAAACCATCACATATGCAGGAAATATTTCTAATAATATTTCAAAGATGTTATCTTCAGCAACGAATACAACAATTTCTTTTAAAACAGAAAGTAACGTGAGTACAAAATTGTTAAAGGTAAAAACAAAAATACCACCATTAAAAAAGTCAGGTATATATAAACTCAAATGTCCAGAATGTAATGCTGTCTATTTGGATCAGACCCTTAGGAATTTTGAAATACGATACAGTGAGCACTTACGAGCATACAGATTAAAACAACCAGATGAATCCCACTACGCAAAACATCTACTTGACACCAATCATTCATTGACACCTAACACAAAACTAGAAGTACTGCATATTTGTGAAAATAAACAAGAACTGGATTTCCTTGAAGAACTGGAAATTAGAAGACATTTAAGAAACCCACTATATGAAGTTGTCAATGAACAGTTAAATCTAGGGAATTCTCCACTAATAAACTGTCTTCATAGGTGATAATTGTAAAGATCAGCAGATATAGTTTTCCTGGTTTTCTATATCATTGCACAGTTATACTGATCTTAATTGGAAAAATGATATCCAGGATATCACCATAGGGCTAATAATATCTAAGCTTCAATATTTGTAATATCACATCTTCTTTTTTCTATAAACATATATTGAGCCAATCACAAGTTAGATTACTTCTTGGTCTAGCCAAATATAACTACTAAACATCAGGTAGGCATAAAATGTAATGTAACTTCTGTCATTCTGACGATGATATTGATTTATCGAAACAATTGTCAATTTTTTAGAATTTTCAATAACTTGTATTATATTGTGGAATTAACTAGAGACCTTGAGTTTCATTAAAAAACACTAATATGAGCATATTCCACGAAGTAAGGGTCGAGACAGTCAATTTCATTTATACTATGAAATAAATGATGCATTGTATCAATATTTATCAGTCCTACTCCTACTCACAGGACACTGAAATTACTCGATAGAATGAGACATCACATATTTGGAAAATGAATTAACATCCAATAACAATCATATTTCAAACGAAAACCAGCAAATACATCAAAGTCATTAGCAGATAAAACAAATGACACAAAAAAATAACTCCACAAGAAAGTGAACAATCAATACAAAATTATCAAAACAGACCAACATTAAATTTAAATACGGGAATTCACAATATAGAGGGTAGTTCTAGAGTGCAGATTAACCAAGTATCAGCAGAAATTATGAAAATACAAACTGAATGGAGAACCGATGAAATAATTAACCTTGCAACCGATGATCATATTGAAAGAACTCCATTAGTACCGGCATTGAGTACATCAAGTGACAATGAAAGGGATCAATTTACGGCTGTAACAAGTAAAAAGAAGAAAAAAGATCGCAAAGTGGGTAGTGGAAATGGTTATGAAAACTTCAAAGGCATTGAAAACAGTAATAGAAAAATCTGGCTATTTTTATCTAGTGTGTGATGCCAGATGCCAGATGCTGTTACTGAAGAACATAAAAATATACATAAAAAATCGGACGAACTCTTAAGATATTTATATCAAAAAACGTCCAACCTACTTTACCAAACCTAATAATCAGGCTTTCATGATAGGTGTGGAAACAAACCTGCAATATTCCGTTTATCAAACAAACTTTTGGCCAAAGAATATTTATTTTAGTCGTTTTAATTTTACGCAGGGGCAAATATTTTTAGGTAATCCCCGAAACTTAGAAGTTGTAAACCTAAGGCACCCTAACATCAACCAGCCCAAGATCTACAAATTTTTGACGAGATGCCTCTCCAGTAGAACTACCCTTCCCTTCCCAAAATCTGGCGAATAAGATCAATTTGTTGGAATTGTTTTGCAATAGTAATAATCCAACATTTGTTTGCACATCTGAGCACTGGTTGTGTTCAGATGAATTAACAGAAAATTTGATTGAATGTTCTAAACTTGTTTCCGATTATACACGAGAAAACAAAGCTCACGGGGGTACTGCCATCTTTGTTAAGTCAGAGATTTATCACGAGTGTAACAACATTTCCCATCTGGTTAATTCTTCCTTGGAGTGTTCTGCAATCGAGGTAAAAAAGCATCTATGTATCCTTACCATATATCGTAGCTCGTCTGCTAACTCTAATATACAAATTTTCCTGGATAAACTGGTAAGTACTTTGAATTATGTAACAACTAAATATCTATACGTCGTTGTATGTGGTGACTTCATTATTAATTTCATTGAAACAAATCATCATAAAAAACAACTGTTTGATATTTTTGAAGTGTTCAACCTTACTTTGTCGTACAATGAACCAACACGTGTTGCAAAGTATGCGAATAGAATAACATCAAGTGGACTGGACTATATTGTCAGTAATATTGGAAATGTTATTGGTAAGGTCACCAGTCTAGGTGTATCAGATCATTATGCTCAAATTATCACGTGGGCGATGCAAAAATTGATCTACACTGAGGTAAATACCTACATATTAGCGCGAAAGTTTAACACCAGCACCCTACACGAATTTAAAAATATTTAGTTGAGGTCTGATCTTGAACAGAGTCAGTAGTCAGATATTGACACTGCCTTTAACACTTTTATATCAAATTTCCAATGGTGTTTTGATGTAGTATTTCCAAATCAAAAATTATTTAAGCAAGTTCAAAAAACAAAAAAAGTTCCCTTTTCACCACAACTTCTCTCAGAACTTCAACAACTCAAAAATCTGAACTGGTTAAGGCACAGAGTCCATGATCCTGCCCTGACAGAAAATTACGACAAATTCAAAAAATCACAACACAAAAATATCTAACGAAAAAAAAACTTCACTATTCAAAAATTATTGACAACTCTAACAATAAAGCAAAGTCTTTTTAGAGCCTAGTAAACACAATAATGGGTAGACATAAAATAGAATCAGAAATAGTACTATCTGATTCCGGAACAAGTATTACAAATAAAAGTGAAATCGCCAATCGTTTCGCTGGTTATTTTGCAACGTCTGTTCGTGATATGATTAGTGAATGTAACTTTGCCGACGGTATTTGTACGACATCTAGGATACATAATCCATGTTATATGTTCTTTGTACCAGTCAATGAACATGACGTGAAAAATATTATTTTAAATCTTAATAAAAAATATTCGACAGGACTTGACGGAATCCTCTGTCTGGTATTGAGAGAATGCGTGGACACCATATCTTGTCAACTAGCCCATATGATAAATCTATCTGTGATGCAAGGGAAATTCCCTACTAAACTCAAAAGGAGCAAAATCGTACCGGTATTCAAAAAAGATGACCGCCAATGTGTCGAAAACTATAGAATGATTTCTTTGCTTAGATCGTTCTCTAAAATAATTGAGAAAACGGTATGCAATCAGCTAATTGGTTACCTAGATCAAAATAGAATTATAACCCCATCACAGCATGGTTTTCGAAAAAACTATTCAATAGAAACTGCATCAACTGAACTGGTCCAATATATCCATCAAAACATTGACCAAAACAAATACTTGGTGGTTATATTTTTTGATCTGATTCGTGCGATTGACACTATAAATCCCCACTACTTATCTCTGAAAATAGGAGCCGTGGTTATTCGAGGTCCAATCCTATCGTGGATTAATTCCCACATGTCTGGTAGAGCACTCAGGGTGCAGATCGGGGATGAATTATCAGATGAATTTAGCACCTCCATTGGTACCCCCAAGGTGGTGTCCTGGGACCACTTTTGTTTCTTCTTTAGATAAAAGACTTACCCTCATACATCTTTCACGGACGTATTTTGATATATGCAGATGATATCTCAGTTATAATTGCGGCCGACAGTTTAGATGAGTTACTCAGAAAAATAATGAAAATCATGAAAGAGTTCACTTCTTGTTGTCAAAGGAATCACCTTATTATAAATGAGGGCAAAACTGTTTTTGTTCAATTTGCATCAAGAAAGGCAATGCCCTTGTTTTTGATTATAGTAATTGCACGTTCAACACTTCTGAAAATACAAAATTTCTGAAAAAGGAATTGGATGGTAAATTGAATTTTAAAAATTACGTGGACTATGTATGTAAAAGAATGAGCAGATTATATTTTGCTTTTAATAGTTTAAAATCATATTAATATCAAGATTATTTACTAAATTTGTATTACGCTCTAATATATTCTGCAATCGGCTGCAATGTAATTGTGTGTGGCAGAGCAAGCGAGGTTGGGCGAGTATTTATTCTACAAAAGAGATTTATTCGTTTGATCTTTGGATTAGGCTACAGCTGTAGCAGCACCTTTAAGAGCAATAATATCCTGAAATGCACAGGTATATATCTCTACAAACTTCTGATCTACACCTTTATTAACAAAAACAACCTTCAGAAAAATAGTGACATACATGATCACGATACAAGATCTAAGAGTGATATTCACTTGAACAAATTCAATCGTTCCCGATTGGAGAAGTCGCCAAAATATGCTGGGGGTGAATTTTTTAATCGATTACCAGATGATATTAAGCAAATAAACCATCTCAAAAAATTTAAAACTAGTCTTAAAAGGTTTCTAATACAATATTGTTTTTAATGAAATTAATTGTCTCGATCCTTACTTCGTGGAATCTGCTCATATTAGTGTTTTAAATGAAACTCACGGTTTCTAGTTAATTCCACAATATAATAAAAGTTATTGAAAACTCTAAAAAATTGACAATTGTTTCTATAAATCAATATCATTGTCAGAATGACAGAAGTTACATTTCATTTGATGCCTACCTGATGTTTAGTAGTTATTTTTGGCTAGACCAAGAAGTGACCTAACTTGTGATTGACTTGATATATGTTAATAGAAAAAAACAGAAGATGTGATAATACAAATATTGAAGCTTAGATATTATTAGCCCTATGGTGATATCCTGGATATCATTTTTCCAATTAAGATCAGTATAACTGTGCAATGATATAGGAAACCAGGAAAACTATATCTGCTGATCTTTACAATTATCACTTAAGAAGACAGTTTATTAGTGGAGAACTCCCTAGATTCAACTGTTCATTGACAACTTCATATTGTGGGTTTCTTAAATGTCTTCTAATTTCCAATTCTTCAAGGAAATCCAGTTCTTATTTCTTTTCACAAATATGCAGCACTTGTAGTTTTGTGTTAGGTGTCAATGAAGTATTGGTGTCAAGTAGATGTTTTGCGTATTGGGATTTATCTGGTTGTGTCATTCTGTACGCTCGTAAGTGTTCACTGTGTCGGATTTCAAAATTCCTGAGGGTCCGACCCAAATAGACAGCATCACATTCTGGACATCTACACCCAAAAATTAAATTTACATCGGAAAGTGAAGAAAATAGCTCAATCAATTTTCTTGATTTAAAAATTCAAAGAGTCAATAATGTACTTGACACCCCATGTCCCATAAACTAGCTGCATATAATTCAATGATACATAGAGCTTTTTCAGTTCCTATCAACAAAAGTAATTTTGATAGAGAGATTAATACAATTAGACGAATAGCAACATCCAACGGTTATCCATTAGATATAATAAATAAGCTAATTAGTAAAAAAGAGGAAGAAGTGGCATTACAACTAATATTTCCTGAAAAAGCTAATGAAATAAAAACTTATAAAACCATCACATATGCAGGGAATATTTCTAATAATATTTCAAAGATATCTTTAGCAACGAATACAACAATTTCTTTTAAAACAGAAAGTAAAGTTAGTACAAAATTGTTGAATGTAAAAACAAAAATACCACTATTAAAGAAGTCAGGTATATATAAACTCAAATGTCCAGAATGTAATGCTGTCTATTTGGGTCAGACCATTAGGAATTTTGAAATCCGATACAGTGAACACTTACGAGCGTACAGATTGACACAACCAGATAAATCCCACTACGCAAAACATCTACTTGACACCAATCATTCATTGACACCTAACACAAAACTAGAAGTGCTGCATATTTGTGAAAAGAAACAAGAACTGGATTTCCTTGAAGTATTGGAAATTAGAAGACATTTAAGAAACTCACAATATGAAGTTGTCAATGAACAGTTAAATCTAGGGAGTTCTCCACTAATAAACTGTCTTCTTAAGTGATAATTGTAAAGATCAGCAGATATAGTTTTCCTGGTTTTCTATATCATTGCACAGTTATACTGATCCTAATTGGAAAAATGATATCCAGAATATCACCATAGGGCTAATAATATCTAAGCTTCAATATTTGTAATATCACATCTACTACTTTTTTCTATTAACATATATTAAGTCAATCACAAGTTAGGTCACTTCTTGGTCTAGCCAAAAATAACTACTAAACATCAGATAGGCATCAAATGAAATGTAACTTCTATCATTCTGACGACGATATTGATTTATCGAAACAATTGTCAATTTTTTAGAATTTTCAATAACTTTTATTATATTGTGGAATTAACTAGAAACCGTGAGTTTCATTTGAAACACTAAAAAAAGGCAGGCTGCACACTGACGAAACTGGTTTCATGAAACCGGTTTCATGAGAGATGAAACTCAAGTTTCGTAAAACCAGTTCATAAGAAAATTGAAAGATGAGTACACTGAGTTTTAAGAAACTACAATTTCATAACGTTGCGCAACTGCATTTCACGCAACTCCGCTAGCACGGTTGCATGTAACTACAGTTTGTTGTAAACCTCCGTTGGTGTGAGTTGTGTATTTAATATTTGCAGCAAAAAGCGATGCCTGAAGATCAAGTTTTCAACACAAAACTCGTGGAAGCTGTAGAAAAGCATCCGTGCTTGTACAATTACAATTTGAAAGAGTACAGTAATAGAAACAAAGTTCAAGCTGCATGGGAGACCATAGCGCAGGAAATGGAAAGTACAGGTGAGTTTTATTATTGAACTCCTTTTATTCATTTTTATTAAATGTTGTCGCTAACCTATGTTTGTACTCCATTTTCCTCTAGGCGGTTCAAATAAAACACGAATCACGGCTTTTAACAAAGCTTTATTTTCTCAAGGGCTACATACACACAATATATGTAAAGACAATTATTTATTTCCATTACTATTCATCACCACGCCCTGCTATATTATTGATCCACTGTGATGGTATAGCTACGCCAGGCTTCAAAAAGTATTCACAAAGATATTCGCGGAACGATGCGGCTGTCGTTAAGTTAATATGGCGATTCAACGGGTGCAAAGGTTGATTTGGAATGTTCTGAACCTCATCTGCAGCATTCCTTGGCTTATACATTTTCCCTTCGGTTTTGCGAATGTAGTTATGAAGAACACACGCTCATTTTATAATAGATATCACCGTTGCTTCAGAACAAGCTATAGACGTTTCAAAAACTCGGAACTTAGATGTTAGCATTCCAAAAGCACATTCCACAGATTTACGAGCTAGGCTTATTCTATAATTGAAAATTCTTCTCCTATCCGTTAGCGTACGTTGAGGATACGGTCGCAGTATGTACGTTGTCAGAGGGAACGCTTCATCTCCACAAAAAAAGTATGGACAATTTTGTGCATTTTCATCCCGTGGTAATGGCGAAGGCTGTGGTAGATTGAGACCTCCAGACTGTAACCAACGACCTAAACGAGATGACCGAAATACACCTCCATCACTGTTTCTACCAAGATCCCCCACATCAACAGTAATAAAACATCCGTCAGCATCAGGACAAGCCATTAGTTGAACCGAAAAATAACCCTTATAATTAAAATTCCTAGATCCACTCTTTTTGAATTTTTTTATCCTGACATGTTTTCCGTCGATGGAGCCTACACAGTGTGGTAAACTCCAAAGTTGTTCATAACGGGAAGCAATGTTTTTCTACATATCTATGGTTGGAACAGGCAAATATTCTGGTTGTAGACAGGACCATATAGCTTCCGTTGTTTCCGCAATGACCACTCCAACCGTTCTCTCTCCTCGCATAAAATAGCTCGCCAAACTTCTGAAACTGCTACCTGTTGCAAGATACCTGAAATTAATAAAATACATCAATTGAGCGGTCTGCTTTGAATAAGGGCTCACCTACAATATTACCTTATTACAGAGCACAAACAGATAAGCCAAGGGTACAAAACATCATATTAGGTCGATTTTGCAAAATTGTAGATGAGCTCTGATCTAAGCAGACTCTTCAATCATAGCATATGTGTACATAGTACGTAGCTTACTATAATCTATCTATACCTTCAATGTAATTTTTTTGTAGCAAAGGACTGTAAAGAAACATGGAGAAACTTGAGGATAGTTTACATACGGAATTTAAAGAAACCGCCTTCTGGATCTGCTGCAAAAAAGGAAGAATACTATTTTCGTAAGTACATGCAATGTTTGAACCGCTATGTGAATACGAAAACGGAGAAATGATTACCGGGAAACCTTCCATCGCCCCCACAAACTGACAATGCGTACAGTGAACCAAACCAAGAACGCGTCCCAGAAACAATAGACAATAACAAGGAGGCCAACGACGCATCCGACACAGAGCTCACTCAGGATGCTACGCGTGAGGATTCTACACATCAGAGGACACAATATGAATCCCCAAATGTTACTACGATCAATACCGAGAATATCAGATCCTCAAAACAAGCTTCAGTAGCACCCTCCAATAAAAGAAAGAAAACACCAACTGATGCTGATGCGGTCGTCATAAATTACATCAAATCAAAGACTCAGAAGGGATCAAACCACGACAATCCTAGGACACAATTTTTGTTAAGTTTAGTACCGGACGTAGAAGACATGACCTCAACGCAATACAGGACCTTCCGAAATGAAGTGTGTAGCTTGATTGATAGGATCATTGCCTCTGCACCCTCACCTCTACACTCGAGTAATTCCACATACTCTGCGTGGTCTTCAGCAAGCACACCTGTTCTTCCGCAAACAGCTGCACAATCCACTCCCACATGGGAATACTCATCAACTCCAGTCTATTCGCTTCGCACTACTGATGATGTCTCGGATAATCCGGCATATGAAGAACTTCACCGTTTAATTTAAACTATGTAGGTGGTGTCGTTTTTACTCCACTATTTTTTGTATTTTCTTTAAGTTAAAAATAAAGTTATCTTACCTAAGTGTGATTATAAGTTTTTCTTCAGGTCCTAGTGCCATTCTGCAATTGGTGTCCTTTTTCGTAATGTGGGGACCTACTAAATGTAGCAAGTGATAAAAAGCAGACTCCGACATTCGATAAAAATTTTGAAATTTCACTGGGTCTTGATGCAGTTCTTTGGCCACTACATAATTGCTGTGACATCTGTTCTGAATTAGGGGATGAACCCAGTACTTCCGCTTCTTTTTTCTGTTTCGATACCACCACCACAACACTACAACGTCCTCATCATCCGACGACATCTCAGAAACTGCTCATGTGGCAGTTGCGTCAGTGTACTGCCGAGTATGAAACCAGTTTTATGAAACTAGTTTCATAAAACCAGTTTCGTCAGTCTGCAGCCTGCCTAATATTGTTTTTACTCGCTGGATGAATTTAACGGGTGGCGTAGCATCTCTCAATCCTAATTACTTACCTGATTTTTTGAATTTTTTAATATTTAAAATTTTAAAAACGTAACCTTTTGTTTATTTTTTTTGTATCATTTTCTTCATATTCTTGTTTATACCAAATGATTGTTATACGCTGTGGCCTGTATACATTTAAATTCTAATTCTTATTTTAATTGTTTTAACTATAGTTTTATATTGTATCTGACTTGTCTTATGTCATATGTATGCTGGTAAAGACTAATAAATTATCTATCTATCCATCTATCTATCTAAGAAGTTTTTTTGATTTGTTTTAAATTTATGTCAAATATTATGCATTAACAAATGTATGTATAATTCAAGTGAACCGTTAGGTTATTATTATGAATGACCCTGTAAAAATATGATTATACCTTGTTCCCCTTGTTCAATGAAGTTTTGTGTATGAAACGCAGTTGTTGCAAGGTCCAATACATCCGAGATGTTCGAGAAAAAGAGTATCGAATAAATAAATAAATAATGAAACGTTGCGTTTATCATTTATTTGAAATTCTAATAGTTTTATAATAATCTATGACACTCTTAAAATTTATTGGAAGGTCCTTTGAAACTAATACTCCAATAGGCAATTATTATGTTGCAATAAATGTGTAATGTTAAATTAATATTGAAGTTTCTTAACGTCGATTTTGTAAGAGTTTAAAATCAATTTATCGTTTTTACATTTATTTTCATGCGTGTTAGATTATTTACAAGATACCATGTAATTGCACCGAATGTCTATATAGTCTGTTTGAAATATATAGAGAGTAATAAAACTTTATTTAACATGGAAAGCCCTTACCGGGTGGGTAAGAATGTGCATTATAATTCACACTTTTATTTACCTACCCAACCCTGTACAACGCCGGTATATAATAGAAATCCCATCTTCGGGTTGCTTGTATTTGTAGGCATAGCCGTACTTTTAGTAGGGATGTCAGTAGGGATGATAATGAATGAAAAACATAATTGCGACAAAGACTAGTCATATAATACAATCTCAATTCATAATAATACGTTCATTCAATAATAATAATAAATTATTTTTATATTATGATTTACTAGTACTATCGAACTGTTTTAAATGAAACTAAGTGTTTCTAAATAATTCCACAATATATTGAAAAAATGTTAGAAATTCTAAGAAATTGACAATGGTTTCGATATTAAATATCATCGTCGGAATGATGGAAGTTACATTTCATTTGATGCCTACCTGATGTTTAATAATTATTTTTGGCTAGACCAAGAAGTGACCTACCTTGATATTGACTTAATATATATTAATACAAAAAAGAAAAGGATATGATAATACAAATATGAAAGCTTAGATACTATTAGCCCTATGGGGATATCCTGGATATCTTTTTCCCATTTAAGATTAGTATAACTGTGCAATGATACAGAAAACCAAGAAAACTATATCTGCTGATCTTTACAATTATCACTTAAGAAGACAGTTTAAAAGTGGAGAGCTCCCTAGGTTTATCTGTTCATTGACGACTTGATATTGTGGGTTTCTTAAGTGTCTTCTAATTTCTAATTCTTCAAGAAAATCCAGTTCTTGTTTCTTATCACAAATATGTAGTATGTACTTCTAGTTCTGTGTTAGGTGTCAATGAATGATTGTTGTCAAGTAGTTGTTTTGCGTAATGGAATTCATCCGTTTGTTTTAATCTGTATGCTCGTAAGTGTTCACTGTATCTGATTTCAAAATTTCTAAGGGTTTGAACCTTCGTCAGTCAAATTTTAGGTAGCATTGCCAGGAGGAAATAGATTATTGTATCTGCATTCATTTCAATATTCTCGATCAACAGTAGCGCCAGTCCATCGCCTGAGGAAGGTGATACAGCAAGAATTGGTCACTGATTCAAACCGATTCACCGCGACTTCGCTGGCACCGTGGACGCCTCCATCGAAGAAAGCCCGCCAAACCACATGTTCTGCTGAACTTTTCAGTTCGACAGTTCATTCAATACACTTGGAAGTGTAAATTGTTTCTCTCGAAACAACTTCTATTTATGAAAATAATAAACAGTGTTAATCTTGTTTTTATTTCAACCAACACATAAGCAAGCCACACCATCCGAATAGGGAAGGACGTTTAGCATCCATGTGAATATAGAACTCCCGAGAGCTAATAAGTCAGGAAACCTTTAACTGGGGAGGCAACTCCCTCCGGCAGTGAGTCCGCTGTCGGTATTAGCTTTCGCCCCCATATCCTAACCACTCCATTACCGACAATATTCTCTAGACGCACCCGTAGCAACAAAACAACCAAACCTGCCACAACCTCTTTTTCCAAATATACTCGAGAAGAAGTCCAAGCATGGAATGACTCAATCACCTCTTCTCACCCCAACTTCAACCCCGCCAACTATAGAGCCCACCTAGACTTCTGCAACTCCCCGAAGGGATAAGAATTCTCTCACAACTTTTCCCTTCTGCCACCTCATCTGAAAACAAAACACCAACACCCAACAAATCACACTCAACACCATCTCCAACTTCACTTTCCGAGAAAGAATTCCCTCTTCTCACACCCACAAAACATAATAAACCATCTTCACACACTTCCAAACAAGCTCACTCTCACACAACGCCATCCTCTTCCTCTTCCAAACAAACACCCGTACACAAACACACCTCCTACACATCACCCACGAGATCTTACGCTTCCTCCGTAAGATCTCAATCACCAACACCCTCCGTCATCCAACAATCACACGTCCCCGACGAGGACGGTTTCACCCTCGTCGGTAAAACCAAATCTCGACCCACAACACCGACACCCCTCAACATTCATACAGCAACACATACCAACAACAACACACCAACACAAACATTCAACCTCCGAAACCTCCCAAACCAATACTCCACACAAAAATCCCTCTTCACTCTTCTGAAACACACTTTCGAACTCCTACACGCCACATCCTTTTTTTGAAAGTAAATTTAAATCGCACCGCCCTCCTCAAAACGTCCTCCCCAAAGTCAGTCTCAACTATTCTGTGACAAATCCATAACTTCACTGGTGATAACAACACCATCATCAACGTTCTCAGCTCGACTGAACGTCCACCCCGCCCGGCCAACAAAACCCTCATTCCCACCTACACTCTCGTTTGCAGAAACGTAGATGCCTCGGTTAGCCTCGAAGAAATTCTTCACGACCAACATATCCCTTTTCTCAAAACTTGGCGAATCATCGCCAAGGCCACCAATACACCAACATCGATGTTCCGCATCGTCACCACATCCGAAATCCATTATGACCAGGTCCTCACCTCCGGCATCACATTTCATGGCCTCCCACATCAGTGCGAGCCATCCAACACCAATCCGCTGCCCCCAGTTCCCAAATATTGCAGTCGTTGCACGTAAACCGGACACTCCGCTGACACTTGTCGGTCTAAACCGATATGCCCTTCCTGCGGCCAAACTGGCCACCGAACCGAAAATTGCCCCAAGTCCGAAACCCTAAATGCACAAATTGCGGTGGTCCTCACCCCGCCTTCCATCCTCGCTGCCCCCACAGGCTATCGACACCCAAAACCCCCCAAGAGACCGCACCAGTCACTCTCGAAAAGCCAACTCCGTACGATCTCTCAACTGACTCCAAAATCCTAATTGAAATACTCACTGTCACACTCATGAATGCCATCCCTAATTCAAGAGATGTCATAGCCGAAACACTTCGCCATTTAATACCTTATATTTATCGACACAACTGCTCTATAACAAATATAGGCAAACGTGCTCACTTTGCTTTCACTCCCATCAGGAGCGGAAGCGATTCAATTTGATCCGCGAGCCCCTTCCACCCCGTCGGTGCTGCAGGTTTTTCACGTTTTTTCCTGTAGCATAGTGAATGTATTCGCTAGCCAAATGGGCCGACGTACGACGAAGTGTTTAGATTTATTATTATTTTTCGGTGCCAGCTTACTCATTACAATATTTTCAACAATCATTTTAAAATCTTCAATTTCAATAAGTAAATACAAAATTTTACTCAATATTCAAATTTTTTTTCTCTTAACTTTCCAAACTTTCACATTCAAGGTACCACACCGCACATAAACACGCCTTTTCGACAAATTCCTCACCTCGAATTCGAGAAAAGCCAGTCGCCACCACCCGACATCATCCACACATCTTTCAATGTCTCCTAGTCACTTTTCCAACAAATTTCAAATTAAACTCAAAAATTTCGAAAACTATTCCCAACGCTTCTTATTAACTCTCATGACATAGGAGACACCCAATCCCCAAAAACATTTTCATCTTCCAACAATTTCAATCATCCACCTCGCCTCTATTAACTATCCGCAACGCAACGTGGTTCGTCTTATTCATTTTCTACCTCTACCAGACACTTCTAAATGTCCCATTCTATACACCTTTAAAACCACGTTCGCTAAAAAATCATCCGATTTCGTTGCTGATTGTTCCTGCCTCTCTCTCCGGTTGATTTCTAGCAAAAAACACAATTCACCCACAAAACCAGACAAATCTTCAATTTTCTATACACCTTTTTTCTCTACCTCCCATACACTTTTCTTAAAAAAACTGAATTTTCAGCCCTACCCAAAACTCAAGCCAAGTCAATACGCGCACACAAACCATCCACAAAAACACCCCCAACCAGCCCTGAAGAGGAAATAAATCCTATAACAGGGCCAATCTCCAAACAAAAACAAACCCAATAAAACACTACAAGCCCCAACTTAAAAAAAAATCCACGAACTTCCCTCTCTTTTCTCTCCTCGATCAATGCGAGAGCTTCGTGTAAGGAGAAACCCTTAAAAATAAAATAATTTAATAACTTTTTGAAATGACGTACAAATAAGCACTTTTTTATTTTACAAGAGAAGCTTCAAAATAATTAATTCGAACAATTATAACAATTTTTTAATTGAGTAACCTCAAATTTCTTGGTAACAAATTGTAATATTCATAGTGCCCAATGTATTAAATATAGGAGACCCGTTTTCATTCACTAAAAAACAAAGTCAACTCAACACACTCATCTTACAAAAATCATTAGCTTATATGGTTAACTAACTAAAACTGTCCATAGAATATCATCATTTTGTTTATAAATACTCAAAATATGACATACCTTACAAACTTGACACCAAATTCAGCCATCCTCAAAAAATCACAAACTGCCGATTGGCAAAAAGCATTTTCTCTGGAAATATAACCACATGCTATCATGAACGACAGTTGAGGTTATACTACCTGAAAATACCTGCAAACTTCGATGTTTTGCGTCGATCATGGCCGAGCTTTGACGAGTTTGAAGCGTTCTTCATATAGGTCATTTGGCATATCTGGGTTAAGAACATATTATATTATAAAACATTATTCTTTCTTAAATTGACTTTATAAATCTACCACAAATTTTCCCTTCACACAAAAGTTCAGCCACCGTCTAAGAAGTGTTGTTTTATGTTTCATTGAATGCACTGCACGATACTGTAAACATTAGTTTTTATTTTAATAAGACAAGCATATGCATACATACATATATGTTGACAACTGACAACTTACTACTACAATACAGAATTTTTTAACTTCATGTACAACACAGTGCAGCCAAGCGTTTCATATTCTCAGCATGTTGTCGATTACTCCTTCAACATACCCTCCTAATCAAAACATGCTTGAATAAAAACAAAAACTTTTTTCTTCTAGAATTTTTAAATGCCGACAGGTGCCTTTGTCACATACTAATAAACGATTTTATTTTTAAAATACTCAAATTTAATACGTTTCATAGGATTTGTAAAAACGTCCGCAATTTGTTTGTCCGAAGGACAATAATTTATGTTCAGAAGACCATCTTTAACTTTCTCCGTAATAAATTTGTATCTAACGTCTATATGTTTGCTACGTTTATTGAATACACCAGTTTTTATTAGGGACATAGCGCTTTGATTGTCAATATTTAAATTCATTCTTACTCTTTGTCCAGTTAGTTCATGTATCACTTCACTTCAGTACAAAAGTTCCTTCGTACATTCTGCTGCCGCTACAAATTCTGCTTCTGTTGAGGAAGTTGTGACCAGTGGCTGTCGTCTAGAACACCATGCTACTGGTCCACCACCATAGAATATAATATATCCTGTTGTGCTTCGTCTCGTTTCGACATCTTCAGCAAAGTCAGAATCACAATAAGCTTCAATAGTGTTTAGGTTAGTCACTTTGGAATTTTATACCGGTTTCAATTGTTCCACTTAAATACCGTAAACAACGTTTAATGTTTCTTAAGGGGCCTATACACTAGCAACTTAGTCATCAACCTTGTCGTCAACTTGCTATGTTGACGACAAGGTTTAGTAGTGTATGGGCTGGTTGAAGACGAAATTTCAGGTTGAGAACAAAGTTGAGAAAAATCAAAGCGACTTGGATTTTTGGTAGGCGGAGCCTGATGTTTTCAACCATGTTGTAAAGTGTGTGGACAGGTTGTTGACGAATTATAGTTTTTGCTTGATACCCTGGATGGTGGAGGCCACGTCTAAATAAAGGAAGAAGAAGAAATCAGAATTATCGTTTGTGTTTGTGCAGCTAACCATCAGTAAACAAGAGAAAAAATTGAGGTTGAGGTTTCATTTATTTTTTCAGTTTTTGCAAGGCTTTTACTAATTTTTACGCTATGTCAAATATACCAAATATTCCTATTTGGGTGGAATTTTTTGAAACGTTCCGAGAGCTACCTGAATTATGGAAAGTGAAGTCAGAAGTTTATAAAGATCGCAACAAGAAAAAGATTGCCATGGAAAAGTTATTAAATGTTTATAAAGAAATAGACCCAGAAGCCAATAATGATTCTCTAAAAAAAAGATTAACAAATATACGTACATGTTACCGGAGGGAGTTGAAAAAAGTTGAAAAAGGTGAAAAGTCAGGTGCCGGAGCTGACGATGAGTATGTTCCAAATTTATGGTATTTTGCAATGTTAGATTTTTTACGGGATCAGGAGACTCAAATTCCAGGAGTGTCTACTATTGCCGATGACATGCAAGATGAATTTGAACAAACAGAAGTAAGCAGTGATCTATTAATTTTTATAAATTGGGAGGTTTATTAAAATATTTATAGTAGGCACCTAACTAAATACGTATTTTTGTTTTAGAATGATACTGACTTAATACCACCAAATTCACAATCTCAAAAGAGGAAGAAAGTCGTGGGGCAACATAATATTATTATGACAGAGCGAAATAATCTATTAAAGGAAGCACTAGAAAAAATGGGCAATAAAGATAGCAGCAAGGATGACGCTATTGTTTTTGCTGAAAGTTGGGCTATTTCATACAGAAAACTGTCCCCACGTCAGCAGTTATTCGCAAAGAAAGCAATTGATGAAATATTAATATTAGGACAACTTGAGTTACTTAACCTCAATTCTGTAAATTCCCATCCTTTCATTTCTTCAAATAACTCTTCAGCTGACTCATCTGGCACCTCTACTCCGCTCCATCCTTCAAGATCCTCTACACCTTTTTTGCCAAGTACAAGTACCATGTCCTCCCCTCCATATGAAAACATGCAAAACGTCTCTCTGATAGAACTGGAACCAGGTTCATACACCAATATTCAGCCAGCTCCATACACCAACATTCAACCAGGTCCATACACCAATATTCAACAACTATTGGCAGATAAATCTCTTTTTAAATAAACAATGTATTTTTTATAGTAAAAACTATAATTAATTGTGAACAAAAATTAAATAAAAGCATACATGAAGTAATTATGTAATATATTTATTTTGCCATGGTACAGCTCCCACTCCGTTAAAGTAAGTTGTAAATTTCTTTCTAGTCTCCTTTGCCTCGAAAGTAGGGTTTCTTGAGAGACAAGGTTCAAGTTCACATAGTTGTTGGGGGTCACTTCTCCATGGTGCTAACTCGACTTCTGAAGTATTTGTATTTTCAAAATCTACACTTCCTCGCAAGTAAACTGATGAATTATTTCTTCTTAAGTAATTATGTAAATAACAAGTCGTTAAAGTAATTAAAGCTGCCTTTTCAGGGCACACATTAATAACATTAAGCAGAACACGAAATCTTGAGGCAAGTATACCGAAGGCATTTTCAACTATTCTTCTTGCTCTTGAAAGTCGATAGTTGAATATTAATTCATCGTTTAAAAGATTGTCGCCACTGTAAGGTTTCATGATATTTTTTTGCAAAGGGAATGCATCGTCTGCAACTAATACGAATGGCATTTTTTCTGGAAAGTCATCATGAAGATCGCCTGATTCAGGAATTTTTAATTTATTTGCCTGAAATTTTTCATAAAAATTACTGTTAGATAGCACTCCACCATCAGACACACGACCATTAGCGCCAGCCTCTACCACTAAGAACTCGTAGTTCGCATCAACTAAAGCAAGTAAAACTATGCTAAACTTTTTTTTATAGTTAAAATAATAAGATCCCGAATTGGCTGGTTTTTTAATTTCTACGTGCTTTCCATCGATCGCCCCTATACAGTTGGGAAAGTTCCATCTCCTTCCAAATTGTTTGGAAACTGCAACCCAATCTTCTTCTGTTCTTGGTACCTGAAATCAAGAGATATGTTACAACATAAAATAAGCAGTATTGCTTCATTATTGCTTTACCTGAATATACTCTGCCAAAACTTTGTTTATAGCTTTGCAAGTATTTATGATAATTTTTCCAAGGCTCTGTGGAGATATAGCTGTGAGAAATTTAAGGTCCTCAAAGCTCTGCCCACTTGCCAAAAACCGCAGGGTTGCAGAAAGTCGTTCATTCACAGTAATAGCATCTCTCATTTTTGTATCACTTTTTTCGATGAAAGGTCGCACTTTATCCAATAATTCATCATAGGTTTTACTATCCATTCTTAAAAAATTTTTGAAGTCCTCAGGTGCACTGATGCGTAGTTCTTTCATTAAATTGGAATGAGAAAACTGGCTACGATTTGGATACCACTCTTTAGCCCAAATTTTTCTCTTCTTTGAAGGTGGCTTATCATCTTCAGTCAGCTCATTCAATATTATATACATCATCAAATCTTCATTCATTTTTTAAAAATTTTCGTACACAACCAAACTGAATCAACCAATAAGCAACTCATCATCTCAATAACTAATCTTGTCAACTTAGTTGTCTAGTGTGTGGGCAAAAACCTCAACCTTGTTGACGACAAGGTTGATGACTAAGTTGCTAGTGTATAGGCCCCTTTACCGAGGAGTCACTTGGGTTTTCAACAAATCTGCTGCAATAATTCACTGCGAATGATAAATCTGGACGGGTACGGATGCTTAGATAGAGCAAGCTTCCCACAGTTTCTCTAAAAGGATATTTTATGTTTTACTTTTGATTGGTCCGAAGTCCGGAGTTTCATAGTTTTCTAGTGGAGTAACTACACTTTTTGAATTTAACATGTTAAATCGTTCAAGGATTTTCCAATTCAATACCGAAGAACGAACTTAGGCTTCTATAAACAGTCACGTCAAATTCACTTATTAGTTTTTTAATTAGATTTTTAATTTTTGAAGAATCACTGCTTGTAGTATAGCCATCATCTACGTATATGGCTAATATTAAGTCTTTAGTGTCGTTGATAAAGATGCACCGTTCAGAGTTTAATTGAGTTAGTCCGTTTTGTTTTAAAAAATTCGTGAAAACTTGATTCCATATCATCGGGGCTTGTTTGAGACCGTAAAGGGATCTTCGTAATTTACAAACTTTATTTTGTTCATTGTATCCTTCAGGTACTTCCATCAAAAAATTTTCTTCTAGTTTTCCATGAAGAAATGCCGTCTTTACATCGAACCCAATATAGTTCCAGTTTTTTATTGTTGTTATGGCTGAGATTATTCTCAACGTTGTTATATTCACCACTGGACTAAATATTTTGTATAGTCGACACTATGTTTTTGTTCGCATCCTCTTACGACCAAGCGGGCTTTAAATCTACCATCACTTTTTATTTTAAATATTCATTTGTTACTCAGGACTTTTTGTGTGCCTATTTCATTTTTATCAATGAGAATCCATGTTCCATTTTTTTCATGTTCATCTTTTTCTTCTTTAATTGCTCGGACCCAATTTTCCTTATCTTTTGCTGTAGTGGCTTCTTGATATGTTAGTAGTGCACGTTCCTGATCCAAGTCGAGTTCGTAGTTTGGTTCTAGATATCTTGGTTTGGCACCAACATTTTTTCTTTTTGATTTTCTTATTCCTTGTTCTTCATCTTCAACATCATTTTCCTCTTCGATATCCTCCTCCTTGTTACTTTTTTCTTGTTCTCGATTTTTATTACTTTCTTTGTTATCATCATTTTCATAATCTTCAAATATCTGGATTTTCATTTTATTTTTAGATTCCTCATTGAATTCCATATCTCTATGTATTTCGATTTTTCTTTCCTCTTTGTTCCAGAGCCGATATCCATTGTTTGTGTATCCTAGCCTCAGAAGTTTCTTATTTTTCTTGTCTAATTTTGAGGTTTTTTGTAAGTTTTTGGCATAAGCATCTGAGCCAAATACCCGTAGATTATTTAGTTTTGGTGGTCTGCCTTCCCACTTTTCATAAGGAGTACAATTTAATGATTCAGTTGGAGATCTGTTGTATAGGTATGCAGCTACTCGAAGGGCTTTACCCCACATTTCTTTATCTTATTCTGATTCAATTATTAAGGATCTGGTTTCATCTAGTAAGGTACGATTGAGTCTCTCCGCTTTTCCATCAAGTTGTGGACAATATGCTGGAGTGTAGTCAAGGACAGTACCTCGTTTTTTCATGTATTCTTTTAGCCGTTCACTTATATATTCTCCACCATTGTCTGATCTAAACTTATGAACTTCTATATTAAATTTAGTTTCAACCATGCTAATGTATTCTATTATTAAGTCTGGTACTTCACTTTTATGTTCCATTAAAAATATCATGCAAAAATGAGAATAGTCATCTAGGAACGTTAAAAAATACCTTTTATTGTCCCAGGTTTCTGTATCTAAAGAACAAACATCAGAATGTATGATTTCTAGTTTTCTAGTAGCTTTAGTACGGGCTGTGTTGAATGGTTTTCTTACTTGTTTATATTCTGTGCACGTTTCACAAAATAGTTCTAACTGTTTAATGTAATTTTTAAATAAGTGCATACCTGTGGACATTCCTTGTAGCTTTTTCATATTTTCAACACTTAAATGTGCCAATCTTCGGTGCCATACCTTTTCTTCAATCTTCGGTGCCATACCTTCTCTTCAATCTTCGGTGCCATACCTTCTCTTCTGGTTTTTTGTTATTGATATCAAGGCGTTTTCTTCATTATCTTGTGTTAGTTTTACTTATACAGCCCATTATTTTCTATACCTTCCAGAACTTTCTCATCTCCTTTTATAAACTCAACATTGTTTTTAGTAAATTTTACTCCATATCCTTTTTCGGTTATTGTTTTAATAGGTAATAGATTATTTGTTAACTCAGGTACAAACTTTACATTCTGAAGATAGCATTCATTAAATTGTATGTCTCCAATACCTTTTATACTCATGCTGCTATCACGTTTTGCGGATTTTATTAAGGTTTAATCTTCTAGTTTTTTAATGGTATATTAAAAATATTGGCATTGTTTGTTAGGTGAAATGTGCAGCCAGAGTCTACTACCCATTCTGTTTTATTATTTTGTTCATAACTAATTGCTATAAAAGCTATATCTCGTCGTCTTTCATTGTGGTTATTATTTGCGTTATTTTGCATATTACTTTGTTGATTTTTATTTCTGAAAAAACAGTTCCTTTCAACATGGTTATTTTTTTACATATACTGCAGAACATTGTCTGTTTGCATTATCATCATTATTTGAATTATTAGTGTTTTTAAATGGAACTCAAGGTCTCTAGTTAATTCCACAATATAATACAAGTTATTGAAAATTCTAAAAAATTGACAATTGTTTCGATAAATCAATATCATCGTCAGAATGACAGAAGTTACATTTCATTTTATGCCTACCTGATGTTTAGTAGTTATATTTTTGGCTAGACCAAGAACTAACCTAATTTGTGATTGGCTTAATATATGTTTATAGAAAAAGAAGAAGATGTGATATTACAAATATTGGAGCTTAGATATTATTAGCCCTGTAGGAATTTCCCATAAATTCCTACAATGGATCTTAATTTAACATTAAGCGAAAGGTTCGAAGTTTAAATCTCCGCGCCTTTTATTCATGTTCACGGAACCAATTGGTACCTCCCGCGCCATAAGCCGCAAAATTACCGCCAACGAAAGGCAATCAGTAGTCTTGGCTCGCCTCTTGTGACGATATGATCAAGTGTTGATTCATTGGTTTAAATACATACCTAATTTCGTTTATCAATTTAATGTAACTGCAACAAATGAGAGTGTAAATATGACGTGAAGTGCTTTTCCGACATTGGTCGGTGAATTTCTGTATTGTAAGTACTATTTTTATTAAAAATTATTGTTTGAATCCGCATGGTCGCCTAGACCGGTTCATCGGTAGTTTAGCGCTGTTGCCGTATCCAATACTAAAGTTTGGTACTTCGTTCTTGTAAGAATTCAAATAGAGGGATTGTGAGTGAGCCGTATTTTTATTACTCCTTTATTCTCACGACAATTTCAGCGTTCCCGTCAACAAAAGGTTGGCGAGTCTTCTTGTTTTAAAATACTCAAAAACATGTCGGGAAGGAAAGGATCAACCAACTAAACTTAGAGGAACCAGCCAAATATCGCTAAGGCGAATTTCCCTTCTCGTACATAGTTTTTATTGGTCCTTCGAGCCGGATCTAGTCTGTCAATTTGACATATCCATTTTTGCCTCTGCAGCAACTTGATATATCCATTTCCGCCTTTGCGGCAATTTGATTTCTTGGGTCTGCCTGAACCCTATTCTTCTTTTCTCTAATAAACATTCCAAAAAGTTGTTCATTAGACTCTCGTGAGGGCTGAGAAACTGTAAAAAATAAATACTGAAACAGTGATATGTATATAAGTGCGATTTGATTGCTCGGGAAATTAAAGACAGTCCGGCAACAGCGCGCGAAGCGAGTTCTGAATCTAGAATGGTCAACTGCTGGCCGTTTTTACTTCAACGACACCTCGCTCAAGGGGGGTGTATAGGATTAGGAGCCGGTTTGGAAGTGTTTATAAACAGCATATTTTGAAGAAACTAGTGTTTATTTACATGTCGGGTTTTTGTTACCTCAATAATACATGGTATAATAAATACATCGTTAAGTTTGAGGATATTTAATTAGTGTATTAGTTATATCTAGGTACATTTTCTTACACTGTTAAAAATAATTTACAGTTTTCTCAATGTATGATATTTTGTTTATTAATCTCAATATTAATTAGCAATGTGCGTTTATATGCATTTTTAGTACACTGTGAAAAATAAATCACAGTATTTTCTTCATTATTACTTTGAATATTTAATTAGTGTATTTAGTTGTAAGTAGGTACATTTTCCTACACTGTTAAAAATAATTTACAATTTTCTCAATATTAGATATTTTGATTATGTATCTCAATATTGTTTATCTTTTTCCGTTCACATGCAATTTTAGTACTCTGTGAAAAATAAATCACAGTATTTTCTTCATTATTACTATGAATATTTAATTAGTGTATTTAGTTATATCTAGGTACATTTTCTTACACTGTTAAAAGTAATTTACAGTTTTCTAAATATTAGATATTTTGTTTATCAATTATCTATTTGCGTTTACATGCATTTTAGTACACTGTGAAAAATAAATCACAGTATTTTCTTCATTATTACTTTGGATATTTAATTAGTGTATTTAGTTATATCTAGGTACATTTTCTTACACTGTTAAAAGTAATTTACAGTTTTCTAAATATTAGATATTTTGTTTATCAATTATCTATTTGCGTTTATATGCATTTTTAGTACACTGTGAAAAATAAATCACAGTATTTTCTTCATTATTACTTTGGATATTTAATTAGTGTATTTAGTTATAAGTAGGTACATTTTCCTACACTGTTAAAAATAATTTACAATTTTCTCAATATCAGATATTTTGATTATGTATCTCAATATTGTTTATCTTTTTTCGTTCAAGTGCAATTTTAGTACACTGTGAAAAATAAATCACAGTATTTTCTTCATTATTACTTTGAATATTCAATTAGTGTATTTAGTTATAAGTAGGTACATTTTCTTACACTGTTAAAAGTAATTTACAGTTTCCTAAATATTAGATATTTTGTTTATCAATTATCAATGTGCGTTTATATGCATTTTTAGTACACTGTGAAAAATAAATCACAGTATTTTCTTCATTATTACTTTGGATATTTAATTAGTGTATTTAGTTATATTTAGGTACATTTTCTTACACTGTTAAAAATAATTTACAGTTTTCTCAATGTTTGATATTTTGTTTATTAATCTCAATATTGATTATCTATTTGCGTTTACATGCATTCTAGTACACTGTGAAAAATAATTCACTGTAATTTCTTCTTTATTATTTTGAATATTAATACCGTATTTGGTTATAAGTAGGTTATAAGTAGGTAGGTATTTTCTTACAATGTTAAACTAATTTTCAGTAATTTGCATGCTATTGAAATACTTATCGCATTGATTGGAAAAGCTCTTTGTCTATTTGGTTATTCCATATATTGTAAAATTTACTCGCTACTTTAGAAGCTTATTTTAATTCAGGTGGAGTTCAACTTTGATTGGTTACACTTTGATTCAATCATGTCGCTAAATCACTTGAAAAATAAAAGAGGGGGTTTCAAATCGCAATTATCTCGAATTGAAACATTTGTGTCGGAGCTGACTGGCTCCGAAGAGGTCTATATACTTAAAGTCAAACTTAAAAGCATATCTGGTCACTATGACAATTATCAAAAAGTCCAATTGGAAATCGTTTCATTATCTAACCCGGACGACGACAACTACTCTTCCGACGATGAGGCCGAGAACGTTGTCGCCGACCGTTTTGAAAGTTGTATTGCTATGCTTGAACTTCTAATAGAAAATAAGCAAAAAGAATCACTCAATTTAAATACTAGGCCAAACGATGTATCTAATGTCGTGTTACCTAAAATTAACATTAAACCTTTTTCAGGGGCTGCATCAGAGTGGCCATCCTTTATCGACCTGTTCACAGCACTGGTACTTAATAATAATAATTTAAAGTCGGAGGGTGAAAAGTTTTATTACCTTAAAGGGCTGTTACGTGGACCACCTTTGGAAATGATTGAGTCCTTAAGCGTAACAAATCAAAATTTGAATATTGCCTTAAATATTCTTAAAAAGGCATATGACGATAAATATAAATTACTGTATTCTTTGTACCAAACTTTGGTGGATCAAAAACCTGTCTTGAAAAGTACTCCGGTCGAGTTGCGCGAATTTCAGATATCGACGCGTAAGACATTTGAATTGATTAAAAATATGAATTTATCGCCGGAAGTAAATTTTGAGTCATTAATAATATTTTTAATGGAGCAAAAACTTGATTTTAATTCAAGACGAGCCTTCGAAAGTGAGCGCAAGCCAGAGCTTATCCCTACAGCTGAATATTTCTTTGATTTTCTACAGCAACGCCAATCAATGTTGGAAAATTTAAATCTTTTTGAAACCAACACTAAGGGTAAATTCAACCCCAAGTCTAATAATGTTAGTAAAAATAGGGTGACATTGGTATCTAGTTTAAGTTCTTCGCAACAGTACCATTCTAGTTCTTCTCGGGTTAATAGACCGAGCTGTCTTCATTGTTCAGACCCCTCTCATCTTATATACGGTTGTTCCAAATTTATGTCCTTATCACCTCAAGAGAGGTATCAGATAGTCAAAGCTAAAAAACTTTGTGTAAATTGCCTGAATAGTACCCATAGTACTACCGATTGTAAATCCCTTAGGAGATGTGCAACTTGCAATAAGTCTCATCATAGTTACTTACATTTTGACAGTCAGAACAGATTGCCAAACAACTCTAACAATCGTAATAATCCTAGAGCCTCCTCTTCCGGAAGCCCCAATGTAACCTCTCTATCCAATGTAAATAATCACCCCTCTCCTATTAATGTACATAATAATACGTCCCCAGATCAAATTAATAGATCTAATTTCATAAATACCAGTTCTGCATCACCTAATCAATCACCTGAACCTCCGGAGTCAGTGAGATATCAAACTGCTTTGACTGCCATGTCAGCAAAAGACAGTATTGTACTATTGCCTACGGCTTTAGTGAATGTTAACGGTTTCAATGGTCGGTGTTTGGCTGGACGAGTTCTTCTTGATTCCGCTAGTCAAATGAGCGTTATTAACCGTGCCTTTGTACAAAAATTGAATTTAGTCTCTCGCAAACAAACTCTTAATATTTCCGGATTAGGTAGCAATAACTACACCTATAGTAGAGAAGTGGTAGATATCACATTTAATTCTCAAATTGCACCTTACAGTACTTTCACTATATCTTGCTCGGTCATAGATAAAATAACAAATAGTTTACCACAATCTTCTATCTCACCTTCTAATTTTAAAATTCCATCCCATATAAAACTTGAGCTAGCTGACCCTTTATTCTTTGAATCCGGTCCAATAGATCTTCTTATTGGCTGTGATTTATATCATTACCTGCTTAAGGGGACCGTACTTAAAACGGATCCTTATTCTCCTTCCTTTATAGATACTCACCTGGGATATGTTATCGCGGGTCCTATCCCTTTGAGAAATGCTAACTCCTCCCAGCATAAACCTAAGTCTGCTTATTCCTTTTTGACGGTTTATAATGATCAAGTCTATCAATATTCTGACCTCCAAAGGACAATGGAGAAATTCTGGGAGCTTGAGGAAATTCCCGAATGTCCATCACAAGATCCCAGCGAGGAATATGTTGAACAACTATTTCGGGATACAACCGTTATCCTACCATCGGGGCGGTATCAGGTAGATATGCCTCTACTCGCAAATCAGAATAAAAAACTAGGCCAGTCATTCGGTATAGCCATCCAACGATTCTCTTCTCTTGAAAGAAAATTCAATGCTAATCCTACCCTTTTCTCTGAATATAAAAAAGTAATTTCAGAATATCTAACACTCAATCATGCTCAAGTCATTCCTCTGTCTTTCTATAACACTGTGTCTAACGATTTCAAGTATTTTATACCCCATAGGGCGGTGATACGTGAGGAAAGCGCATCCACCAAACTTCGAATCGTATTCGATTTTTCGGCTAAAACCGATTCAGGTTTCTCTCTTAATGATTTAACGTCGAAGGGATACCAAGTTCAGGATAACCTATTCGACATTTTGTGCAGATTTAGATGCTATAGATATGTCCTGTGTGCTGACATCAAAATGATGTATAGATTCATAGATATCAATCCCATGCAACGCTATCTCCAAAACATACTGTGGAGGGATAACCCCACGAAACCCCTTCAATGTATCCAATTATCGAGGCTTAGTTTCGGACAGAACTGTGCCCCTTTCTTGGCCACCCGAGTCTTGAAAGACATTGCCTTAAATAGTCCCGATTGTCCAAATGCGCAGCAGGCTATTCTTCATCAAACCTACATGGATGATATCTTAACTGGAACCAATAAGGAAATGGACTTACCGGCTCTTTATGCCGAATTGACAAATATGCTTGGAAAACATGAGTTCCAACTTCACAAATGGCAATCAAATTCATTCAAGTTTTTACAGTCAATCGATGAATTACCTAACGCTGAATTGGATCGTAGTTTTGACGATTCGTCAAGCAAAATTCTAGGACTAAAATGGAATCCTGCGTCTGATATTTTACACATCCAAACTGCCAAGTTGGCTGATTGTTCTCATATAACGAAACGAAGGATATTAAGTACCGTCGCCAGTACATTTGACCCTCTTGGGTTAGTAAACAATCTGACCGTGTTTGGCAAACTGTTAATGCAATCGGTCTGGAAATCCCAGATAGGGTGGGATGTTCCCATTTCCGATACATCCATAATTACTCAGTTTAATAAATTCCTTTCTTTATTAACTGAAGCTGCTCACCTCCGAGTACCCAGATACCTATTTAACCAAAAAATTATTACTTCGTGTTCTCTCCACGGGTTTTGCGATGCCAGTCAAAAGGCATACGGAGGGTGTCTCTATTTAGTAGCGATCTACGCTGATAATTCTAGATCCTCTCGCCTAATTTCTGCTAAATCTCGTGTGAATCCTTTGAAAATTACTTTAACTATTCCCAAGTTAGAGCTGTGTGCAATGGAGCTATTGTCCACTTTAGCTCGCAGAATAGTTCAGATTCTGTGCATTTCTCTTCACATCTCTTCCATAAATTTATGGTCCGACTCTCAAGTCGCTCTCAGTTGGGTGAAACGGTCTTCTAATGATTTTTCTCCCTTTGTAGCTCGGCGTGTCCTAACCATTCAAAACAATAGTAAAGAGTTTATATGGCGACATGTCAAATCCGATTTAAACCCAGCCGATTTACTTTCTCGTGGTAAATTCTCATCTGATGTCTGGATTTTTTGGTTCGAGGGTCCTCGATTTCTACTTGAATCTAAAGATTTTGATTCTATGGATTCTTTCGAACCTATTGACGACTTGCCTGAAGTCAAAAAGGTCAACCTTGCTATAGTCAACAGCGACTTAAACTTTTGGGAACCTATATTTTTCCGATTCTCAAAATTTATAACCTTAAATAGGGTTATAGCCCATATATTCAAATTTATAAACCTATCGAGGAGAAAATTCAGAGACGTTGGTTCGTTATCTGTTGACGATCTCCGAATTGCCCATGATTTTATAATCAAACAAATTCAACATAAACACTTCTTCAACGAAATTCGTTGTTTAAAAACTAACGTTCCGATTGGAAATAAAGATTTAATTCCATTGAACATTTTCTTGGATAATGACGGCCTTCTAAGAGTGGGTGGCCGATTACAATTTTCTACTTTACCTTTCAATCAAAAATTTCCCTTGCTGTTACCACAAAATGATCATGTTGTTGATTTGCTAATAATACGGGAACATCGCCGTCTTGGCCATGGTGGAGCCCAAAATGTGTTAGGAAATTTAAGGCTACAGTACTGGCCCTTGAATGGCACTCGTCTTGTCAAAAAATTGATAAAAAGCTGCATCACCTGTTTTAGATTTAATGCCCAGTTCGCCTCTCAAATAATGTCCCCGTTACCTCTTGACCGAGTGCAAAAATCTCGCCCCTTTTCCAAAACTGGCATCGATTTTGCTGGACCTGTACAAATTAAATCTTCGCGCTTAAGAAAAGCCCCAATACAAAAGGCCTACATTGCCATATTCATATGCATGGTGACAAAGGCGATCCATATCGAATTAGTAAGTGATCTCTCTACCGATGCATTTAAAGATTTCTCAGTCGTAGAGGGAATCCTCAGACTATCTATACTGATAATGGTTCCAACTTTGTTGGAGCAAGGAATCAATTACGAGAACTCTCCATTTTTCTCAAATCTTCCGAAAGTATCAATAAGATACAGTCTTTTCTTTCAACTACAGAAATTAGTTGGAAATTTATTCCTCCGCGGTCACCGCACTGGGGTGGCTTATGGGAAGCGGCTGTGAAAAGCGCCAAATCCCACCTCACCAAAATAATTGGCAATTCGTGCCTTACCTTCGAGGAACTCTCCACGGTTCTGAGTCAGATCGAAGCTATCTTGAACAGCAGACCATTATACCCGATGTCAAATGATCCTACCGATCTATCTCCTTTGACACCAGGTCATTTTTTGATCGGAGCACCTTTAACCGCTTATCCCGATCGCGATCTATCTACCATCCCTGTAAACAGATTAACTTTTTGGGAACAATGTACTAAGATGAACCAAGAATTCTGGAAGAGGTGGAGCACCGATTATCTGCATCGACTGCAGCATCGACCTAAGTGGTGTAAAGCCTCAAACAATCTTCAGCTTAATCAGCTTGTACTAGTGCAATCGGAGGACCGTCCTCCTTTGAATTGGCCCCTTGCCAGGGTAGTGGAACTACTAACTGGCAAAGACGGCAATGTTCGTGCCGCACGTGTAAGAACTGTGGATGGAGTTTATATTCGTCCTATTACTAAGTTAGCTCCTCTACCATGTATGGACTGAGTTCTATCTACATTTGGAGTAGAACGTATTTTTTTTTCTTTTTTTCTTTTTCTTTTCTCCTTCCTTCTTGCTTAAAATTTGGATTCTGCTCCTAAACTGTTCCTCTCATCTTTGCCCCGGCCCCCAGTATGTAGGAATTTCCCATAAATTCCTACAATGGATCTTAATTTAACATTAAGCGAAAGGTTCGAAGTTTAAATCTCCGCGCCTTTTATTCATGTTCACGGAACCAATTGGTACCTCCCGCGCCATAAGCCGCAAAATTACCGCCAACGAAAGGCAATCAGTAGTCTTGGCTCGCCTCTTGTGACGATATGATCAAGTGTTGATTCATTGGTTTAAATACATACCTAATTTCGTTTATCAATTTAATGTAACTGCAACAAATGAGAGTGTAAATATGACGTGAAGTGCTTTTCCGACATTGGTCGGTGAATTTCTGTATTGTAAGTACTATTTTTATTAAAAATTATTGTTTGAATCCGCATGGTCGCCTAGACCGGTTCATCGGTAGTTTAGCGCTGTTGCCGTATCCAATACTAAAGTTTGGTACTTCGTTCTTGTAAGAATTCAAATAGAGGGATTGTGAGTGAGCCGTATTTTTATTACTCCTTTATTCTCACGACAATTTCAGCGTTCCCGTCAACAAAAGGTTGGCGAGTCTTCTTGTTTTAAAATACTCAAAAACATGTCGGGAAGGAAAGGATCAACCAACTAAACTTAGAGGAACCAGCCAAATATCGCTAAGGCGAATTTCCCTTCTCGTACAAGCCCTATGGTGATATCCTGGATATCATTTTTCCAATTAAGATCAGTATAACTGTGCAATGATATAGAAAACCAGGAAAACTATATCTGCTGATCTTTACAATTATCACTTAAGAAGACAGTTTATTAGTGGAGAATTCCCTAGATTTAACTGTTCATTGACAACTTCATATTGTGGGTTTCTTAAATGTCTTCTAATTTCCAGTTCTTCAAGAAAATCCAGTTCTTGTTTCTTTTCACAAATATGCAGCACTTCTAGTTCTGTGTTAGGTGTCAATGAATGATTGGTGTCAAGTAGATGTTTTGCGTAGTGGGATTTATCTGGTTGTTTTAATCTGTAAGCTCGTAAGTGCTCACTGTATCGTATTTCAAAATTCCTAAGGGTCTGACCCAAATAGACAGCATTACATTCTGGACATTTGAGTTTATATATACCTGACTTCTTTAATAGTGGTATTTTTGTTTTTACATTTAACAATTTTGTACTAACGTTACTTTCTGTTTTAAAAGAAATTGTTGCATTCGTTGCTGAAGATATTATCTTTGAAATATTATTAGAAATATTTCCTGCATATGTGATATGGTTTTATAGGTTTTAATTTCATCAGCTTGTTTAGGATATATTAGTTGTAATTCCACTTTTTTCTCTTTTTTACTAATTAGTTTATTTATCATATCTAATGGATAACCGTTAGATGTTGCTATTTGTCTAATTGTATTAATCTCTCTAACAAAATTACATTTGTTCATAGGAACTGAAAAAGCTCTATGTATCATTGAATTATATGCTGCTAGTCTGTGTGAGACAGGGTGGTTAGAATTGAATGAAATTGTCACATCAGTATTAGACATTCTTTAGGAGGAATTTTAGTAAGCATATTAGTTACATCGAACGATATGAGTTTATAGTTATCTTTCAAGTTGTAAGAAAATTACTAGAAGATAAAAATATTAATCCAGGAATAATATCAGATATACTTAATTTATTTGATGTATGCATTAATCAGAATTATTCCACTTTTGACAATAAGATATATATTCAAAATGAAGGTTTACCAATGGGAAGCCCTATATCACCTATTTTAGCAAACATTTTTATGGACAATTTAGAAAGAAAGATCTTTGAAAGTAATATTTCGAAAAATATTTTATTTTGGTATAGATATGTGGATGACATATTATCTTGTTTTATGGGTAGTGAGCGACAATTAAATGTGTTTTTCAACCACATCAATAATTTACACCCGAAAATTAAATTTACATTAGAAATTGAAGAAAATAGCTCAATCAATTTTCTTGATTTAAAAATTCAAAGAGTTAATGATGTACTTGATTATTCAATTTAGCGAAAACCAACACAGACTGATGTGACAATTCCATTCAATTCTAACCACCCTGTCTCACACAGACTAGCAGCATATAATTCAATGATACATAGAGCTTTTTCAGTTCCTATGAACAAATGTAATTTTGATAGAGAGATTAATACAATTAGACAAATAGCAACATCTAACGGTTATCCATTAGATATGATAAATAAACTAATTAGTAAAAAAGAGAAAAAAAAAGTGGTATTACAACTAATATATCCTAAACAAGCTGATGAAATTAAAACTTATAAAACCATCACATATGCAGGAAATATTTCTAATAATATTTCAAAGATAATATCTTCAGCAACGAATGCAACAATTTCTTTTAAAACAGAAAGTAACGTTAGTACAAAATTGTTAAATGTAAAAACAAAAATACCACTATTAAAGAAGTCAGGTATATATAAACTCAAATGTCCAGAATGTAATGCTGTCTATTTGGGTCAGACCCTTAAGAATTTTGAAATACGATACAGTGAGCACTTACGAGCTTACAGATTAAAACAACCAGATAAATCCCACTACGCAAAACATCTACTTGACACCAATCATTCATTGATACCTAACACAGAACTAGAAGTGCTGCATATTTCTGAAAAGAAACTAGAACTGGATTTCCTTGAAGAACTGGAAATTAGAAGACATTTAAGAAACCCACAATATGAAGTTGTCAATGAACAGTTATATCTAGGGAATTCTCCACTAATAAACTGTCTTCTTAAGTGATAATTGTAAAGATCAGCAGATATAGTTTTCCTGGTTTTCTATATCATTGCACAGTTATACTGATCTTAATTGGAAAAATGATATCCAGGATATCACCATAGGGCTAATAATATCTAAGCTTCAATATTTGTAATATCACATCTTCTTCTTTTCCTATAAACATATATTAAGCCAATCACAAGTTAGGTTACTTCTTGGTCTAGCCAAAAATATAACTACTAAACATCAGGTAGGCATAAAATGAAATGTAACTTCTGTCATTCTGACGATGATATTGATTTATCGAAACAATTGTCAATTTTTTAGAATTTTCAATAACTTGTATTATATTGTGGAATTAACTAGAGACCTTGAGTTTCATTTAAAAACACTAATATGAGCATATTCCACGAAGTAAGGGTCGAGACAGTCAATTTCATTTGAATTATTATTTTTGTTTCACTTTACACTGAAATTTTAGATGGCCTGTTTTATTGCAGTTGTAACATATTTTTTCATTAGTTACAAATGCTACTTCCTTTTCTTCAAAGGCGTCTATCATTCTACCTTCTTCAATTAGTAGTCTCGAGAAAAGGTTTGTTATATTTTTGTCACTTTTGCTTGTTGATTCCCAGGCACTTACAAAATATTTATATTTTTCTGGTAATGCTGTTAGGACTTTAGACATGACCATTTTATCTTCAATTTCAAATTTTAAACTCTCAAGTTTATGTACCAGATTTTGAATATCACTTATAAATACAGATATGTTGTCATTTTTCTTATAGGATAGCTGAAAAATTCTTGCAATAGCTTACCTTTTAATTGCTCTGTATCTCCTTCATACAACTTTGTTAATTTTTCAAACATATCCCTACTGTTTGTGCAATCCATAATGTGTGTTAAGCAATTCATGTCTTTAGTTGCGGTTATTATTCTTTGTGCTTTTGCATCCTTTTGTGTATTTGTATCACGATCTTCAACACTAGTCGGTATTCCGTGTGTAACTATATCCAGTAGTCCATACGCTTTTAAAGTTATTTCAACTTGAAACTTCCATAACCGGAAATTTTCTTTGTTTGTTAGTTTCGTAATTTCACCTAATGTTTCAAAGCTCATTTTTGTAGCCATTTTTATAATCACCACTGTCTATTAATTTGTTTTATACAGTACTTATTTCATGATTTTAGTTTTTAATTAACCACGTGTTTACTATGTACGCCGGTTTTATTTTAGAGTTCTCGTTTTAATGTTTTAATCCGATCTAAAATATGTGTATGGGGATGAATACTGGGCCCATAACCTGTTGTTTTATATTTTATTAAATGCACTGCACGATACTGTAAAAATTAGTTTTTATTTTAATAAGACAAGCATATGCGTACATACATATATTTTGACAACTGACAACTTACTACTACGATACAGAATTTTTTAACTTCATGTACAACACAGTATAGCCAAGCGTTTCATATTCTCAGCATGTTGTCGATTACTTCTTCAACAAGAAGTATGGTTATAGTAAAAATATTTATTTAATGCAAAACAAAGAATTTTCTACTCGCCGTAAAATAAAAATAACAGATTACAGGTTTTGAAAAAAACCGATTTTCTATAAATATCTAAATGCAAATGATGAAACGCTTCGAATAAAACTCGATGTATCAAAATTTTGAAAGGTGTCATAAGAGGTCAAAATAAATTCTTATGAATACAATCGATTAATCGTTTTTAGCGCTATCTCTTTTCAACATTTGAAGGTCATAATTAGAGGCACATAGAACGTATGTAATTGTTTGAAATACAAGTGTACACATTCTACGATGTGTTTCTACTGTTAGTAGAAAAGGATGAAATACATAAAGTTTGTGTTTACTACTGTTCATTACTAGTGACGTCAGGGTAAAGGTCAATGCATTCTAGCTTAAGTACCAAGTGTCAAAAAGGTTACTTCAGTCACGAGTTTTATTAGGCACGAGTGTAACGAAGCGGAACGAGTGCCTTGTGAAACGAGTGACTAAAGACGTTTTTAACACGATTTGCTTACTATACTTTTTCTTCGCCCCCAGGTATGAAAAAATTATATTATATTTTAATTATATTCATTACATGACGGTCGATGGCTGACGACTGACTGACAAATCAAATTACACATAACAACAAAATCATTACGTAGCATGAAATTCAACATAAAAAAAAGATACACTTGATTTGACATTTAAAAAACAAAAGATAAACGAGATGTGACTTTTCGCATTTTAAACACTAGAGTCGTTTTGTTCATGTCAAACCCGTGTCCAAAATGCAATTTTAGTAACAGAAGTAGAAAAAATTATTTTTTGTTAAACCTATTAGATACGTTTATTTATTTAACATTTTATTTCGTATTTTTTTATGTTTTTGAAATATAAAATCTTATGTTTTTTAATTTGTCATTATTCAATGATAAAATCTTACTTTTTTGCTTACCATTTATTTAAGTTTTAATTAAGTAATCTACAATATACCATTGTTTGGATTTGGTAGGTCGTTTTCAGATAATTGTAAGAATTAGGAATATTCTCTTGAATACTCTTGATAATATTCTCTATTTTTTATTCTCGAGTATTTCGGAATATTATTTCTTTATCTAAAAGCCACTGAATGATTTCCGCTTTTTCCAAGCGGTGGTAGGCAATTTCTCACCTCTTCTTGAATGATACGGAGCGTTGTCCAAAACAATTACCGACTTCAGCGGAATCAGTGTTATCATTTGTGAAAAATAGTTCTCAAAAACATTATGTATGTTTTAATCAGAATTATTTCACTTCCGACAATAAGGTACACAAAATAACGGTTTACCAATGGGAAGTCCAAAATCACCAATTTTGGAAAACATTTTTATGGGCAGTTTAGAAGGAAAAATCATTGAATGTAACATTTCACAAGATATTTTATTTTGGTATAGATGTTACGGGCAACGACGATCATTGGGCATTCACGTTAATGGCCAGTCATTGACGTGAATGCCCATTTTTTCAGGCCAATAACCTTATAGACCGGGCATTCACGTTATAGCCCGTTGTAAGCGACCAATATTGTTAATATATTTCATAACAACATTTTTGTCCGGTCATTAACGTGAATGACAAAAAACTGCCGGACAATGTCGTTGATTATATAAATATTGTGATGATTATTCAAACTATGCAATATGAAATATTTGATTCTATTAATTCGGAAAAAAGTTGGAGAACAACTTCTCAATCATCATTTTCTTTTGGCTAGAAAGTGACTTTAAATTACAATTTTTTTATGTAGCCTACCTTGCAGTGACAATGCTTGTCACCCTGCTCTCCTAAAATACTATTTGCAGATGCAACTTCTCTAAGGGGTATTTCCTTATTTTTGCGAAATCGCTGAGTAAAATAAGCTTTTAAATACAGGGATTAAACACGGATCTGGTTATATCAGAAACACAGAAAATCTTATTTCCAGTGTAAAAGCGGCACAAGAGCAAAGTAGAAGGTATCGTAATGTGAGGAGAATCTATCCATATTGGTGTAATGAAGACATACAGGAAACCAGAAGCAGAGCAAATCAAATTAGACGACAAATAGTTAGACTCAGGGCAATTAGTTCGGACGAGAGGGCAGGCGAAATCATCTACCTCCAGAGCAATTTTAAAGAAGTGCGGAAAATACTCAAAAAGGAAAAAATAAAATCAAAAAGGGAATGTTGGTGGAATCTTTGCGGCGATCTTGAGAACGATATCTGGAGCGCTGGATATAAAATAGCCATGAAAGGGTTGAAACATTTTGAGAGCTCCTACACTCTGGCAGATGAGGAAAAGGAGAAGCAAATTCGAAAATCATTTCCGGAAAGTAACGAAAACTAATAATTCGAACTGTCCGCCAATCACTGATATGGAAATTACGTTCGCGGAAGAGGAACTAAAATCTAAGAAATCACCAGGTCCAGATGGCATAACTCCAGAAGCTGTTAAAGAGGCAATTAAGTGGAATGCTAATACGGTCAAGAACATCATGAACACCATTTTAATATAACAAAGTCTGCCCAAATCATGGAAAACCACTAAGGTTAGTCTAATACCAAAGGTAAAACTAGATGAAAAAGGCAATCCAACATTCTGTCCAATTTACCTTCTGTAAAATGTTCGAGATAATTCTCAGGGACAGACTAGAAAGGGAATTGGAAAAGCATGGTCCTTCTGATAGACATTTTGGATTTCGTAAAGGAAAATCAACGATACAGGCGGTAGAATACGTAGTCCATAAGTTATCTAGCAAAAAGTGGACCACGCTTATTGCCATCGACGTGAAAAATGCTTTCAACACAGCCACATGGAGAATAATTATCCACCGACTTCAGGAGATAGGGGTACATCGTTCGACTGATCGAGAATTACTTGCAAGGAAGGCAACTAATAATCAACCGGACAAAGAAGATGGAGACATTGATGGGAGTACCTCAAGTTTCCGTAATTTGTCCAACCCTATGCAATGTTATGTACAATTCAGTTCCTGAGATTTAAGTTCCGACAGGATGCTGCACCGTAGCGTATGCTGACGATCTCGCCATAATAGTAACAGCAAACACTGCAGATGGGCTAATACGAAAGGCAAATATCACACTGCAACTCATTGCCAATTGGATGAAAACCAATAAACTGAACATAGCTCCATAGAAAACCGTGGCGATCATCCCAAAAGGCAAACGAGACAGGAGCCATGTAATTTTTAAAATGGAAAACTCATCTATAAATCCGGTGAAATCGATGAAATATCTCGGATTTTGGCTCGACGACAAATTAAGCTTCAAGACACATGTAGAAAAAACGGCTGAAAAGGCTACAAAAAATGTAAGCAACCTTCGAAAAATAATGCCAAATGTTAAAAGACCAAGTTATGACAAAAGACGACTACTGAATGGAGTAGTGAATTCGACTATACTGTATGGGTCATCAATATGGGTTAATATCCTGAGAATAGCCAAATATAAAGATATCCAGGAAAAAGTGCAACGGAAAATGCTTCTGAGAACCTGTTCAGCTTTCAAGAGAACCTCCACAAAGGCCCTACAAGTTATAGCCGGAGAGCTGCCAATATATTTGTAAGTAAGAGAAAAGACAATTGGGAGCATAGAGAAGAGGACCCTTCGTCAAGAGTAGGGAGAATAAGAGCACAGATGATACAAGAATGGCAGGACGAGTGGAATCAGGAAACTAGAGTTACCCAATGGACCATCGGTTAATACCCAACTAAGAGACGTGGTTTGCATGTAAGCACAGAACTACTAATTACTACCTGAACCAAGTACTATCAGGACATGGAATTTTCAAAAAATACGCACACAGATTTAAAAAAAAGCAGAACCTCTAGATGCAACTACTGCAAAGACATTGACGATGCCCAGCATACCTTATTTGAATGTCCAAAGTGAAGATAGAAGATATAGAATCTACATAAAACTGGAAACACATCCTATTATCCTAACCAGATAACCTAATTCAGTGCATGACACGAGTAGTAAAAGCTGGCATATTTTTATGAAATGTATAGAGAAAATAATGGAAACAATAGAGATTGACGAACGAATTAGATGAAATAGTAAATTTTCAGTCAGTGCCAGGCACATGAAGTTATCACCTCAACCGAGGTGGGTTCCGGTGTCTGGCACAAGGAGCAACGTGAGGTTTGGTGGGTAGGCAGAGACCGGCACTTCGAGAGCTCTGAGGCCCACACACCCCTCAACGAGAGAACATGAGTTTCCTCACTAAAAAAAACACGGATCTGGCGATCTTATGTTTCGAAACACCATCAGTTATTATACCATACCATATATATATATATATATATATATATATATATATATATATATATATATATATATATTTAAGGTATTTGGATTTTTCTTGAACCAATTTATATATATATTTCCATTTAGTGATTTCTTGGGATTCGGTCCTTATTTTCAAAATTCCTTAAACTATATATCTCATAACATTTTATTTACTTGACGTTTCGGCCGATTTTCGAGCCTTTTTCAAAAATACTACAATATAAAATCCTAGTGACAATCACAGTTCATAATAAGTCTCAAACACAGTAAAAATTTAAATAAAATTCTACTTACAGATATTTGGAACAAGAATCTTTTTACCCACATAGTGGGAACGTCACATTTTAAAATTTATCAACAACTTGACCTGAATAAAACAACTCAATTAGTTGGAGGTACACAAACAACAACTTCAAGATTGATAATTGATGTATTTTATTATCTATTATCGTTTTTGTTTTGCGATTTAATGCATTAAACATGAACGGACAATGAATTAATTTGTAGAGGGTATAGAAATTATGACTACGTATAATAAAAAGTAATTCAATTGTATGCTGTGGATTGGATTTGTACTTTTTTTTGTTAATTAATCAAATTGTGATAGATTTTGCTCAAATTGTTTGTGTCTATTTTGGAATTAACAGCATTTTTGTTATTTTGAATACATATCATTTCGTGAATTTCTCGTTTTTATTGTATTTTTTTCCGTTTTTAGGATTTTTGTTTCCTCATAATTAAATGTATGATTATTGTTAGTTGTGTGACTCGTTAGTGCAGTTTTATTCTTTTTATCGTACTTGTGGCTGTTTATCCTATTTTTCAAATATTGACTTGTTTGTCCTATGTATACACTATCACAATTTCTACAGGGGATCTCATAGACTACATGACTTTTTTTGTCTTTTGGAATTTTTGATTTAAGTTGACTAAAATGTTTGTTTAGTAGATTATGTCCTTTGTAGCTTAGCTGTACCTTTTCGTGTTTAAAAACGTTGTTTATTTTCTCTGTTAATTTTGGAATATACGGTAGTATTAAAAAGTTGGAGTTTTTTTGTTTGTTTGTTGTACAGATGGAAGTCGAGTCAATATTTGAAAAATAGGATAAACAGCCACAAGTACGATAAAAAGAATAAAACTGCACTAACGAGTCACACAACTAACAATAATCATACATTTAATTATGAGGAAACAAAAATCCTAAAAACGGAAAAAAATACAATAAAAACGAGAAATTCACGAAATGATATGTATTCAAAATAACAAAAATGCTGTTAATTCCAAAATAGACACAAACAATTTGAGCAAAATCTATCACAATTTGATTAATTAACAAAAAAAAGTACAAATCCAATCCACAGCATACAATTGAATTACTTTTTATTATACGTAGTCATAATTTCTATACCCTCTACAAATTAATTCATTGTCCGTTCATGTTTAATGCATTAAATCGCAAAACAAAAACGATAATAGATAATAAAATACATCAATTATCAATCTTGAAGTTGTTGTTTGTGTACCTCCAACTAATTGAGTTGTTTTATTCAGGTCAAGTTGTTGATAAATTTTAAAATGTGACGTTCCCACTATGTGGGTAAAAAGATTCTTGTTCCAAATATCTGTAAGTAGAATTTTATTTAAATTTTAACTATGTGTTTGAGACTTATTATGAACTGTGATTGTCACTAGGATTTTATATTGTAGTATTTTTGAAAAAGGCTCGAAAATCGGCCGAAACGTCAAGTAAATAAAATGTTATGAGATATATAGTTTAATGAATTTTGAAAATAAGGACCGAATCCCAAGAAATCACTAAATGGAAATATATATATATATATATAAATTGGTCCAAGAAAAATCCAAATACCTTAAATATATACAGAGCAGGGGTGAAATATGCTCACGTACAAAGAAATTGAAGAAAGCTACGGGAAAAACGTCGTTGACAAATTAAAGCAGTTCTCAAGTGTACTTAGAAAAATAGTCAAACAGAAGAATAGAAGAATCTTTTTACTTCAATGTAAAAATGATAATTTATCACCTGTATTTCTGAAATTGAATGTTAAACATATTTCGTTTGGTTGCAGTTATTTGGAACAAAGATTTATGCATTTTTTCAGTAATTTCAAACGTAACACAATCAATTTACTTCTCACTGACACAACTAAAAACTTGAACATATTGAATAAAAATAGAGAAAAACTTAATAATGAAATTAAAAACATGGTACCAAATTTTATATATCAGTGTATTTTAGAAAGAGAAAACAACAAAAATGAACAATTATTTGTAAAAATTAAAAACAAAAACATCAATAAATTAGATAAATTGCGGAATAAACACAACAATTTACCACAAAATGTAAATAAAACAGATTGGATAGAGAATTTGACAGATACGGACATTCCCAGTGACGTTATAGATGTATTAAGTTTAGGCCCCAATTTCTCATTACCAACAGAAAATAAAAATGATATTCCTATTGCAGACATAATTTGTAATATAGAAACAACATTATTAAACTTGCCACCACAAAATAGAGATAAAATTAGGTCAAAATGTACAAATGTGCTAACGAATTACAAAAACAATTTTAATTCTACCAAACATAGTCCTCAAAGTAAAATATTATCACGTAAATTGAAACGCACTAAAATATTTTTAAAAAAACATCCAGAGCTTAAAATTCTAAAACCAGATAAAACAAACAAAACTGTTATTATGCATGAAACTGATTATGAGAACAAAATGAAAGAATTATTATTGGATAATAATACATACAAAGAAATGAAAAATGATGCTACAAATATATTACAAAAAAAAAATAACGAATTAATTAAAAAATGGGAAAATAATTTATACATATCACCAAAAATAGCTAAAGACTTGAAGATACAAAATTCAATTCCACCTAGGATATACGGATTACCAAAGCTCCATAAACCCAACATTCCGTTACGCCCAATAGTATCTTGTATTCAATCGCCATTCGAAAAATTATCAGCTTTTTTGAAAAACATATTAAATAATGTAGCATATAAAAACGAATATTACATTAAAGACGTTTGGCAATTCAAAAATAAAATTAAAAATATATCAATACCCACAGATCACATTATTGTGTCTTTGGATGTGGTATCCATGTATACAAACATTACTTTAGATTTAGTTCAAAATGTAATTGAAAAACAATGGTACCTAATTAAAAACTACACGGATATTCCTCTTGATGAATTTTTAGACTCTGTCAAATTAGTAATAAATTCAACTTATTTTTTATACAAAGATACGTTTTACAAACAAATCGAAGGTTGCGCAATGGGAATTTCTCTTTCAACTGTAATTGCACAGTTAGTCATGGAGGAACTAGAAACAACGGTAATAAATAGACTGAACTTCAAACCACCTTTTTTCTATAGATACGTGGATGATTGCCTGCTAGCCATTCCAAAAGATAAATGTGATTATGTGTTACGAGAATTTAATAATTATCACCACAAATTACAGTTTACTATCGAAACAGAGCAAAACCATCAAATAAACTTTTTGGACTTAACTATACACAATAAAAACGGAGAAATTAAAACCGCTTGGTATACCAAATCTACTTGGTCAGGTAGATATCTTAATTTTAATTCACACCACCACATATCCCAAGAAAAATCTGCTATTATAGGCCTGGCCGACAGAGCAATTATTCTTTCTGATACTGAATATAGACATACGGCGATTGAAAAAGCTAAACAGGCGTTGAAAATAAACAGCTATCCCGAAAAAATGGTAAATAGTATTTTCAAAAAAAGAATACATAAGTATTACAACTCGACTTCCATCTGTACAACAAACAAACAAAAAAACTCCAACTTTTTAATACTACCGTATATTCCAAAATTAACAGAGAAAATAAACAACGTTTTTAAACACGAAAAGGTACAGCTAAGCTACAAAGGACATAATCTACTAAACAAACATTTTAGTCAACTAAAATCAAAAATTCCATAAGACAAAAAAAGTCATGTAGTCTATGAGATCCCCTGTAGAAATTGTGATAGTGTATACATAGGACAAACAAGTCAATATTTGAAAAATAGGATAAACAGCCACAAGTACGATAAAAAGAATAAAACTGCACTAACTAGTCACACAACTAACAATAATCATACATTTAATTATGAGGAAACAAAAATCCTAAAAACGGAAAAAAATACAAAAAAACGAGAAATTTACGAAATGATATGTATTCAAAATAACAAAAATGCTGTTAATTCCAAAATAGACACAAACAATTTGAGCAAAATCTATCACAATTTGATTAATTAACAAAAAAAAGTACAAATCCAATCCACAGCATACAATTGAATTACTTTTTATTATACTCGTACGTAGTCATAATTTCTATACCCTCTACAAATTAATTCATTGTCCGTTCATGTTTAATGCATTAAATCGCAAAACAAAAACGATAATAGATAATAAAATACATCAATTATCAATCTTGAAGTTGTTGTTTGTGTACCTCCAACTAATTGAGTTGTTTTATTCAGGTCAAGTTGTTGATAAATTTTAAAATGTGACGTTCCCACTATGTGGGTAATAAGATTCTTGTTCCAAATATCTGTAAGTAGAATTTTATTTAAATTTTAACTATGTGTTTGAGACTTATTATGAACTGTGATTGTCACTAGGATTTTATATTGTAGTATTTTTGAAAAAGGCTCGAAAATCGGCCGAAACGTCAAGTAAATAAAATGTTATGAGATATATAGTTTAATGAATTTGGAAAATAAGGACCGAATCCCAAGAAATCACTAAATGGATATATATATATATATATATATATATATATATATATATATATATATATATATATATATATATTTATATTGAACCAGATATCATAGATAATAAGAGAATTAGTATTATAAAAATATGTTGCTAATATTAAAATATATGAAAATAATATAATTTAAGAAAACAGGTAAAAAGGGAACAATTTTCTTAATTTAAACAACATATCAAATAAAGATATATTAAATAATAGCCTATAACAATATAAAAAAAAGGAATTACCTCAATAATAATACAAAATATAGAGATTGCCTAACCAATGTAATGATGTAAATAAAGTTGCCTAAGACGAAGAATAATTTCCATATCATAACCAGCTGTTCACCTAAAAAGATATAATTATATAGTCAAGTCAATAGAATTTTAGATATAAGTAGTTACATTAGAATACAAAGATTATTATAGATAATTCATTATAATCATTAATTTAAGAATAAAAACAAATACAAATATTGAATAGAATAGAATTCAATAGATTTTCATAGATAAACAAATAATGACATATAGACAAATGATATATGGTAAATAAAATAAACATTGAATCAATAAATAGTAATTTGTTAAAGTTTATTATAAATAATATAATGCAAAGAGTTTAGACAAATAACATAAGAGAATTTATATTTATAATTAATATGAGTGTAACAAGGATATACTATCAATAACAATATTGAATGTTGTACCATGTAAATGTATCTATGTATAACCAATTTTAATTTATTTGTATGATGAAAAAACTCATAGGAACTCTATAAATGAACTAATAATGTAAAAGAGTGTATGTATGAAATTTTTTTAATAAGTGAAAGAAGTTTCAATTAATCTGATTGCAAAAGACAATATTTTATTGGTTATAAAATATGACAGAACAAATTGTGAATCAACAAATAAACTTTGAAACAGTGACCTGAAAAAGAACAAAAGACTGTTTGTTGAAAAAAGTAGAGAATCGAGGGGACGCTTAAAAAAGAAGGGAAGCTGGTGTCAAGAAGCGAGGATTGTGTGTGATGGTGTTCCTGAAATTTCAAGAAATTCCCGGTTTAAGACATTTAAACCTATTAAGTACTATTAAATACAATATTAGTAATACTCACAGTCAATTGTATCAAGTTTTTCGGCAAGAATCTACGAAATTTTCATCAAATTTGGTTTTTTGGAGCTTCAGCGGAGTGTTCCTGGGATCCAGAGACTTTCATCCCAATTCAAGAGCAACAGGTCAGTGTTTTTAAATCATTATTTGCCAATAATCAGTGTAAAAACTCAAAATACTCCATTAAGTATTTAATTTCATAAATTGATAAACTTTTGCAAATATGATAGATCTGAAAAAGAAAGAAACAGACTTTGTATAGTGAATTCATTGCATAAATCGTTAAATTTAATAAAAGGCCGAATTTTCAATAAATTAAAATATTTACTTACGCCATTTTGTAATCGCATAAATCTGGTGATTGAAATTTCATAATGTAATAACTATTTCCATCTGTATATAATTTCTATTTTTCTATCTATGTATATAACAATTTTCTTTCCACAGCAATTTGTATCATATATATAACTATGATTTATATATAAATTCTTTTATGTGTTTGAACCATTCACTTGTTTGCATCTTCATCAAACTTTGTATAATATGAATAGATGCTTCTTACGTATCAGAATTGTTCGTTTTATGTTAAAGCGCATGACTAGTTTTTCACGCATGCGCATTGATGAAATTATTAAAATAAATAAGTAGATACAATATAACCATTGGCGTCGCATATGATTTTTATCAAATATAAAATATTGCATTGAAAATTAAATCTATTTCAAATAATGTGTTTTCTTTTTATTTAAACAATTACAACAATATAAAATGCCAGGACTCAAAGAGAAAAAGGATTTCATGCTCCCGAATAATCAAATTAAAATAAATTACTAAACAAAATAACAATAACCAACTGAGCTAGCCAAACTAAACAAAAATTCTAAATAATAATCATCTACAAAAATAAGTAAATAAGTATTTAATATCATATAAATATAGAATAATATATATATATATATATATATATATATATATATATATATATATATATATATTATTATAGAGTGAAACACCCTGTATATCAAACAATAAAGAATTAAGATTGTACATTGTAATCTAGAAGAATTTTTTTAAGTCAAAAAATTTTTTAAAACATTTGAATGGAGACAATCTGTACGATCCACTATTCGATAGAGAAGGCATACAGAAAGGACAGACTGTATAATGTAGGGATAATTGCGAATAGGTGTGATAAACAATTTATGTGAAATAAATTAACCAAACTTTTATTAAAAAAATCAAGTATCAGAATTTGTTCATGATGAGAAACTAATAATGCTTTATTCTGTAAAGTCAAGCTAATCTCATAATATTTGTTGATTAAAACATTAAAGTAAGTTAGTGTAGCTGTTTAGACATAACAGAGCAGAAAAGTATATAATAATGTGAATTTCAGAGAACATGACTCATAAAAAAGAAACGAATTTTCATTTTGCATATATATTTCAAGGTAACAGCTGTCATCTATTAAAACATTATGAATATTCATTTGACATACATACTTAGAGGTTAGGAAATGTCATTTTAACAATACTAAGAAATATTATTGAATGAAAATAATATAGGAAGTCTAAGCAATTAAAAACCTTAGAATACAATATCCTGATATAATGGATGAACATTTCACTGGTTGAAATGAAGAATTTGAGTGATAAAATAAATAGTCAAATCTGATTGGTAAATAAACATTTAAAAAGGATCATATCGGCGACAATTATGTTGCTAACGAAAAAAAAATCGGAATGTAGAAAGTTTGTTGATTATGGGGTCTATTCACTAAGAGGTGCTGTTTGGGGAAGAAAAATTTGTAAGTAGAAAAACTTTTTGGTAAAGAAAATCATTTTGAAATTATTTGGAAGATAAAAAATTTGACTATAGAATTCAAGAACAAATACATTATACTTACAAGATATACATCAATGTAAGTAGATAAGTTTATATTAATAATTAAAAAAGGAATTGTCGAATGTTGTACAGTACTAACCATGATTTTTATTTTATAATATGGTGTCTTGTATCTTGTGGAAGTAAAATAGCCACAATAGCTTTTGAAAAACACTGAATAGTGGAATTTGTGTGAGCTGCTTGGACTTTGAATGAAGTGCAGCATCGATTCCTGTTCTGGTGGAAGCGGAATGCCAGCATGGAGTTTTTCCAGGAGGAGAATCTGAAACAAGTAAAAGAAACGGATCATTGAGGTGAACAACCAAAACAGTGAAGTGAATAAGGTAGTAAAAGTTAATTTATTAATATATTAAAAAGTCAAGCGTACTTACCAATTTATGCAAAGAACTAAAATTTTGTGACGCATAGACGTTTTTAGGAGTGTATTCCGCCATTTTCCAAAAATCATATGTTTATGAAGTTGTATAATTGTATTTCACTCTTATAATAATATCTCACCAGAGTGCGTGGATGTTGTATGAAAGAGTCATCCTTTTAGATAGTTGAATTTCTTCAAGAACACTTGTAAAAGTGTAATGTATTTATTTTCATTAAATTAAATATCGTTTTCCCTTTGAAGAACGTTTTAAACTATTTTTCAGTTATTCATTTCATCTGGTGACTTGCGCACCATCTACTTACCATAGGCAGAAGCTCTGAATGACATCTATTGAATTATGCAGATTTGTTTTAAGCAGGACAGGACCGTATTTAGTTTGGAATCATTGAACAAGTAACATATTCTGATTAACAAATTTATTTTTGAAATATAAAGCATTTATTAAATTTGGCGCTAATATAAATATAATTCCAAAATCATTTTATCCTAAATACTTGAACTCTACCCTGAGATGAGAAGTTTTCATGTTAGTAATATAAACTGTTTATCATATATATAAAATCATCAATATACCGGGCAAACAATAAACTTAAAGTAAATTTAAACTAAAATAAAATAAGTATAACTTTCTTATTACACCATAGCCAATTCATAATAATATGTCGGCCCAACGTAGGGCAAATTAAATTCCCATAAAATAAACTATATATTAACATGTCACCGCAACGTGGGGCTAATATAGAAATTTTGTAAATAATAATAAAAAGCATTGAAATAATTTTTTTGACTGTATTAAAAGAATTTAAATACATAAGATGGACAGAAAATTGACATTGAGAAATCGAAAACAGGAGTATAGGAGACAGGAACCGAGAGAAAGAACAAAAGAGGAAGAGGAGCAGATATTGCAACTTTTGATCAGTATAAACGAAACTATAAATGGTATGAGAGAAGATATGAGAAAGTGGAGTGAAGAAAGAAGAGAAGATAGGAAATCAGACATGATGGTGGAAAATTTTACCAAAATACAGGAGAATAATAAAGAAAAGACGGATAATATGTTAGATAGCATGATACAAGAAACAAATGGGCAGAACAAGTTGAATGTAAATATAAATGACAACATAAATGTTGATACTGTAGAGCAGAAATTGAGTAATAAAATGGAAATTGACGAAGTAAAAATACAAAGTGTGATGGAGTTTGAAGAAGTTGAAGAGGAAACAGAAGAAATACAATTTATCAAAATACAAAGACAAATAAATGAGGAGATGATAGATAGCAATTTACAGAATCTAGGAAGTGAGGAAGCTATGAAAATTTATGAAAAAGAGATTTATTGGAAAATAACAGACCCAGATGTTAATATATTGAAACGAATAGTGACATATGGTGAAAGAAATAATAATAAGGGGATACAACTTAATTGGAAATTAGAGGAAATGAATAAGATATTACAAGAAACCAAGGAAGAAATAGAAGAAACCATAAGACAGAATATAGAAACAATCATTTATGCAGAAAATTTCGAAATGAGAGTAAAACTTGGCATAAATATAAAGATAATTGATCCAAGAAATTTTAATAGGATAATTAAAAATGAAATGATAGGAAGTGAGAGTATTATGGGAAATGAAATAATGAAAAGAAGAAACAATAATATGAAGAAATTGGAAACGCAAATTTTGATGAATCTATTGAGAGAAATTGATGAGATAGGGGATAACAAAATAAAAAAAGACACAGTGGAAAATTTAAAGAAACTTAGGAAGCAGATACAAGAGAATCAAACAATAAGAGAAGAGGATAAAACGAAATTTAGGAAAAGAAAATTAAATTGAATAATAAGGCTGTATTATAGGACCGGAATCTAAAAGACGAATAAGGAATTGTAAAAGGTTAAGAAGGGATACAAAAACAACATGTAAATAAAAAGTTTATAATTAACAAATAATGTTAGACAAAAAACATATGTAAATATAATTTTGTATATAGATAGAAATTAGTATATGTAAAGATATAATGATGAGATACAGAAATAATTACATTGACAGATATAATAACAATGAATATTATAACTATAATAAGAACGATAGCAACCAAAACAACTATGACAGAAACTTTAAATATAATAACAACAAAAATAACGATTACAGAGAACAGTATTCAAAGGAGAGAAGAGAGTGACAACATATGAACATCCAAGGCAATATATTAAATTTGGGGAAGATTTGAAATTGAAATGAATAATGGGATTGATAAAATTAAAGGAAAATTAAATGGGAAACTAGTCAAAATATTAATAGATACAGGTTCGGAAGCGTCCATAATAAAAACAAAACTAATTGAAGAAAATATTGAAAATTATCAAAATAAGCTAGTTGAAATACCGAAAACTACATTAATAGGAGCAAACGGAAAGAAATTGTGTGAAGTTAGCAGATCTATAATACAAAGTATTGAATTAAAGGATGGGAAAGAAGTTGAGATGCAATTATTGTTAGTAGATAATCTAGAATCAGACATAGTTATAGGAATAGATGAATTAACAAAATATAAAGCAAGAATTGATTTTGAAAAGATGGAGATTGAATTAAATGGTAATAGAATTGAATTTGAAGAAGAAAATATAGAAGAATTGGAAGTTGAAGAGGATAATAAGAAGTTATGGAATATAGAAAGGATTGAAAATATGGAAGAATTGGAATTTGGAGAGGATAATAGGAAGTTATGGAATATAAAGAGGAGTGGAAATATGGAAGAATTGGAATTTGAAGAGGATAATAGGAAGTTATGGAATATGGAGAGGGATGAAATAATGGAAGAATTGGAATTAGTATGTGGAAATAAGGAATATGCTGAGAAAGTGAAGAATTTAATAATTAAGTATAAAGGATTAGTTAAAAAAGAGATGAGAATGGCAAATAACTATGTACATAAGATAGAAGTTAAGGGAATAGAAAATTTCAGAATAAGAACATATCCCATACCTTATAAATATAGGAAAGAAGTTGATTCAGAGATACAAAATATGCTAAAGGATGGTATTATAGAGAGATGTAACACAAGAAATATAAATTAATAAATTGTACCGATATAAGAGACTGAGAAATGTAGAAGTAATAAGTCGCATAACGAACATTAAAGAATTTTCAAAAATGGATTTATAACATGATTTTTTAAACTAATTCCTTTGGATGAAACTTGTGAATGAAACATGTACCTAAAAATAAAATAAGAATTTGTATACATATTTAATTATGGTATTGGTAATAGATTTAAAACTATTTGAAGAGGATACTGCAACACAGGATTCCAGAATCATCTTTGTAACAGCGACCTGAAATAAGAAGAAATGTATTATTAGTAATATGTCAGACAGAAACAAACAAATGTGTGCGAAATTGAAACCACCTTTCGAGGGACCATATGTTATAGATAATGAAAACGGGATAAATAGCTATGTTTTAAAATATATGGAAAATGATGAAATAAGAGGTGTCTTCAATATAAAGGATATATATAAGTATAATAACTGATGAAGAAGTAAAGAAAAAGCAAAATAGTAAATGTTTAAGGTAAAATTTGCGTTCATAAAATTTTTCAGAACATCAAAATTTGATAAACGCAAAATTTAGGGGATGTTATTATAGAGTGAAACACCCTGTATATCAAACAATAAAGAATTAAGATTGTACATTGTAATCTAGAAGAATTTTTTTAAGTCAAAAAATTTTTTAAAACATTTGAATGGAGACAATCTGTACGATCCACTATTCGATAGAGAAGGCATACAGAAAGGACAGACTGTATAATGTAGGGATAATTGCGAATAGGTGTGATAAACAATTTATGTGAAATAAATTAACCAAACTTTCATTAAAAAAATCAAGTATCAGAATTTGTTCATGATGAGAAACTAATAATGCTTTATTCTGTAGAGTCAAGCTAATCTCATAATATTTGTTGATTAAAACATTAAAGTAAGTTAGTGTAGCTGTTTAGACATAACAGAGCAGAAAAGTATATAATAATGTGAATTTCAGAGAACATGACTCATAAAAAAGAAACGAATTTTCATTTTGCATATATATTTAAAGATAACAGCTGTCATCTATTAAAACATTATGAATATTCATTTGACATACATACTTAGAGGTTAGGAAATGTCATTTTAACAATACTAAGAAATATTATTGAATGAAAATAATATAGGAAGTCTAAGCAATTAAAAGCCTTAGAATACAATATCCTGATATAATGGATGAACATTTCACTGGTTGAAATGAAGAATTTGAGTGATAAAATAAATAGTCAAATCTGATTGGTAAATAAACATTTAAAAAGGATCATATCGGCGACAATTATGTTGCTAACGAAAAAAAAATCGGAATGTAGAAAGTTTGTTGATTATGGGGTCTATTCACTAAGAGGTGCTTTTTGGGGAAGAAAAATTTGTAAGTAGAAAAACTTTTTGGTAAAGAAAATCATTTTGAAATTATTTGGAAGATAAAAAATTTGACTATAGAATTCAAGAACAAATACATTATACTTACAAGATATACATCAATGTAAGTAGATAAGTTTATATTAATAATTAAAAAAGGAATTGTCGAATGTTGTACAGTACTAACCATGATTTTTATTTTATAATATGGTGTCTTGTATCTTGTGGAAGTAAAATAGCCACAATAGCTTTTGAAAAACACTGAATAGTGGAATTTGTGTGAGCTGCTTGGACTTTGAATGAAGTGCAGCATCGATTCCTGTTCTGGTGGAAGCGGAATGCCAGCATGGAGTTTTTCCAGGAGGAGAATCTGAAACAAGTAAAAGAAACGGATCTTTGAGGTGAACAACCAAAACAGTGAAGTGAATAAGGTAGTAAAAGTTAATTTATTAATATATTAAAAAGTCAAGCGTACTTACCAATTTATGCGAAGAACTAAAATTTTGTGACGCATAGACGTTTTTAGGAGTGTATTCCGTCATTTTCCAAAAATCATATGTTTATGAAGTTGTATAATTGTATTTCACTCTTATAATAATATCTCACCAGAGTGCGTGGATGTTGTATGAAAGAGTCATCCTTTTAGATAGTTGAATTTCTTCAAGAACACTTGTAAAAGTGTAATGTATTCATTTTCATTAAATTAAATATCGTTTTCCCTTTGAAGAACGTTTTAAACTATTTTTCAGTTATTCATTTCATCTGGTGACTTGCGCACCATCTACTTACCATAGGCAGAAGCTCTGAATGACATCTATTGAATTATGCAGATTTGTTTTAAGCAGGACAGGACCGTATTTAGTTTGGAATCATTGAACAAGTAACATATTCTGATTAACAAATTCATTTTTGAAATATAAAGCATTTATTAAATTTGGCGCTAATATATATATAATTCTAAAATCATTTTATCCTAAATACTTGAACTCTACCCTGAGATGAGAAGTTTTCATGTTAGTAATATAAACTGTTTATCATATATATAAAATCATCAATATACCGGGCAAACAATAAACTTAAAGTAAATTTAAACTAAAATAAAATAAGTATAACTTTCTTATTACACCATAGCCAATTCATAATAATATGTCGGCCCAACGTAGGGCAAATTAAATTCCCATAAAATAAACCATATTAATATATATATATATATATATATATATATATATATATATATATATACCATTATTTTCAGAATTTTGATGGCTTGTTTTTCCAAAGATACTCTAGATCTTTTACGTAATGGACTGGCTATTCACGTTATTGGTCGGACTAATATCATTGCCCGTAACATAGATATGTAGATGACAAATTATCTTGTTTAATAGGTAGTGGACGACAATCAGATGTAGTTTCCAATCATATTAATAATTAACACACAAAAATTAAATTTACATTAGTAGCTGAAGAAAATAACTCAATCAATTTTCTCGATTTGAAAATTAAATTTACAGAAAACCGGCACACACTGATGTAACTATTCCATATAATTCCAATCATCCCATGTCACATAAATTAGCAGCTTACTAATCAATGATACATAGAGTATTTTCAGTTCCTATGAACAAATATATTTTTTATAGGGAAATCAATTCAATTAAACAGATAGCAACATCCAACGGTTATCCATTATATATAATAAATGAATTACTTAAGAAAAAAAAGTGGCAATACAGCTAATATTTCCTAAACAAACTGAAGAAATAAAAAATTACAAAACCATCATATGCTGGTAATATTCCTAATAGTATTTCGAAGACAAAATCTTTAGCAGAAAATACTAAAATCTTTTTTCAAACAGTATAAAATTGTTGAATCCAGAAACAAATATACGGGTATCCCCATTAATCCTCCTTTACACGGGTGAGGCCTCTCAGTCCATACCAAAATGAGACTACGCTGTAGAATTTATTCATTTTCAATAACAAAGCTAATATTTCTTGTATCTTTCATACTCATACTTAAGTATTTTGGTGTAAAATTTGTCGAAAAAAGTTCAATACATGTTTGAGTTATATCCGTGTTTGTCCTCATAGGCCTCTCCCGTCTAAATGTGTGATTAATTTATATAACCATTATGAATGTAGTCGACACAGAGCTTCCAAACTGTTACGGAGACTCTGTAATTTCCATAAATATGTGTACTTACAAAAAAGTTCTTCTATTGTGTACTGTGATTTTTTCCATATATATTCAGTTTGTGATAGGAAATGGATGTTAGGCATTTAAATAATTTGAATTGAATGTAGATAATCTTTATTCCGAAGATAATTCATTGGGAATTGGTAAGTTTAGTTTGATGTTTTATTATTACACATACTAAGTGGCAACATTATTTTAGTTTCGTGTACGATGGATGCCTATGAAATAGAGATTCGGCGCCCCAACGATCTATATGAGTCTGGCCCCGACTAATGACGAATATATCGCTAATTCCAAGGGATCGTTGGGCGCGATTCAGATCATGAAGAAACTATCGATTCTAGTTCGGATAGTGAGGAAGAGACAGCTCCAGAACCACATGAAATTATTTAAGACAATGACAGAAGTGTGTATTATTACGGTAAAGACTGCACAAAGTGGGTAAAATTGGTTCCGCCCCGTAATATCCGTACCAGAAGAGAAAATAATATTACCCACCTACCTGGTACCCTCAGAGCAGTTAAGAATGCAGTAACTCCAATTGGCTCTTGCAACCATCTTTTTGATGACATTGTTGATGTTTTAGTACAATATACAAATTTGTATATACGTAAAATTGCAACCAACTACAAAGACAAATACGATACTATGGCCAACATCTAAAGTGGAGATTAAAGCATTTTTAGGCTTGTTGTATCTAGCTGGTCTAGACGTTTATCCATTTTTAGCGTAAAAATTTTACTAAATCTTTATTATATGGTTTTTCCTATGTCATATTTCTGCGCTAATTAAGCGATATTACTCGTTCAATGTGTAAAACGTTAAACATTTTATTTGAATATTAAATTGTTGGCTTTAAACGCTAGGTATACCACGGTACGTACCAAGGTGCTGCGATATTAAGGTATATTCTTCTGTATTTGACGATTTTCATTCATATATGTAATGACATTTATAAATATTTGAACTTATATAGTTTGCGGTGGTGTGAACCCAATTTATTGAATCAATTGTAGTTTGGTGTTAGAGTTCCACCGAATTTGAAAAATTGAGCATGAACCATTTGTCCGTTTCCTGAAATTGAATTGTAATTTGAGACATCTGTGTAGATTGGGGCCCTCAGCCCTTCTGCACCCTGAGTTAGTAGCCCTCAGCTCTACTCAGGTGTCGTAGAACCTGCTTGTTTGATTTAGAAATTGTATTTTGGCGTTTTTTTGCTTATAGCTGCTAATTTAGCGTACGAATTAAGTTTCTATGTAGATTTCGGCCTTCAGCCTAACTACATACTGAAGTTATAGCCTTCAGCTGAGCTCAGGTATTAATTTCATTATTTTTGTTGTAAGCTTGTATCTCATATTCTGAAAAGAGACATAAGGTCCAAGAAAATATTAAACATCAATCAGGGGATATTATCAAAAAAGAAGATGTAGGAATATCGCGTGATATGGTGACAACAACAATAAAGAGATTCATGGGTAATTCACGCAAAAAAAGGGCTACTGAAACAGAGTGGTAACCGCGGACATGCATGTTTCTGGCTCATTTGCTGTCATCAGCACGGTATAACCAAATAACATCTTCTTTGTTATTTACTATGGGTCGGAAGGTTCATGGCGGGGGGCTATATGCGCCTCCGTGTCGATCTTGGTTGTTGTCCTGAAAACTCGGGATATTCCAGTTTAAGGCACAAATGAGCGTTTGGTTTCTCTGCTGAAATCCGTTGTTTTGTGTTTTCCCATGTTTAGATTAACATCTTTGCTCCCAAATTTCACATCCTTATTTGGTTAGACCGTGCTGATGACAGCAAATGAGCCAGAAACATCCATGTCCGCGGTTACCACTCTGTTTCAGTAGCCCTTTTTTTGCGTGAATTACCCATGAATCTCTTTATTGTTATATATATATATATAAATCACTTCTAAATAGAATTCTTTTCAACAATATTTCTGATAGAACTATTCATGATAATATCTCTAGCAATGAAACAGATAGGAATACAAATGTAGAAAACGATTGGAAATTTAAATAGTAAATTGAAAGATTCTACACCTGACTTAAAAAAATCAAATGTAGTCTATGAAATAAAATGCAATAACTGTGATCTTAACTACATCGGTACCAGCTCTAGAAATTTGACTAATCGCATCACATCTCATAAAAGTGATATAAAACTTAACAAAAAATCATGTGCATTAACACAGCATTCCATCGAAACAGGCCATAAAATGTTATTTAATGAAGCTAAAGTTCTACATACTGAACAAAATATGTCTAAAAGATATTTTCTTGAAATGGTTGAAATCAACAAGGCAAATAATAGTATGAATAAGAAAAGTGACATTGAAAATCTTAGTAATATTTATAGCTACCTTTTGAATATTGAACAAAATAGATAATTTTTCATTATTTATATGATTATTTCATAAAAATTAAATTCACTTCTATTAAAGTCAAAATATAAGAAATTATTTGTCAAAGTCATTTTCACAGGTTATAATCTAACCTTATTTCCTTTTCTATTAACGTCAAAAACAAATTATCTGTCAAAGTCATTTTATAAGGTTATAATCTAACCTCAAATTCAAACTTCATTAAATAATTATAAAGTAACCTAAAAAAATTAAAATAACTAAGTAACGAACAAACAAATTATGTATCGATTTGTCTTATGTGAAATATGACATCAAGTATATTATAATTATATTTATTTTTACATTTACAAATTTTTTAATGATTATTTATATTGAATTTACTTAAAATATTTTACATGTAAGTACTTATATTTATTTCTCTATTTTTAAATCATATTTATATTTGTATATGTATTATAGTGCCCTGAAGAAGTGTCAAAAGGACACGAAAGCTTGGCGGCATTTTGTAAATAAAAGATCTTCGCGTTGATTCCTTGGACTGAAATCCCCGTTATCCCCACCTATATAGCATTTTTCAGTCGTTATATAAAAAAAAAAAAAAAATTTTATATATATATATATATATATATATATATTATAGTGGATATTGTTATATTTAATATATACTTATATGATTTACCTTTATTTACCCGTTTTTACCTTCGGCTAGCCCTATATGATTATATGAAAAATTTTTTAATTGTATGTATTGTTTAAATTTTATATTGCAGTCGGAAGCATGAGACTTCTCTCTTTGAGTCCTGGACACCTATTAGAAAAAATTTTTACACATATGAACATTTACTTATTATGATTTCGTGATAGGTCTATTCCTGAATAAATTATATATCTTTATTTCAATCATCTCACCATATGATAATCGGATGAATGATTTAAACAATGTTCGTGAAAAGTGTTATGGACATTGACTGGAATAAGAAAAATACCAACACTTAAATAAAAATATTTTAATAAATTGTTGATGAAATCTTCAAAATTTTACACACACAAATATTCCTGAACCTCCCCTGTATTCTTTGATGGTCATGCGCACTGAACGCTTATAGTAGCTGCTTCGGCGCAACTGAGCAACTCTTCCGGTTCAACGTTTCTCGTCGTCACAAAATTATAGTACACAGTTAACGTGGAGGATGCAAACGTTTAACAGTTCAATGTGCATCAATTTAGTGCATTTAGAATAATATGGTTGAAAACTTATATTAAACAGTTACATATATAATTCAAGTTGTGAATTAAGTGTGTGTTTGATAGTTATAAGAATAGGTCAGCATGCAAAGCGGAAATTAAGATTGGAAAAGCATTTATGAGTGGTGTGAACTTTGAATATTTTACAAACGAAAAACTTTTTACAAGTAAGTACATATTTAATATCTAAAATTATTGTTGCAGAAAATTAGAGTTCTTTAATTATCCATGGATAAAATTTGGTATTAATTATTTTAAAGTTTCTTTGGCCAATTTTAGATTATTCAAATTTAAATGTTCAAATTAATTTCAAAAGTTCACTTTTTCTTTGTTTGTTTGGAATTCCAAATTAAAAAAACTCAAATAACACAGACCTTATATTCCATTCTCGGCGTGGTGGACCTGCAACATCCCGTCTCTTTCCTTAGGTATTCCTTACCCAAGAAATACTCGTTCGGCACGTTTCGCTTTTTCACAGGGGTTAATCGACATTAATATTATGAATTTTTTATTGATTTAGATTTAAAATTATTACTTTTACTTTAAAGTTTTTACAAAAATCTTCTCAGAGAATTCATCACAGTTCCCCATTCTCCAACTAACTCTCGACTCTCTTTTCTTTTAAAAATCAACAATATTTTTACAATCTCTAAAACACAGCCTCCTAATTTGTTATTTTATTCAACAATTGTCAATGATAATGTTTTTTTTATGGAAATACTGAATTCTTCAATTAAAATAGTCTTGGAGAGTGAAATCACTTGTATAAATGGTTTAACAATATCTTATAGAATATATAAATAGTCTTTTACATGTATCACAATGGTTTCAATCCTTGTAATTCCTTTTTTTTTAGTAAATTTGTTCACAATTAATATACAATTTCTACAATCTAAATTTATGATTTATATATATGGAACTGTTTATTTTTTAATTCTTTAATTAGCACTAATTTCGCTTTATATAAATTCTAACTTATTTTCAAATTTACATTCTCTGTTTTATATTAACTTCCAACTCATTGAATTTAGGTTGGCAATATTATAACTAGATTCAATCACTTCCTTCATTGATTTCGATTTGATTACTAGATTTCTATGACATACAATATGGCTCTTATTCCGAATGTCATATTTCATACAGTTTTATTTTTATAAATTACTTTTTTCAAATTGCAACTTTTTATTGTATTTGCATATCGTTAATAAATTAGTGATTTGATTATTAATTCTTATTATTTTAGGTTTTGAACAAATTAACATCCTTTTCCCGATTCAAGTGTGGACATAGCAGCGTTCAGATTGATTTTAATGAAAATTGTTGACATTGACTTGACCTTAGGTTTTATTTGTGGAGGTAACATTTTCTTAAGAATTAATTTCTATATTATCATTACCATTCTATTCCTTATCCTTAATCCATTTCTTAAATTGATGTAGTCAATATTTTATAATACATTTGCTTAAGTCATTCATTCGTTTTATGTTAAATTTTGTTCTTAATTAGGTAGTGTCTAATGATACACCATACGTATATACAAAAAAAATTCCTTTTTAATTCAATCCAATATATGAATATTTATCTATACTAGAGGACTCGCTTAACTCCCCTCAAATTTAAATTTTAAAAATATATATATATATATATATATATATATATATATATACATATATATATATATATATATATATATATATATATATATATATATATATATATATATTGTTATGTAATTCTATATTTATTCATCATTTTATTATTTGTGATTGAATAAACGATAAGCATGTATAACAAACTCTATCAAAGGGTAGGGTTCAATTGCGCCATTTAAATTTACTCTAATTATTGAATTGTGAAATTAAATTGAACCAGCTTATGATTTCAGGAATTGTTTTTTTTTAATTAGGTATAGAAGTTTTTTAACAGACAATGTGCTACTTATGAATAAATACAAATTTTTTATGACAATTAAAAAGTTTGATTAATTACCCAGCATGAATGCATTCCTCAATTTAGAAATAAAAGCCCAATGAAATTTTAGAGATCTCTTATAAAATATTTCAAAAAACGGTACCTTCTCTTGTCTAAGTTTCTATTCACTTCAAATTAATCTTCACTCTCAGTTTCTTTCTGTTCTAGTGTCCAAAATATTATTAAAGATTCATAAAATCACCCGCAATGTCTCAATTTCCTCCTCAAATATATATCCTTTAACTGGGTGTACGATTATCTTCTATACGATTATCTTCTATCTTCTTAGTACTATTATGAAATTGGTTTAAATGTCTTTGTTCATTAAATATAAACGTTTTATATCCTCCCTATTGTCGAAATAAATTACAATATCACTTGCCTTTTTTCTTGACGTTTTTTTACATCCGCATGACTTTTTTCACTTCGATATACAATTATCTTCAAATTACTATTATTATAATAACATTAGTTTAAATTTCTTTCTGCAGTACTTTAAATATCGACTCTTTAATCATGCTTATTGACGAGATCAATTATAATATCACTTCCAGCTTTGACGTTTTCAAATTCACTGACGTTTTTCTATTTATTTTCATAAATCCATCTCGTTGCGGGTTGCTAGCGAAACTAAAATCTCTATCGTATGAACTATTAATTTCTACAGCCATATATACATGAAAATAACATTTTAGTTTTATAAATTAGAATATATAGAGATGAAGATTTTTATACATATAAATATTAGATAACTTATTTACTATTTATTAAAAATTCCTGAAATCCCTTGCATAGAACAACATATTTACTAACTATATATAAAAATTTACCGTGTTTATTTTAAATTACATTCTAATTTCGACGGATTCTTTTGAAATTGATTACCATAAATCCACTTAAACAAACATGTTTGTTATCTTTATGGATTCTTCCACATTTATATGGAATACCCCTTTTATCCTTTGAAGAATGATCGATTTGAGTTTGAGCGTTTCTTGAAGATTCGATACGGTTCATAAGATTAATTAATACAGAACTACTCAAGTGATTTCGTAATTTCTGTGTTGTTTCTTCGATTATCTTATCTTTGATCCTACATTTTGCTTCCAATGTAGTGACTTCTACTTTTAAATCGGACAATGTTTTCGGTACAATGCTAGAAGCTTGTTTAACCAAGAGTGGGTTTATCGTTTCTGAATTGCCGCATCTCTCATCTATATAACTAGCTCTCTTTTCTTAAATAAACATATAAAATGTAATACTGTACACTTAAAGTTGAAATAATTCCAAATAAAACTGAAATCCCATGAAAGAAAATAAAAATATAAATTGCATGAAGAATCTTTATTACAAAAAAAATTAAAATTATGTCATACATGACGCCATCGTCAATTTATTCAAAAAAAATAGTTTCAAATTGCTCATTATATTTTCTGGATGGTTCAAACTATGAATATATATATATATATATATATATATATATATATATATATATATATATATATATATATATATATATATATTAATACAGTTCTATTATTTCAAATTTTAAAGAAATTCATTTATGCTATACTTCTGGCAAACCCTGTATTGTCTATAAAATCAATATGGTTGAAAAACCCTGTATACGTAATATTTCGTGCATTATTTGATTTCTGATGACATTTACATGTCACAGTTGAAAAAGATATTGAAGTATTTAGTAATAAAAGTATTAAAATCTAAAAATCTTTGTTATAAGAAACTAACAAGTTTAGTTTTTTTCCAAAAAAGAGGAAAGTTTGTAACCACAGTAGAATGTGGTTATTTATTTGAAAAAAATCAGCAGTTGAAATTGAGAATCCGAACGGGAAACATCTCATGTGAGATCTCTCCAAAAATTTTATATAATCAGTAGTTTAACAGTGTAATTAATTAGTATAAGGCGTTATTCGGTATCCCTATTCAAAGTAAATTCAGTGCGTGTATTTTCGAAAAATCATTCGTAATTCGAAGAAAGGTGAAGGATCCTGAATCCTAAATTAGTGTTTGCAGTTGTACGAGTTTGCAGTTTTTTTTTCTCTACATCCCGGCTTCTGGTGAGTTCGCTTCAGAGTTAATTAAATAGATTATTTTATCACTGAACATCAGGCCATGAAACAAAATTAAAATTAGTTGCATCTAAGTATTGACATTGAATATCGAATTCAAATAACAACGAAATATAAGTATACTCATCGAACAATTAAACTAGCGGAAGAAATTATTTAGATAAATCGGATACTTGACATTTACCGAGAAGTTGAGTGACAATTCAAATCTTGAAATTTTTTGAAAAAAAATTACAAACATTTGAAATTAGATATTAGGCGGTTATTTAGTTTGTAGGTTGTTCTAATTTTAATCTAGTCGTAAAAGATACGATTTCATTATTTGTATTAAGAAGGAAAGCTAAATTTGGAATTTGTTGATTTGGGTAATTATATATAATCGTTAAACTTATTTTCATTGGAAATTATTTAAATCATTTTTGACACGTCCATAGAAATTAAACATATTTAATTAAATAGGAATTTTATTTGGACAGTGAAATTTAGTGGATCATTGGTGACAGACAAGTCATTCATTGATAGTAAGTGTCAGAAACGAATTAAGTAATATTTCCGATCTTAAATATACGTTCACAGGAGAGAATATAGAACAAACATAATCATCTAAATATTGAATTCAGAAAATAATTTAAAATTTATAAAAAACTTTTATATTAGAACGAACTGAACCCACCTGAGAATAGAGTTTAATAATTCAAGGTGAAATAAACTCATATTTTAAAACAATTTTTTTTAGTCTGCTAGCTGGGATTTTTGACAAAACAACTGTCAACTTTTGAAATAGAAAACATACGGTGCTTAAGCCGTGTGTACAATATTGTCGCTGCAACCAGGGACAGTACAATTTTGTCTACGCAACGTGGAGCAAATAAAATTTTAATATTCATATATCATAAAAAAGTGTGGTATATTGGACAGTACAATATATACAGTGTGGAAACCACTTATGGAATAAAATTATTTATGTCATTATTTTAGAAAATTATAAAAAATGCCGAGACACATCAACTTTTGAATTGAGTTGTGCGTTATGTAAACATAAATTTAAATGTACAGGGTGATTCACGCAAGTATGCCATAGTCGGTGTTGTTTTTTTATGAAACACCCTGTATATTTGCATATTTTTTAAATCCTCTTAATGAACCGATTTCAACAAACTGAATAATGTATGGTCAACTATGAATTATACAGGGTGAAATTTTTATTTTTACAGTTATTAAACACATAAATACATTAAAATAAATGCTCAAAATGTTCTCCACCTAGTTGTTGGCAATAACACAGTCTCCTATAGAACTCCCTCTTAACTTTGTTTAAAGTTTGTTGTGAAATATTCCGTATTTCTGTAGTTATCCTATCTTTGAGGTCTACAATGCTAGTTGGTTGTGCTGCTTATACTTTGTTCTTAAGATATCCCCACAGAAAAAAATCTAACGCCGTGAGGTCTGGCGATCTAGCTGGCCACTCAATAGTACCTCTTCGTCCAATCCATTTATTGGGGAAGATTTCATCTAAATAAGTTCTTACCATTAAAGCATAATGGGGTGTTGCCCCGTCTTTCTGGAACCAAACATTTTCATTCGGTAAGCTAGGATCTATTGCGTTGGGATATAAGTTTGCCAACGCAGGAATAACTTCATTTCTAAGCATATTAAAATATTTTTCAGCTGTCAAATTTCCATCTATAGATATAGGACCAATAATATGGTCGCCTATGATACCGGCCCAAACGTTCACCTTTTGAGGGTACTGAGTATGTGTCTCACGCATCCAATTAGGATTCTCTGCTGACCAATATCTACAGTTCTGTCGGTTTACCTCTCCATTCAATGTGAATGTTGATTCGTCAGAAAAATAATGGTACCAAGAGCTATCTCATTTCTGTTCAGCTTATTCATCAATCTTTCGCAGAAATCCATTCTACGATCTGGATCGTCTTCTGTTAACTCCTGCACAAAAGTTAATTTGTAGGGATGAAATTTTTCTTTATAAAGACATCTTAGAACAGTTGTATGACTAACATTATTTTCATGGGCAATCTGACGTGTACTAGAAGTTGGATTCTCTTAACAAAATATCCACTTTCACATCATCTTCAGCGAAGTGTGGTTTTCTTTTCAATGGTTTGACATGTCCAAGTTCTCTGAATTGTGCATAAGTTTTAGACACAGTACTTTGTGAAATATTAGGCAATTCGGGATACCTGTGATTAAACTTCAACTTGTCTTCTGCAGTTATCCCCATACCCGATCATCATTAAAATCTCAATTCCGTGAGTCTCAGTTAAATATTTCATTGTTATGTCGACAAGGAAAGAGTGTTTGACAAAGATTTTACTTTTTCAGTATAAACTGTCAACACATCAACAACTGACAGAATAGAAAACAATCCACATTATTTACCGTTTTTGTTTAATTATTGGCGTTTTTAGGCAATTTTTAGGTATTTTATGATTAAATTCATGGGCGTACAGGTTTTGTTTAATAACAAATACGTCTAAAAATTAGTTAGTTTAGATTTCTAATAAATCCATATTTAGCTAATTTAAAAAAGTACATATATTTCAAGTGTAATAAATTATTAATTTTAAAATTTCACCCTGTATAATTCATAATTGAGTGAATGCAAACGACGAGTACCCAGTGTGTATGTGTTTATTGATCTCCAGCTAAGCGCTTTCGGCTATTAAGCCATTATCAAAGCTGTCGTCATTAAAAAAGAGATCCAAACTTTACATTTCTGAATGGGAATTTCCATCACGCAAATTATAATTGTACACCCTTTCAACAGGGTAATTTTAATGTTTTTAATTTAATGACTTCATCATAACAATGTTACAACTTTGTGCATTGTTTCTTTTTCATCAACTGGATGGTTTTGACACCTGTTGGATCTGTTTTTTAGTGACGACAGCTTTGATAATGGCTTAATAGCCGAAAGCGCTTAGCTGGAGATTAATAAACACATACACACTGAGTACTCGTCGTTTGCATTCACTCAATTTACATCTAGTGTGTACACCATATCCACAGACAGTTCTAATTCATAATTGACCATACATTATTTAGTTTGTTGGAATCGGTTCATTAAGAGGATTTCAAAAATATGCAAATATACAGGGTGTTTCATCAAAAAAACAACAACACCGACTATGGCATACTTGCGTGAATCACCCTGTACATTCAAATTAATGTTTACATAACGCACAACTCAATTCAGAAGTTGACGTGTCTCGGCATTTTTTATAATTTTCTAAAATAATGACATAAAGAATTTTATTCGATAAGTGGTTTCCACACTGTATATAAAAATCAGCCATACAAATTTAAGTAAAATAACTCTTGTTTTCAGTTACCTTTCACACCTGGTATCTGCCCAGGTGTCATAAGGCAAGCTTCACAAGCACGCAGGTATTCAAAGTACACTAGACGCTACTAAGTAGTTAAGGTTTCATCCATATAAAAATAAATCATGTCTGATCGCTCTGGAATCTTACTCTATTAAAGCATATTATTATTTAATTTTTCAGGTAGTCAACCAGAATGCTTCCTCTCTTTCTACTACTTGTAACTGGTGAGAATACGTATATTTTGTAATTATTATTATACCATGAATTATTTTGTCGTCATTATGTGTAGCCTCAATCAAAATTTTTATTGAAATCAGTCATGATTTTTTTAAATTATTGGAATAATGAATGATATTTATTTATCTTGACAATTTTAGCAAACTACTAATCACTCATTTGGTAAAATGGCTATAATTTTAGATAAGTTTAGACTTTAAGACGTATATAAATAAAAACCTCCATTATAAGACATGTAAATATCAATTAACCCGGCAGGACTCGCGCTATTAGATAAGAACTGACATTTTCTGTTACACTACAAACTTTTTTACCACTTGTTATAGTCCAATATGGCTGTGTCGTGATGTGGATTCGATGTTGGTTAGAATTGCTCGAGAATCATGTAAGAAAAGAAAATATGAAGGTCCGCCAGCTGAAAAATTGCTCATTTTTTCCGATGATTCTTAATATAACTCTTTAAATATGCAAGAAAGAAAAAAAAAGTATACTTACGAATTTGTTATTTATGAAATTCTCTACAAGATAGAATTGGTTTGAAGTCGATATATTCAATTTTTTCGTCGAGAAATGGCGATAAATGCAAAAAAAGTAGATAAAAAACGAGGTTATTCTGAAGCATTTGTTTCGCAGATAAGACATTATCCAATCACGCTATAAATTGGGATTTAAGAACCTTATCATAGTATGGAACAATATGCCAAAGGCAGATTAAATTGGCCCGATATTTTTCACATGAATTAATTTTTAATTAATTTCCGCGAAAAAATTAACGTCATTTTTGCGTTATGCCAGGCTTACATTTTTGAGTTGTAATAGGCGCCGATTTTCTTACAACTACTTAGACCTCTGAACTATAATACACAATAGTTATGATGAACAATTTTTGAGTTTTTATCATTTTTTTACGCGATTTTGAAAAGTTGAAAAATTTCGTCTTGTAAATAATTAATTTTTGAAGTGAATTTGGATACCGGAGAAAAATACTCAAAGTACCTTAAAAAAGTTCTCGGAAAGACGCTCCTTTTAAAAAAAAATGCGTTTAATTTGGCCGAATAGGTGCTGAGATAATAAACGTCAAAGATCGAGAGTGTTTGCGGTATAACTATTAATGTTGTAACAATAAAAAAAATGTCAGCAGATATATTTTTCCGAGAAGTTTTTGTATGTGCTTTGAGATATAACATCGTCCTCGTGCATAAAGTAGGAAAAATCAAAGAAAGTTGTAGCGGTAGCGTTCGGCGCGTCAAATCTCAGGGGAGTGGGGATAGAGTGAGAAACTTGAAATCGACGCTTCAAATCGAGCGCGGCGCAAAAAGTTGCTGTATATCGGCTTCTATTGGGCCGATTTTGATGATTTTTTTCAAATCGATGTAGCAAAATGAAAGAAACTCGTTTTTCAGAATGGCGTATACCAATTATAATAATTTAAACATCTACAGTAACTACTTATAATTTGGCATTTTTTTATGTTGATAATAATCATTGATTATATTTATGCCCATGCTAGGATTGTGTTGTTTATTGCAAATTCGTATAGTTAAAATAATTAGTAGTCAAAATTACAGGTAGTACAATTAATTGTTATGTATATTAATGGTATATTTTATTTCATTATAAGATCTACATACAATAAATAATGATATTTCGCTTTTTTGTAACAAAATTATTGTATTCTACTTTTTTACAATAATATATTATTTTATGTTATTTTCACTAAACGAATTTGCAATGAACAACATAACCCTAGCATGGACATAATTATAATCAATGATTATTAAAAAATGCCAAATTATAAGTAGTTACTGTAGATGCTTAAATTATCATAATTGGTAGACGATATTCTGAAAAATGAGTGTTTTTCATTTTGCTACATCAATTTAAAAAAAATCATCAAAATCGGCCCAATACACGGAAAGAAATTTTGGATACTATTATTCCAGTAAGGTAGTATTACAATCAAATTATTGATCAATATAGGGCCAATCCAAATTTAGATTAATATCGATAAATGATTTGATTGATTTATTTGTCAAGCTGAAATTTATCAAACCATGATAAGTAGCAGTAAACGAGTTGCATTAAATAACAACAAAAATTTGATTAATATTAGCAAAAATAAAATTTAATTTGCCTATAATATTCCTATATTCCTTAAATTTAGCTAAGTGTTGAATTGTATTAAACAACTTTTAGATCAGCTAAGTTAATTGTAGACAATATTTGCTAAATATATGATTGATTTTAGGAAAATATATGACGAAAGATAGCAAATTTAGGAATAATTAGGATTAAATTTATCAAATAATTTTATTACTTTTTGCAATAATTTGATGTAATATAGCAAAAATGAAATTTAATTTGCCTATATTTTTCTTGAATATAATTTATATCTTCTTAAATCTAGCTAGGTGTTGAAATGTATTGAGCAATTTTTAGATCAGTTTAAGTTAATTGTAGATAATATTTGCTAAATATATGATTGATTATAGAAAAAAAGTGACGAAAGATAGTAAATTTACGAATAATTAGGATTAAATGTATCAGATAATTTTATTACTTTTTGCAATAATTTGATGTAATATGTCTAAATTTTAAGTAATGAATGAATCGGATTTATATAAATCTCGAATGTTTTAATCTAATTATTAAGTTAAACTTTTCTAATCTTTTGATTATTTGTATTCAATATTTGATTACTGGCTGTAATACTGATTTTCATTATTAGCAGTGGTGATGGTGGGGAAATATTACCAAAAAAACGAAGTTTATGTTTAATTAATATTTATTTGAAATAATTGTACAAATCTGAAGTAAAACGAAATGAAAACTAAATTATTATATTCTAGCTACTAGTAATAACCTAAATAACTTCTCAAAAGGCAGTATAATATACAATGTACCTAGTAGTTTGTAGATAAGGAAATGATAAGTTTTTTAATGAAAGCAAATTAATCTAAAATTAAGACAGCAGATAAGAACCTAATTGAGGGTTAGATACCTTGCATAAAAATTAAAAAAAAAACTCCAAAAACCCTACTGTTTTCGCAGGTTAACTTTGCATACTTTCATACTAAAGATACCTTTCCTTCACAACTTTCCTACCATCTTCTAGGGTGTAAATTTCCTAAGTTCTACCACCGTGTTCTTATAAACATAATATAGCTTTCCACATGGCATGTTTTTCTCGTCCTTAAAGTAGTATGTGCCCTGTAAACTTCAAATGATATTTTTAAGTTAATTAAACTTTTTGAAATATTTACCTTCCATTCCAAAGGAAAAAATTTGCAAATTTCTTCGGTCAATTTATTGAAATCAACTTCGTGCATGAACAAATTTCGATTAACATAGTGACGTACTATATCTTGTATCAACGTGTCTCTACAAACGCCAGACAAAACTCCATTGTTTTCATTTGCTGATTTTTGTATCCTGGACCCATCGTTTTTTAAATATGTCTTCAAATCCTAAAATATATATTTTTTTGAGAAAAAAAATTAATTAACTTAAAATGACTAACAAATTCCGTTGGGGAGGGAGAATCCCGTGGTGAGTTTTGAATTGAATTTGAATCATCACATGAAAATCCACTTGACGATGAAGGTCGGGAATTCTCCTTAATTAAAATGTTATTAATTGATTCTGAACAGTCCAATGTAGTGGGGCTCTTCATTTTATGGAAGTATAATTTCTTTGAATAGAAAAAAACTATAAGCGCCATTAAAAAAAACTAATTACGTTTAAAAATCTCCATTCTGCAACATGTATCCTAAACATAACTTTGTTTGCCAAATCATTACTCAGAAATATTATGCCCAGGTCCCGTTCCGTCATATATTCAAATGAGTTTGAAGTGGAAACTCCGGCCTCTGCAAAAACAATTTCATATTTTTACTAAATATCAACACACATTAGTAATTATACTTTAAACTTACCCTAAAATAAAACTTAGCAAAAAATGTGCATGATACAGGCGGTGATGGGTCCCGGAATTTTGCAAGATGTTTTTAAATCTTCAAAGTTTCGTTCAAGTTATCCAGGATAACTGAGAATAGCATTCATACTATATATACTATGATATGAGGAATAATTTGAAAAAGAAATCCATTGCAACTACATAGCAACTGAATAACATTTTTCTAGAACATGCATGGAAAGTGACATTTTGCGATTTGAAATCATCGTCTTCTGATTGAAAATGAAATGTAATGGGAGACAATCGACAAACTACACTTTGCCGATTGATTGCAGGTTGAAATGCACCTGAAAAAGATATAAATTAACCATTGTGTTTTGGATCTCGATTTACTGATATTGCACATTTTTGCACGATGTGAAGAAAAATAAAATAAAAAAGAAGCTTACTTGTGAGTGTATCAAAAAGGTGGGGCATACCCCAGTCTTCTAATAAACAAAGAATTCCATTTTTATTCAGGCTGTGATCAAAATTGGAAAATGACAAAGCGGTGTTATGTTTCCACTCTCGTTATTATCTGTGTCTGATGATACGTTTTGTTCTTAATTTTCTGTCAATGTAATACTGCCGTAGTGCGTATACCCTGAATATGTATCCAAAGCAAAATTGAAGGAGCCCTAAAATAATTTAAATAACTGCTAAAATTTATTTTCCAATTTGCTTGGTAGCAATCTCTCAATCATTTTGAAGATTCTAAATTCTATAGCAATTAAATTAAAATATGTACTAAATACTTATTAGACAATAAAAATAACAGTGGCACAGAAGAGAAAACTTCAACAATTACGTGTGTAAGAATTAAAACTCGTAACACAAAAACAACTTGTAGTTAAAGTCTTGGTAAAGTCCTTGGAATATATTGTATTATGTAGCGTCCGAACTTCACTTCAATAAGATCAACAAAATTTAGGTATGTATCCACTTCAACAAACTGTACGTAGTGTAGTATTATTAACTGCATCCTTCTTGCACTACTCATTAGTGTCTACATGAAAAAATTGTTTATTTTGTACTCACCTATAAAAACTGGCAGGGATCAAACCAAGACAACGCTCAGAACAGAATGGGATCAGTTATTGGTATATTCTCACCCAACCAAAAAATAGAATTGTTTCTTCCTCCGGCGCGCACAACGTGAGACACGTTCACAACTCACCACCCGCCCGCGTGCCCGTTAAAATTGATAAGTAAAGTATGAAAAGTATGCGACCACAACACAAGAGTTGTGTTGTGTATGCGACCAGCGAGCTGATGAAGACGAAGGGTCTGGATATACTAAATGATAGACATTTCCAAATTCACGCACACAAATAGCCAAAACCGTTAAAAAGAAAATTATTTGTTCAATGTTATCCTCATATTACAGATTTTGTCAAAATAAATGATTGATTCTAGAAGATTTTCATTGATTTAGTCAAATGTTTGATAATCGTAACAAAAATTGGATAGAATTAGCTGTATATTTGATTGTTTTCAGTAGACAGATTTTTTTTTCCTTTTTCTAAATTTCGGTGAATTGTACGAATAAGTTATTATATAGACAGGAGTACATTTTATCTAAATATAATAGAAATTAATCATTTATTTTATTGATCCCATTATAACTACAGATCAAACCTACATTAATATATTAATCTGTGTTGTGTGTTAAAACTTCAAATATTTCAAATTCATATACCTAGATGTATTTACTGCGAATGCCCCCAGAACTTTCTGCCATGCAATTAATTCCTAAATGATTTTATTTAAAAATGTATGCAACAGTGAATCGTAAAAAAATTCATTATGATGCTTGTCGAGATTATAGTAATTATGGAACTTATCGTAACAAGACCAAGAATCTCAATTTCTCAAATTCGATCTGATTGTTAAATCGCATATTATTATTTGATAAAATCATATTCCAATGATTGAGCTAAAATAATATAATCTATGAGTCAATTTGAGTAAATTTCTTGCGAAAATTAAGCAGCGGAGGTACATCAATCCAGTCTTTAATGAAATTAACTGTCTCGACCCTTACTTCGTGGAATATGCTCATATTAGTGTTTTTAAATGAAACTCACGGTCTCTAGTTAATTCCACAATATGATAAAAGTTATTGAAAATTCTAAAAAAATGACAATTGTTTCGATAAATCAATATCATCGTCAGAATGACAGAAGTTACATTTCATTTTATGCCTACCTGATGTTTAGTAGTTATTTTTGGCTAGACCAAGAAGTAACCTAACTTGTGATTGGCTTAATATATGTTTATAGAAAAAAGAAGAAGATGTGATATTACAAATATTGAAGCTCAGATATTATTAGCCCTATGGTGATATCCTGGATATCATTTTTCCAATTATGATCAGTATAACTGTGCAATGATATAGAAAACCAGGAAAACTATATCTGCTGATCTTTATAATTATCACTTAAGAAGACAGTGACAATTTCATTCAATTCTAGCCACCCTATGTCACACAGACTAGCAGCATATAATTCAATTATACATAGAGCTTTTTCAGTTCCTATGAACAAATGTAATTTTGATAGAGAGATTAATACAATTAGACAAATAGCAACATCTAACGGTTATCCATTAGATATGATAAATAAGCTAATTAGTGAAAAAGAAGAAAAAGTGGCATTACAACTAATATGTCCTAAACAAGCTGATGAAATTAAAACTTATAAAACCATCACATATGCAGGAAATATTTCTAATAATATTTCAAAGATATTATCTTCAGCAACGAATACAACAATTTCTTTTAAAACAGAAAGTAACGTTAGTACAAAATTGTTAAATGTAAAAACAAAAATATCACTATTAAAGAAGTCAGGTATATATAAACTCAAATGTCCAGAATGTAATGCTGTCTATTTGGGTCAGACCCTTAGGAATTTTGAAATACGATACAGTGAGCACTCACGAGCATACAGATTAAAACAACCAGATAAATCCCACTACGCAAAACATCGACTTGACACCAATCATTCATTGACACCTAACACAGAACTAGAAATGCTGCATATTTGTGAAAAGAAACAAGAACTGAATTTCCTTGAAGAACTGGGAATTAGAAGACATTTAAGAAACCCACAATATGAAGTTGTCAATGAACAGTTAAATCTAGGGAGTTCTCCACTAATAAACTGTTTTCTTAAGTGATAATTGTAAAGATCAGCAGATATAGTTTTCCTGGTTTTCTATATCATTGCACAGTTATACTGATCTTAATTGGAAAAATGATATCCAGGATATCACCATAGGGCTAATAATATCTAAGCTTCAATATTTGTAATATCACATCTTCTTCTTTTTTCTATAAACATATATTAATCCAATCACAAGTTAGGTTACTTCTTGGTCCAGCCCACAAAAACTACTAAACATCAGGTAGGCATAAAATGAAATGTAACTTCTGTCATTCTGACGATGATATTGATTTATCGAAATAATTGTCAATTTTTTAGAACTTTCAATAACTTTTATTATATTGTGGAATTAACTAGAGACCGTGAGCTTCATTCGAAAACGCCAGTCTTTAATGTTTGATTGGTTTATGAAATGCGTTTTCTGTAGTTAATCTAAATTTTGGTGTACCTATCAAAAAATGGATGTGATTTAGCAGTTTTAACGCAAAAACAAGAAAATTTACAGATTAATCCTAAAACACTAAGATTTGTCAGTTTTTTTCTTGTTTTTTTCTATTTTAGATTGAACTAATTTATTTGGCATAGATTAAGGAATTTCTTATTTCAATAAGTTGATTTGATTCACCTTATCAAAGCATTTCTTTCCGTGTAGAAGCCGAGATACAGCAACTTTTTGCGCCGCGCTCGATTTGAAGCGTCGATTTCAACTTTACAAAATCACGTGAAAAAATGATAAAATCTTAAACATTGTTCATTATAACTATTGTGTAGTATAGTTTAGAGGTCTAAGTAGTTGTAAAAAAATCGGCGCCTATTACAACTCAAAAATGTAAGCCTGGCATGAACGCAAAAATGACCTTAATTTTTTCGCGGAAATTAATTAACAATTAATTCATGTAAAAACTATCAGGCCAGTTTAATCAGCCTTAGGCATATTGTTTTATACTATAATAAGGTTCTCAAATCCCAATTTATATCGTGATTTGACGATTTCTTATCTGCGAAACAAATGCTTTAAAAAAACTCGTTTTTTAGCTACTTTCTTTGCATTTATCGCCATTTCTCAACGAAAAAATTGAATACATCGATTTTAAACCAATTTTATCTTGTATAGAACTTCATAAACAACAAATTCGTAAGTATACTTTTTTCTCTATCTTGCATATTTGAAGAGTTATATTAAGAAATATCGGAAAAAATGAGCGATTTTTGCGTTATTCTGCAGTTTATGATTTTTCCTGCAAATAGCACAACTTTTTCAGCTGGCAGACCTGCATATTTTCTTTTCTTAGATGATTTCCCAGCAATTCCAACCAATATCTAATCTACGTCACGAAACAGCCATGTCAAACTGTAGTGCTCCTGGCCTATTTAACTGATTTCATATTTTAGGAATGCATTCTGTAGAATTCCTTAACCAGTTGATGATTGTTGGAGCGTGGGTGGGTGGTCGTGGTGCTTAGGTAACTTAATTGATTTTTTTCCTTTTTCCTCTGTTTATTCCAGCTTTTATGCAGAAAAAAATGGATTCTAAAACTGAACAGCAGTTGTTGAAATGATTTGAAGAGCTTCATGCAACTGACACTGAGAAATCTGACATTGGAGACGCCCCTTCTGAGCATAGTGTTCATGCAACTGATATTGAGCAAGCTGATGACTTTATGCCCCAAAAATAAGCAAGTGCTAATTTCACCTCAGTGGATAGGAAAAGATGGGACAACATGACTAAAGCATAAGCCAAGCATTCCTCTCGCTAAAATACGTGCACTAAACATCATATTAAAACTTCCTCGTATGAAGCCTACAGGAAAATTTGTTCAAAAAGTAAAGTTGTGGATTGTTGGTAACTATTTTTCCCCCATGGCCTCATTTCAGAAATTTTAACTTATATCATCCAAGAATTGGATATAATACGATCATCTCATGAACGGCCCAAATATTGCTTATCAATAGATTTTGAAGAAGTATCGGCGTTTATAGGACTGTTTAATATGGCCAACATAAAGAAGACTCAGCACGTAAACGCAGATGCGCTATGGTCCGAATATGGAAAAACACCGGATTTCTTTGCCGCTGTAATGTCCAAAAGAAGAAGTTTCGGAGGAAGGAGTAACCCGAAAGAGAAGCACTCTGGCGGTGTATTCCTAGAATGGATCATTCCAAAAAATTCCTACGGAACTTTAACACCGGTAGATGCAAAAAGTATTTGTATCTCAGTAAAAATGAGCTACATCTCCTCACGGGCTTTCTTACAGGACACTGCCGCCTTAGGAAGCACATAATGAGAATAGGTCTAGCAGAAACTGGCGAGTGCAGATTCTGTGGCGAGGAGGAAAAAACTCCGGATTACCTTGTTCTAGAATACCTGGCCATTGCAAGCTATCGCAAAGAATACTTCTCACCAGAAAGTTGTAGTAGCGAGGATCTAACATCCTTGAAGCTTTCCCAAATTCTGAGAATGGAAAGCAACTTGTAAAAGTAGCGAGAACAGATCTGATAGAGGGGTACAATAAACCTTAAGAATGCAGTAATAAAAATCTAATCTAATGTTCAGAAGACGTTTTCATTTACTTGCAAGCGATAAGATTCGATAATGTAGCTACAAAGTTTGAAAGATCAAGGATAGACAATCTATCACCAATAAGATCAGTGTTTGACCAATTTGTCAAACGCTGTTCTTCACCATTGACGAAATGCTAGAGGCTTTTAAGGAACGTAGCCACTTCTAACTGTATATTCCCAACAAGCCCACAAAATATGGGATCAAAATATATACGCGTCAATTCCAAGACTTTCTATGTCCATAGTTAACAAAGTAAAGTATCTTGGTATCATGATAGATCATAATTTGAGATGAGATCAGCATATACAATATATATTAAAGAAGCTACGTTGCATTCTATTTAAATTCAAGGAAATATGTAAAATACTTAACTTAAAACAAAGAAAAATAGTTTATAGAGGTCTAGTGGAACCACACATTAATTATGGAATGATAGGATGGGGCGGAGTTCCTAAGACGCACCTACTACCATTAGAATTCCTTCAACAACGTTTTCTTAGGAAAATTCTTCACCGAGGTTATGATTGTCCAAGTAACACATTATATAGGGAAAGCGAAATATTTGGTCCTAGGTAAATATTTTTTATAAATGTATGTGTTATTCAACATACACATAAGATGGAACTGAGAACTCCAGGCCACCAATACGAATCGCGAAATAAAACAACATTTATTACACCACATACGCAAAAAACGGTTGGTCAAAAAAACTATACCTATTTAGGGCCTAAATTGTATAATTCACTTCCGAGTGAAGTTAGGGAAGTCGCCATACTATCATTATACAAAAGAAAATTAAGAGATTTTGTCAGCAGTAAGCCGAGAGATTTTATAAATAACTTGATTGATTAAAATGAAGCAAAGGCTATATATAGAAAAGAGTTATAGTGAAAATAGTCCTATATCTTCAGTGTTTTTATTTTTATATCTTTTACAATTTTATATTTCTTATAAATTCCATATTGTTTATAGTTTACAGCTCTGATTAGATTTAAGATATTGATAAGTTATATTACAAAAAATTATATACAGTTTAATTGTTTAATGTATTTTTGCCACATACAAGTAAACTTAGTTTTACCTCATGGTTAACAGTTCATTTGTACTTTTTTATTTATAAAATTTTCTATCTGTAGATGAATGGTACGAGTAAACATTATTATTATTATTATAACATAGTAATTTATACTGGAAACAGTCAAACGATGCTTACCAAATACCTAATGATGCTGCAAGTGTAGTCAAACGACTAATTAAAACTATTGACTAATCTGGACCCAACGTTACTGCAGATAACTATTTCAGATCTGTTCCACTGGCTAATGATTTGTTTATCGATTACAATTGAATATTTGGGGCACAATACGAAAAAATAAACGACAGATTCCAACTCGGCGTAATGAAGTCCTATACAGAGTAGCATGTTCATCTTTGGAGTTTCTCCCAACCGTTGTGAGCTAGCTTCATTTGTTCCAAAAAAAATATGCTAATGGTTTCTTCTCTACATTATGATGACTCAATTGACGCCGAACCCGCGAAAAAAAATCATAAATAATTACGTTTTATAACCTCACGAAAGGGGGAGTTGACGTTGACAGAAGGAAACCCGAATATTCTGTAACCCCAAGTTTGCAGTCGTTGGCCTTTGTCCCTACTCCTCAGCTTGTAAAATATCGCCACTGTAAATTCACAAATTATTTCCAAAAGCAACACCGATGTCGTATCAACACGCAGAAAATTTATTAACTTGTTGTCCAAGCAACTTATACCACCTCATCTTGTACGGCGAGTTTCAATTACAACGTTTCCATTCAATCTTCGACAAAGGATAGAGAACCCTTAGAGTAATAATGAATATAGAGAAGGCTATTCATTTATAAACAAGTTTATTTTTGCGGCCAAAAATTCTAAACGCCAGTAGTGAAATAATTAATGAATTACAAAAAGTGGGGATGGTATTGTAGATACATGGCCTTGGTAATTTCGGCTGGTTTTCTGACAAACTTGGCACCGACGAACCATGATAATCCAAAAACATTAAATTAATTAACTTAAAAGTTTATTTTGTCACTAATAGTCTTGCAAAACACATCAAAACGGAAGAACTAAATGTTTACTCTCTAGTCGTAATGGCGCTCGTATAAACAAACCACGTTTGACATTATTTACTACTATACTACGGCGTATTCGAAATGATCATCGTTCACACTCTGACGATATTTGCATCTCTCTTTATATGGTAATTAAACAAGGACAAAACTACTAAATAGATTTCTATTGACACATTAAACAGGTACTTGAAATTTTGGGCAATGTTGCCACTTTTAGTTATAACCATAAAGGTACAACAAATACTTGTTTAAAAATTATATAAGAATATGCCTTTATTAAATAAAATTCAAGTATTATTAAATAATTTTAAAAGTAGTGACTCAAATGCATAAATTAGTATGACTTTTTTTATTTGCATAACTTTTTAACACAAATTCAATTAAACTTCTTATTTCATTTTTCCTGCAACTAAAGAGACTTTGTGAATATGGCAAAGCAGTGGAAGTGTCCTCAAGTGAGATTAGAATGTGACTCGATGATTGGGGCAAGAAAAAATCAAAACAAACATATCTATTTCATTTGTTAATCTGAGAAAGAACCAAATAATAGCCCGAAAGCCAAGGTATAGATCAATTCATAACAAAACCTAACCCATTTTAAGGGTAACAGATACGAATGAGATAGTAACCACGGATACCTAAGAAAAAACGGTACTTACCAGAAAAAGAGGAATAATATTGAAAAGTAGTCGAGAAATAAAGTACCAGGAACAAATATAACGAATATAGGAGACAGGAGACTCGGTAGCCATAAACAAATAAAAGACGTATCACACAAGATTAAGAGATATTATAGTAAGATGCTTGGAAATGCACCACCTGCAATGACAGTATAAGACGAAGATGTATGGCCAAAACTGGTCTACGAGTAAAAAAGATATCGCACCTCCGGCGAAACAACGACGTAAGTGCAAATTTTCCCCAAAGTCACATTTCGATGTCAAATTATTGCAAAATCTTCAATCGTACTGGGACTACACAGACATTATTGTGTTTGTACAAACTGTCAGTAGATGTCGCCCATGTCTTTGTGCAAATGGCGCGAAAGTTATTCGCTCTTGGAACTACAATGTCCGAGTGGTTAGTTGTGCGCGATACTTGAAGAAGAGTGCATGTGCTTGGAACTACACTGCCGCAAAGGTAGATATGACAATAATTAAAATATTATTTTGGAGCAACAAAGACTTAAATGTTCTTTTTGTCATTGCTGTTTCATTTAAAACGGTAATAAAAAACAATGCTATATTAATATTTTTGTAATCCTCAAATATAAATAAAAATATTATATTTTAATTATTGGTCCTGGTAGGCCCCACCCGTGGCAATATGTAATTCTACTCCACCCGTGTAAAGGAGGATAGAAGAAGTCTGGTATATAAAAACTTAAATGACCAGAATGTAAAGCTGTCTATTTGGGTCAAACACTTAGAAATTTTAAAATAAGACACAGTGAACTCTTACACATTGAAACAACCAGAGATATCCCACTACGCAAAACATCCACTAGAATCCAATCATTCATTGACACCTAACACAGAACTAGAAGTACTATATATTTGTGATAAGAAACCAGAACTGGATTCATGTGAAAAGTTGGAAATTAGAAGACACTTAAGAGAATTACAATATGATATCGTCAATGAACAGATAAATCTAGGGAGTTCTCCACTTTTAAACAGGCTTCTTAAGTAATAATTGTAAAGATCAGCAGATATAATTTTCCTGGTTTCCTATAACATTGCACAGTTACTGATCTTAAATGGGAAAATCGTATCCAGGTTATATCTAAGCTTTAATATTCGTAATATCTATCTTCTTCTTGTTTCTATTCATATATATTAAGTCTCTACTGATTAAACATCAGGTAGACATCACATGAAACGTAACTGTAAATGTAAGCAATATTGAAACAATTGTTAAATTTTTACCATTTTTTCAATATATTGTGGAATTATTTTGAAACAGCTAGTTTTATTTAAAAAAAAACTCTTGTGTAATATGTTAGTTTAGATCTCTATTTTTGAAAAATAACGGGTTTGGCATTGGTTCGACGGTGCTTGGAAAATGAATGCTGCAGAATGGAAAAAAATACTTGTCCAGCAAAGCTGAAACTTTTTTTATAAGTTCAGAACAAGCAAAAAAGAGAAAAACACTAGACTAGAATTGTTTGGGGCGGGAGAAGTTATCTGGTCAGCGATGGAAGGAACCACGCACTATGTTAGTTTCTCACATAAGAGCGCCCCACAACTACGCATACATATTTTCTACAAAGAATATTTTTGCCACACAGGAAAATCGCCATGTTTTTGGACTTTTCTTAGCGGAAAACGGTAGGAATCGAGAAAAGGGCCGGTACTGTGTACTACTAGTTGCTCATCAAATTTATGTATTACTACAAATTTTACTCAAGTTCCTAACTCTTCTTTGAAATTATGCATCATTATGTAATGTACCTAATCACCTAAATTAATCTAATTATTGTTTCCTACATTGTTATAATCATATAATTGCATCTAATTTACCGCACACAAAAGTAGTATTAAAGAGATTTAGATTAGATTAGATTTTAACGTGATTACATTGTACTACAACTTTAAGGTTTATTGTGCCCCAAGTCCTCTTAAATACTTGAAATATTATTATGTAACTAGATTCACAATCTTTGTTTCAAAAATCAATTTATTCGGTATACCGGGAATTTAACTTTAAGATAGCGAAACGCCGTAAATATTAGAAACGTAAGCTTACTATAACGGATAAACCACGATGTTTAAGGGCACTTGAAATTACATAACTCTATTATTAATCAATTCAATTATAAATATTACTGAGAATTCTAGTTTGGATAACGTGAATAAGAAACACGATTTTTCAACATTCTCACGATCTTTTGTCTATGGTAAACTTACAAAATGAATATAATCACAAATTACAAATGAAACGAATTTATTCGTAAACTCGTTAATATATCGATAATATATAGGTATGATATCATCAGCAAAAGCCAACAATAGTTTTGAACCATGATTAGCAAAACCTTCAGTTAGTTCCGATATTATTTTACCAACCGCATACTTCAAGGCCAAACTGAATAGCAACGGTGAGAGGGGATCTCCTCGTCTGAGTCCTGATGTTCTCTCCTAAATGGAGTTGATGTTCTGCTTCCTATCCCTACCTGTGCATATGAGTTTACCACACACATTTGTGTTATCTCTACCAATTTTCTTGGGATGCCTAGCATTGCCACCCACAACCTACTTATTTTTCTAGACTCATATGCTTGCTGGAAATCAACAAAGATTTGGTGAACATCCCGGTTCAATTCCCAGCTCATTTCTAATATTTGTCTGATCGTAAATATTTGATCTGTCGTGGACCTTCCAGCTCGAAACCCGCATTTATAGTCGCCGATAAAGTCTTCCGCATAAGGGGTCAACCTTCTCAGTAGTATGGTTGCCAATACTTTGTATGTTGTGTTGATAAGAGATATTCCTCTATAATTTCTAAATTTTTCTTTGTTTCCTTTCTTATGTATAGGTATTATTATACTTCCGCTCCAATCTCTAGGCATTTTCCGCTGTACCCATATATTCTGGATCATTTCATAGATTTTTTGGTGTAAAACATTTCCTCCCTTTTTTAACAACTCTGCATTTATACCATCATTTCCTGGTGCTTTATGATCATTGAGATATGTTATCGCATTTTTTACTTCTTGGAGTGTTGGTGGTGGTATTATTATATCCGCTGAGTGGAAGGTAATGTCTTTTTCTTCCTCTGTCTCCCTTTGAATATTTAGTATTTGTTCAAAGTACTCCTTCCATCGTTCAACAATTTCCGTTTCCATCATTATCAGTTCTCCACTTTCATTTCTCATGCCATTCGTTCCTCCTACACTCCCATTCCTCCTCACTCTCTTTACTTCCCTAAAGAACTTCCTTGTCTTATTCATCCCCCTATCCCTGTCTATTTCCCGTATTTGGTGTTCTAAGTAGTTCTTCTTTTTATTTCTGAGTAATCTCCTTGTCTGTGCTTTTGTTTTGTGAAATTCTTCATTTTTCTCATTCGTAGGGTTTATTAGCATTGTCAGTCTCTTATTTATTTTCAATTCCAGCGCTTCTTCACATTCTCTGTCGAACCACTTTCTTTTGGGACGCGTCTTCTTTTTCCAATGGTTTCTGTCCCTGCTTCTTCTATGACTGTTGTCACTTGCTACCATAATTCCTCTAGCTCTTTATTATCTACCTCGTGTCTTAGGCACTCGAATTTTTTGCTCGAGGCCATTTGGTACTCACGTTCCTTTGTATGTTCTTGAAAAGCTTCTACGTCCCATCCTTCTCTTGACTCTTTTTGTTGAGGTTTCTGTGTTGTTATTCTCGTTCTCAGCCTGGATTTAACTAGGAAGTGATCAGTATCGCTGTCTGCTCCTCTCATACTTCGTGCACTGATGATGCTACTAGAGTGTCTTGCATCTATGAGAATGTGGTCTATTTGGTTTCGCGTTGTTCCGTCATTTGAAACCCATGTGGTTTTATATATGCTATTTCTTTCAAATTGTGTGGATTTTACTACCATTGTATTGAATATTGCAAATTCTGATAACCGATGCCCATTATCATTCGTTATGTCGTGTAGGCTATGTATTCCTACCACCTCTCTGTGATACTCGTCTTTTCCCAGTTTACCGTTACAATCTCCCATCACTACCCTGATATCATGCCTTGGAGCTGCCCTATACTGTTGATCCAGTAGCTCATAATATGCATCTTTCTTCTCCTCCTATGTACACTATTTACATTAAAATCAGATCGTGGAATAAGTGTGACCGTTCCTACCTTTTTTGAATATTTTGGGTTATCAGTTTCAGTTTCATTATAATTATTTACTATTACCTGATCAATGTGACGTTTCCAAATCAATCTATGGTCTGTTTTTACATTAGGGAAAGGGGGGCACATTCAACCCTGGGGCACTTTCAACCAGTGTCGATTTTTACGGAATTAATTTGAATTTACCGCCGATAAAATTCATACGTACCCGTTAGTAGACCCTCAACCACTACCAGTAAGGTTTGTTGATGGTGTGTGCTTGTTGTGCGAAAAATAAAATAAATCGTGATTTTACCTAATTCAAGGTAAGTTTTGTCGTGTCAGAAAATTAGTCTCTGTCCGTTCTTATAAATACTATCGAATTTTTCCACTAATATCGTTTCATAGCACATATATTTAGAGTTAAATTTTGGGATAGCCCTAACCTAAAAATGTTACTTTGAGAATTAGAGAGTGTTTGTTGTTCAAAGTCACTGTGGGGCAGATTTCACCACCTAAGAATGGGGCACTTTCAATCAGTTTAAAGTGCCCCACTAATGATTTTCAATTACATTTGAATTTGAAATTATTAGAGATTTCGTTAGCAATACACTATCCATTAAGAAAAGTTGTATAAACCTGGCATTAATTTGATTATTGTTTGAAAATAGGTAAATTTCTTTTCAGATGGTCCGAACATATAAAAAAAACGACGAGAACGGAAATCAACGAAAAAAACATGACTAATGCAATTAAAAACGTATTAAGTAGAAGAATGTCAGAAAGAGAAGCTGCTACAACATTTAATATCAAACGATACACCCTACATTCCTTAATTAAAAAAATTAAAACAGAATATCCTACAGAAGAGTTACTAGCCAGTAAATTCAATGAAGACTCTGGGAACGAAAGCGACAGCTCCAATGAGAACAAAAATCTTCATTCCAGCAAATATACGGTTTCTCAAGTTTTTCAAAGAGTCAGGAAGATGAGCTCGTAAAATATATTCAGCTTTCTTCTAACATGAATTATGGTCTAACATATAAGCAGATAAGAACATTAGCTTATGACTATTCGAGCGTTTTGCCCGGATGCAAGATTCCTGACAAGTGGAAGGCATCGATTGGCTTAGGGGCTTTATGAAGAGAAATAAACAACAAATATCTCTAAGAAAACCAGAAAGCACTAGTTTAGCCCGATCAACTGGGTTTAATAAAAAAAATGTGTCAGAATTCTTCGAAAATTATACTTTTGCATTTCAAAAGTATAAGTTCTTTCTCCAAAAACTTCTTTGACCACACCTTGGCACCAATTTGGAGTATTAACCCTAAAATCGCGTATAAAAACATTATCATTAATTTTAAAATATGTTTGTCTCTTCCCTTTAAAATATTGTTTTTGTTTGAAATGTTTATTTTCGATAACCGATTTTGTCGACGGCAATAACAAATCAAACCAGTTGCGCATTGATCTGCCCAACAAAATTTTAGACGGAGCTTCCCTTGTAGTTGTATGAGAAGTGTTTCTATAATGAAATAGAAAACGGTTAATAATAAAATTAGAATCTAAATTTTTATTTTCACTTTTGGCTTTTAAAAAGGCTTTTTTAAGAATCTTAACTCCACTTTCACCTAATCCATTGGTTAATTTAGGTAAGGTTCACCTGTTAGATGTTGTATTCCCCTTAATTTTAAAAATGTTTGAAATTCATCCGAAATTAAAGTGGTCGAATTATCGAAACAAATTTGGAAAGCTAAACCAAATCTACTAAATAAATCAGGAATTTTTTATAGTACTCGCAGCCGTTATATCGCGCATTCGAAAACATTCAATCCATTTTGAGGTTACGTCCTCAACTACCAAGAAATTTTTATTAAAAACGACCAAAAAAATCGGCTTGTAACCTAGTCCATGGTTGCTCCGGCCATTTCCAGGTTGACAATAATGATTTGGGTGGTTTGTTCGAGTAAAGTGCACAAGCTTTGCAATTTTGAGATTGTTCTTCAATCTGTTTGTCAATTTAATGCCAACAAACATATTATCGTGCAAGTGCCTTCACTATGACGATACCCATATAAGTACTATGCAATTATTTTAAAATTGAAGTATGAAATTTTATTGGGATAATGAATCTGTAATCCCATAATAAACAGTTTTGTTCCATTTTTTTTTTATAAAATATGGTTGTATTTTCCTTGAAGGACAAGTAGAATGCCATGTCCTTTCAATGAAATATATTCAATTAAGTCGGAACCATATGGAAAACTTTTTTATTCTTAGTTTTATGAAGAAAAGTTATTCCTCATACAAAGTTGTGCATGGTTCAAAACCTGGAATGCACTCACCAGATATCAAAAATTTGTTAGTCGTATACGAGGTATGTAAAAAATATGAATTTTTGCTCAACAGTAAAGTACTTTCATTTTTGAGAATATTGACAACTGTTATCAAAAAAAGTTGATGATTATTGAAAATTATTGTCAGTTATCCAATATTATTCATCTGCCATGAAAAAAATTTTTTTCTGTGTTTATTAACTTTTATGTATCAGCATTGCCCTGACAAATTCAGGAGATTAGCAATTTGCGTATAGAACGATTTGTTATCTAGGATGCAAACGTCAAATCGCTAGTTAGATTCTATAAAATACGAGAAATGGCGGTTCGGTTAAGTAACGAGGAGAAAATTGAAATAGTGTTGATTGTGGGAGATAATTATAAGACTCATCGAGAAGCAGTAGCTATATTTAACCACAGACATCAGAATAGAAATATTCAGCAATCGACAGTTTCAAAAATTATAAATAAATTTAAGACATCTGGAAGTGTTCACAATAATTTTAACCCTTAACTGGTGATCCTAATAATACATACATACATGATGACCATGAGTCTGATAGAATCCTAGCAAAAAAAACGGATTTTTTCAATCGTTTTGAAAAAATATTGAAATAACATTTTTTTTATTAATAAAGCAATATTGTTATGATATTTTAACATTTATTGAAACGAAAAAATTAAGTTTCAAGTAAATAAATAAATAAAAAATAAAAACATTTTTTCTTATACAAAATTAATATAAGGCATATTCCAAAAAAAATCTGAACCATATGCAAATTAACATAATAAGTGTTTAAAAATAAGTATATTTTGGATAGAAAATGTAAAAAAGTTACAAAATATAGATTCTACACAAAACCTGCAAACCACTGAAAGAGAAAAAAAATATATCAGTCTCGCTCCTGTCTGGCACAATTTTCACAGATCTTTCGCGAACACTGCAAGCAAATGGGCTTTGGACACTAAGTGCATAGATATGAAGTCTTTTTTCTTAATTTGGATGGGCAGATGTGGCAATACTTTCTTATTTCAAGCTTTTCTTTTTGTTTATTAGCAGTATTTTCGGGAATGTCAAGGATATTTCCAATAAGTTGTTTTAGTTGCCTTTGTATCGTTGGTATTTCAAACCTTCTATTTTTTTTTTATATATATCAATCGCATCAACCACGTAGGGTTATTAGCGAGTTAAAATGATGGAAGTTCACTTATTGTAGCTTGGTTGTAGTCACTATATTTTGCTACTTAATTTGCAGTCTTTTAGGTAGTTTAAAAGTTTTTTAGTTTCTTGCTTTTCTTGTAATAGTTTTTTTAGTGATAGGGGTAGTTGATTCTTTTTCCGTTCCTTGTCGTATTTCGCACATTCGATTACCAGGTGTTTCACGGTTAACTCACTGTTACACATTTCGCACATTGGTTTATTTTTTCCTGCTAGTAAGTAGTCGTGTGTGATGCCGGTATGACCGATTCGAATACGAGAAAGGATCACTTGTTCTCTTCTATTTATGTTTTTACAGTTCCAACCGTGAGAATTTGTAGTGACTTCATATGATTTGTGTTGGTTATGTCTTGCTTCTTCCTGCCATTTATCGCAGATTTTGCTCTTGTAGAACGCTTTCAATTCAGTATGTACGGTAAAATCGTTCCTTTCTGATTGTTAATTGGTGAATGCATTTTTTGCTATTTGATCTACTCTCTCATTCCCTTCTATTCCAGTATGGGATGGGACCCACATGAATTTAATATGTATGCTGCTGTTTCTGCAATTATGTAGCTCTTTCTTGATCAGTATGGCTATAGGGTGATTAGAGTACAGTTGACGAAGTGCTGTTAGTGAACTTTGAGAGTCACATATTAAAAGGACATTTTTATGCTTGATTTTCTGGATTTTCTTGAGTGCTTCTAAGATGGCGAATAATTCAGCTGAATGAATAGATGTGAAGGGTGGGAGTATGTAGGATTTCGAAAAGTCCTCGGAGTAGAAGGCAGCCCCAATTTCATCTTGGTTTTTTGAAGCATCTGTGTATACCTTATAAATGCTACCGTATTTATTTAAGGCACTTAGGAATTCTTGTTTTATTCTGGCTGTTGGAGTCTCTGATTTATTAAGGTAGGCGAGGCTTAGGTCTAGGATAGGGAGTGTTATTGTCCATGGAGGAGGATAATTTATTGATGGGACGTCATAGATATTTGGGAAATGCGAATTTATTTTGTTTAAATATGTTTTGACTCTGTGATAGAAAGGAGGAGTAGTTGAGCTGGATAAAAATTTGGCTTTAAAACGATCAGATAAGACGTTGTGGGCTACTGGATTTCTTTTGTTTGATATTACAGAGACAGCATAAGAGATGCTTAGATATTCTCTTCGGTAAGAAAGCGGTAACTCTCCAGTCTCCCAATGTAAGCTTTGGATAGGACTTGTACGATGGGCACCCAAACAGATGCGAAGAGCTGTGTTTTGTATAACTTCCACTGACTGAAGAAGGCTTTTGTTGGCAGAGTTATAGGCAATCGCTCCGTAGTCAAGTTTTGATCTGATCAATGATTTATAGATGTGCAGTAAACTTGAGTAGTCTGCGCCCCAGTTTTTGAATGCTAGTGATCTGAGTAAATTAATTCCAGGTTGGCATTTTTTCTTCAATGTCAGAATGTGTGATTTCCATGTCAGCTTTTGGTCGAGTATCATTCCTAGAAAACTTATTTCTCTCACATAGTCTATTTTCTGTCCATAAAGGTACAAGTTTTCAAGTTGTGGTTGAGTCCTTTTCGAGAAACATAAAGCTTTGGTTTTTGTCGTGTTGAAACGCAGTCCACTTGTTTTTGACCAATCCTCTATTGTAGCTATTGTTTGTTCGATGGTTTTATGTATTGTAGTCATATTTTCCCCTCTGCAATAGATAACCAGGTCATCTGCATATAGTCTGCATTTCACGGGTGATTTACAGTTTGCTATAATTGAATTTATTGCTATGAGAAATAATGTCGTGCTGAGATTTGACCCTTGTGGAATGCCATTTTCTTGGGTGTTCAGCTGTGAGTATACGCCATCTACTCGTACTTGGTACTGTCGTTGATCTAGAAAGTTCGATATATATTTCAATATGTTACCCCGTATTGACCAGTCGTAAAGAGTTTTGATTATTGAGTATTTCCAGACTGTATCGTAGGCTTTACGAATATCAAAAAATACTCCGATGCAGTGCTGCTTTATTGCAAAGGCTTCATGGATCTCAGATTCTAGATCGATAAGATTGTCTAACGTGGAGCGATTTTTACGGAAGCCACACTGTTCGGGTATGATTAGTTTTTCTGATTCTAGGTGCCATAAAAGTCTGTTATTAATTATCTTCTCAAGAACTTTTCCCATGCTACAGGTGAGTGAAATTGGTCTATATGTTTCTGGATCTGATTTCGCTTTACTTGGCTTAGGAATGGGAATTATAATGGAAACTGTCCATTCTCTGGGATATACTTTCTTTGTTAAGATTAGGTTATATATCTTTAGTAAATGTTCTTTGGTTTGTTTACTTAGATTTCTTAGAAAAATGAGTGGAATATTATCAGGACCTGGGCTGGAGTTTTTAGAGTTTTGGAGTGAATTTCCAAGTTCGTCAATGGTTATTGCATAGTTCAAACTGTTCGTTTGCTGGTTATTATTATTATAGTCAATTTCTTGCTGCTCTGCTTTGTTTTTATGATTCAAAAAATCTGGTGTGTAGTTTGAGTTGCTTGAGTTTTTTTGATATTCACTTGATAAGATGTTTGTTATTTCATTTTGGTTTTTATAAATAGTGTTATTTATCTCCAGAAAGTTTATTGTATTGGATTGTTTTGGTTTGGATATCCTTTTGACTTTTTCCCATATAGTGGACATTGGAGTTGAGCTGTTTATTGTTGAAACATACTCTTCCCATGATTCCCGTTTCGCTTTTTTTATTGTGTATCTGGCTTTGGCTCTCAATCGTTTGAATTCAATTGAATTTTGTTCCGTCTTGCTTCTTTTGAATCTGTTAACAGCTTCTTTCGATTTCTTCACAGCCTCTTTGCACTCCAAGTTCCACCAGGGAACCGTTTGGTGTTTGTTATTGTGTTCGTACCGTCCAATATGTTTATCTGCTGATTGCGTTATCAATTCTGTGATAAAGTGTACTTCTTGATCAATATCCGCATCTTCCTTTAACTCGTGGAGATTTTCTTGTATAAATTCTTGGAATTCGTTCCAATTTGCTGATTTTATTTTCCATTTTGTTATTGGGTCCGGTGTATTTTCCGGTTCGCTGCTAATTATTATGGGATAGTGGTCACTATCATATAAATACGTTGATACATCCCAATTAAGTATTTGTGAGAGAGATGGGTGACATATTGTTAGGTCGATTGCTGAATCTTCACCAGTTCTTATGTCATGTCTGGTTTTTTGGCCGTCATTTAGGAGGTTAAGATTGTACTTTTCTAATAGATTTTCAATTTTTTTTCCGAAAGGTGTCTGCTTAGTAGAGCCCCAGATATAGTTGTGGGCATTAAAGTCTCCCACTATTATCTGAGGAGCTGGAATTTGGCTCAGCAGCTCAGTGAGTTCTTCTGTAGTAGGTTCCTGATTTGGGGGAATGTATATGTTACACAATGAAAAGGTCATTGTATCTTTCACTCTAACGGCGACTGCTTCAATAGTAGTTTTTAGATGAATTGATGTTGCATCTATTGTATTTCTAATATATGTTGCTACACCTCCACTGGCTATTCTTGCATTTTCTCGATTTTTAGAGAAACAATTATAATTTTTTAGATTATGGATTCTATTGTTTTTGAAATTGGTTTCTTGTAGGCATATTAGCATGGGCTTGTATTTTGAAATTATTAATTGCAAGTTTTCTAGGTGGGTATAGTCCCATTTATATTCCACTGAATTAAGGAAGTGAAGGTAAACAAGATTAATAGGTTTCAATAGAGGTATCTGTGTCCAGTTCTGTTTGGTATTCAGGGTTTATCTGTTTGAGAATTTTATTTTTAATTCGAGTGCATCTCATCTTCATTTTTTTATCCTTTAAATAGGGGTATATTGTGGTAAGTAGGTTCGTGACTTCCGTTATTTCTTCGGTGTACATTTTCACGATACTGAGAGGATCTGTACACCCTTCACAATTTTCAAAAAAATCTATAAGTTCTTCATAGGTTAGAGGATAATTGATATCTGTATTCTTGAAAAGCGCTTTAGTGTGACTTAACATTTCTCCTATTGATTTTTTTGGTTTTTTGTTTTCGGTTTGTTTTATTTTCTTTCCATTATTTGTTGGTTTTACAAATGTAGGTAGGTGTTCAGTTGTTGTTGGTGATGGGGAACGTTCTGTTGATGTTCTTTTATTTTGTGGTTTGGTTGTTTCGATTTCATTTCTGTTGACAGTCGGTGTGTTGTCTTTACTATTTTCGGTGTGTTTAACTACTTGGGTATTCATTGTTTGAGGTTCGGAAATTTGTTCTGAGTTTTGGTTATTTGATTGATCCTGTTGATATTGTGAAATGTTGTTTGTTTCTTCTTCAGTTTGATTGTCGGCTGGATTTTCTGGTGATGATTCTGTTGATGGGTTAAAGTGAGTTGAAGTGATTGCTCTATTTGGGCTGTTTTTTGTTGTATGCGTAGTTTGTTTACATTGTAAGCATTCTTGATTATCAATGGACAAAAATATCCTATATGAGGTTTGTTCATATGTGCTTAAAAATGAATCGGGAAGGGACTGGTTATTGAATGGAGATATAAATATTTGTCTTCTAAAACTTAGGATATGTTGAAATGCTGGGTCTGAGATTCCTATTCGCAAGAAAGATAAGGGTGAAAGAGGATTGATCCCTAGATTTTTAAGTTCATATTCAAGGACTGAGTGGGGGATAGAGGGACAAACATTGGATAATATTAATCTTTGACTAGGAGTGACTAGTCGACGTGCCTGTAGTATTTGTTGGTTTATTTGGATTTTACCGTGATTGTTGATGAATGTGTTCACTAAATTTTCATTTGCCAAATAAATACATATTCTGTTGTTTGATAGCTTTGAGCAAAAAGTTATGTTATTTGGTTGGATTGTTTGGCATAGTGCCTTTAGGTAGTCTTCTAGCCTAGTGTTTTCGATTGCGTCGAATAGTATAGCTTGATTTCTGGATGGGAAATTGTTTGTTCTGGTTTGTTGGTTTGCTACTGAGGAATATGTTTTGGGTTGTTGTGTTGTGTTATTAGTGGGTGTACACCCTATTTGAGATATGTTGTCATCCATTTTTAAGTATCATTTAGGTTTTCCTTAATACGGATCTGGCGAAGTATTTTCTGTTATTTATATCTGATATTTAATTCATATTCACTTCTAGTTAATGTGTTGTTTTACTAATGTTTTAATAGGAAGTTAACCTGATATTCTTACTTGCTTGTTTTGGTACACTTCGAAAATATTTACTAATTACTTTTTAACTACTTAATCGTTTCGGAGCGCACAACTGTACTGTACAAAGGTTTAACACCCAGAACATTCTATTTAAATGTGAGGAAACTAGCTCATCTGCCAGGGTTTCTATAAACCTGAATCTAGTCCAATTATTTGTGAGTACAGAAGTAAACATAATGTAGGAATCAACACCACATATGTCTATTATTTTATGAAAAATAACCATAGGCCATCTACGTGTTCTGCGGCTACAGGAATATTTTACACATTTTTCATCCTCCACACCTCCTTTGGTCAAGTTATAAAAAGAATTTATTTCTGGTAATCCATTCTCTGGATCGACTTCTATAGAGTGATGCATGGAAGAAATTATTATTACAGCCTTGTTTTTCTTAGGTGTACGGGATAGAAGTGTTATGTCTTTTGTAAATCCATATAAAGTGTCGCTTTCATTAAGATTTCGTTGCTGAAGAAACTGTGGGGGAATTTCTTTTTTATTTTTCCTAACTGTGCCAACGTAGGTAAGCTTATTTTTTTGTAAATGATGCACTAACTCAATTGAACTAAACCAATTATCGGCAGTCACATTTCTATTAGTATTGTAGATATGTTTGACCAGTCTAATTACTGCTTGAGAAGGTATGCTCATTTTTCTTTCTTCGGGTGTCAGGCTAAATCCATCTGAACCTTTTCCAGCATAAATGTAGGCGTTGTGTAGATACCCAGTTCGTGCATCAGTCATGCATAACATTTGTATCCCATATTTTCAGGGTTTGTTGGGAATATACATTTTAAATTGACATCTTCCTCCAAACCCTAAAAGCATCTCGTCTACGCACACATTGGCTCCAACTTTATATGCGTTTTATGAATTGCGGATAAATAAATCAAAAAATTCTTGGATAGCAGCAGCTGAATTTTCCTTTGCTCTTTGTTCTCGGTCCGAGGCATCGTCAAATCTTAAACCAGCCATTAGGGCTAGAAAACGCTTCTGTGACATAACTGCTCTGAATATGGGCCTTCCTTTCCCGTTCGTAGCAAAAAGTCTCCGTACATCCTCATGATTTGACTTGTATATGGATGTATATAGAAGCAGTCCCAAAAAAGCTCTGAATTCTCTTTCGTCGGTATCAGCCAACTCGGCTCTTTTTTTATTATATGTTGGCCGAAAAGTTACGAGTTTTTCGTTTGTTCTCTTGACAACATGACTATACATATATGGCGAAGACATTTTATTGAAGTAATAAACAGGACTCTCTGACTTTTTTACATGTGAACAGATTGATGAAAGTACAATTATATTATGAGCGCCTGTACGGACTTTTCTGGTTGGCTCTTTCTTATTCCACTTAAACCTATTTTTTCCATAGTAATAATTATTGGAATTGACGCTCTCTTCCTCGTCTTCGCTGGATATCGTTTCCGGGTCATGTTCTGCTTCATTTTCACTCATTTCTTGTTCACTATCCGTAAAATAATCACTGTTTATACAGTATTCTTCGTCCACATCATCATCACTTATATCACTGTTCACCTCATTAAACCATTATGTGCATACTTCCTCGAAATCGTCGTCTATTGCGCTTACAGTGGGGCGAGAACAAGTCATATTTATAATATCGCTAATGGTGACCTTGCGTCTACTAGACTCCGCGATGTGAATAATTCTAAAATGAAACTACGGACGGATCTCCCACTAAGACATCTGTAAGAACACTAGAGGCTATGAAGGTACACGAAACGGCCGCTCGCCACGTATTTGTGGTGGGAAATGCCGACGCGTAAACGATCTTGCGGAGTCTGTGAGACGAATGGTCACCAGTTAAGGGTTAATAAAAAACGTCAGAAGAGGTTTGCCAGTGAGGACACGCAATTACAAGTGATGTTATCTGTAGTAGAACACCCTAAAATGTCATTGAGAAAAAGAATGTCTTTGATCCGAAATGAAGTAAGTAGAGGGACAATGGCAAATATTATAAAAAATAACAGTTATCATCCATACAAACCCCAGTTTGTGCATACATTGAAAGATAGAGATTATGACAGACGGTTTGAATTCTGCTCGTTGATACAAGGAGAGTTAAAAGAGTATCCCTTCTTATTGAGAAATATAGTTTTAACCGATGAGTCAACATTCACATCTAATGGAACTATCAGTTCACAAAATTGTCGCTGGTGGTGTGACAGTAGTCCTCACTTTACCATCAAAACACGACACCAATATTCTTTTTTTTTTCTCGTTTTTTGGCTTTGGGAGTTGGATCCCATTGAGCCACGAAATATTAAGACCAATATTCATTTAATAGTCCGGGAAAGTAAGGTCGAAAAATCTGTTAACTATCAAAACTTTCCCATAACTGATTCAAGTGATTTATGCTCGTGTCATTCCTGGATGTGTTCTTACAAAAAAATCGTGGAGATGAAAATTGAAGCAAATCTTATGCTCTTGAAAATGACGTAAATAGTTTTTTCAAAAAAAATTTTTCCGATCTTAAATTTTCCAAAAATTGAAAAAATTATATTTTTGGTTGGTAATTATGAATAAAATATTAATATCGAGGTCAAAACATAGATAAACATAGAGGGAAATCTTCTAAAAATATACATTTTTTCAGACTTGGAAAATTCAAAATGGCGGCTGCGCAAATTGGACACAATTTTTTTTTTCAATCGCGTCTAAATTTATGAACATTAACGATATTGAGAAACGGTTTGTTGCAATCGACAGAGTGAAAGTTTTATTTTTATAAATAACATAAACAACATTTTTAAAAAAATGTTTACATAATTTTTTAGACCATTTACCGAAAATAAAAATTTTTACATATAGTTTTTTCTCATTTTGGCGTTGAAAAATGTTTTAAAAATATCTTTTTACGTTATAAATATGTTTGTTTCTTAAAGACGAGTATTTTGAAATAAAAATTTTTCAGATAAACAAATTTAAAATCTGCTAGATACTGTCATAATATTATTTGAAATTTTCAAATTTTGATCAGTTCGCTAGGTTGTTGAATCCCAACTAAACTTAAACACAATTTTTCATTTTTCTACCGTTAATTGGTCCATTCAAAAGAGAACAGTAATCCTAGCTCGCTCGGCCAAACGGTGCGGCGGCAGCTGCTTGGCGTTCTGGGAACTTAATAGACGAACCACTAATTGTGTAGTAAGAGATGGTGGATATGTTGAGGCTTTAGTCAATTGAAACAGAAAATAAGTTATTTTACTTCCATTTTTTCATTATCTTTCGTTCAAATATTGAAAAATAACTATTTGAAGGATTCATTATATTGTTATGAATGTTATTTACTACTTATTAGTTAACTTGTTTATCTTTTCATTTGCAAAATAAAATATTATGATATGTATGCATTAACTATTCAACTGCAATGTACATTGTTGCATAACTTGATAAAGAACCGAAAGGATATCACTTTCAATAAAATAGCTGATTACAAGATTTATTTATACCAAAAAATATTTTTTCATGGCAGAAGGACCATATTGGTTAGGTTAGGCAATATCTGACAATAGTTTTTTAATAACAATTTTCAATTTTGTAAAAAATAAAAGTACTTTACTACTCTTGGGTGAAAATCATGTTTTTTTACGAACCTCGTATATGACTGATAAAAGTTGTCATCTGATGGTTGAATTTTACGTTTTAGATCATGCAAAACTTTTTATGAAGAATGACTTTTTTCGTAAAACTAAAAATAAAAAAGTTTCCCACATGGTTCCGCCTTAATTGGACACATTGTATAATTTTACTAAGAATAACATCCTTCGCTGTCTCTTTTTCTATAGAGTGAACATTCGAAATCTTCAATATAGGGGAAAAGAGGATAAGATAACGACGGTAAGCTTAAAAAATTCATAAAACTGTTTTTTTAAAAGGTTCTTTATTAAATATTTTGATGCCCTTGTACAAAGAAATAGAAAAATACATGTAAAATGCTGGCCGATGTCCTGGCAGTTTTTCTCCTTCTTTGTGTACCCCGTCCTAGATTACTATGGCTCCTTGTCGAAGCATCATCCATAGATATTCATTGTATACAACAACTTTGTCCCGTAACGTGTTTATGACTCCTAGCATATTTCGGCTGTGTATTCCTTGAAAAGTAGCTAAAAAACAGGGTCTCAAAACAATATGGGGTTTAGTTTTCGAGAAAGCAACATGACTGAAGTTGATTTTTAATATTTTGTTAATTGTTTATTTAGATTGATTTACACTTATGTATGAAATAGGCTTGGAGTTAATCAACCTTGTTATGTAATTAGTGTTCCATGCACCCACTATCTCGGATGCCTTCTGCGCTATTTGCGTCTATGAGATTCTTTAGAAGATCATCTGGCAGACAGAAATTATAAAAATTCGATGAAATTTTTGTTATAAAGTCTTTGATAGTGGGCATATCGGCTTTTTCATGTAACCAAGAGTTTTTGGGTAATTTGGGATAGCAGTTATGTATTATTGCCATCCGTAAACACTTGTTTTGAACCACTTGCAGGGAGTGGAAATTATGTTTAGTCCCGTCATAATAAACGGGAGCTGCGTATGTAAGTATAGGGCGTATAATGTATTTGTATGTAAGTATTTTGTTATGACTTGTTAAGGTACTGTGTGTACAAATGAGTGGATATAGTTTTCCCATTGCAACCTTGGCCTTGCGTACCTGTTGCATAAGATGTGCGTTCGCATTTGTATTGCCTTGAACCGTATATCCTAAGTATTTTAGGGTACTACTTGGCTGTATAATATGCCCATCTACGCAAAGCTGAGATTGCAATGGGGTGTTTTTATTAGTTATTCTCTTGAGTAATAAATAGTCTGTTTTAGATGCGTTAATAACTAATTTGTGTTTGTGTAAATAAGGTAAAATTATCGTGTTTATGTGTGTTTGTACTGTTTCCAATGCGTGGTTTGGATTCTGTGCTGTGGCTACAAAAGTGTCATCGGCATACATTGCAGTTAACAATTGTGGGGAGGTTGGGAGATCGTGGATGAATAGGGAGTATAGCAAAGGCGATAATACAGAGCCTTGCGAAACTCCAGCTTTCATTGTGTAAGGTCCAGCTGAATGATTATCAATGTTTGAATAAAATTTTCGATTGGTTAGATAGGAATTTAATATTTTAATTAAGTAATTCGGAACTTCGATTTTTATCAATTTGTTCATTAAACCCTCGAGCCATACGGAGTCAAAGGCCTTCTGTATATCCAGTGTGACCATAATAGCTTTATCCTTTCTTAGGAAACCCTCCCTTATATAATGTGTTACCCTAATTATTTGCGCTACCGTGCTGTGGCCGCTTCTGAATCCGTATTGCTCTGAGGGTAAAATGTTTTGTTTATCGATAAATTGTCGTAGTCTATATAAAATTATTTTGTCTATCACCTTTGCTATATTGTTGAGAAGGGAGATTGGTCGATAGCTATCTACATAACATGATTGTTTATTTGCTTTGACAATGGGAATGACGTTGGCTATCTTAAGCATATCGAGATATTGTCCTGTTTTGATAATAAAATTTGTTATGTATGTTGGTTGTACTATTGCTTTTTTTGGAATGTTTTTCAATAGTATGTCGTGTATCGTGTCTGTTCCAGGGGCTGTTTTGTTTTTCAGCTGTTGTATGGTGTTATATATTTCAGTGCAAGTTGTTAAATTATTTGTATTTGTTGTGTTGAGCGAATGTATGTATTGTTTAACTGTGTTTGTTATGTTTTGATGAAATTGGGTGTGTTGTGTGTGATTAACAAAGTTGCTTTGAAAATACTCTCCGAACTGTTCTGCTATTTCGGGGGTGTTATAATATGTTTGACCATTGCATGTAATTTTATTTATTTCATTGTATTTATTTTTAAAGTGCCGGGCGATTTTCCATAAAGAATTATCGTCTGGTTTTAGGGTTTTTAAAAATGTTGACCATTCGTTATTTTTATGATCTTTTATTAATTGATTAATTAGCTGTTGGTATTGTTTATGTGGTCCGATCATGTGCTCTCAGTATCCAAACGTGCAAATACCAGACTTTATCTTATTAGGAAATGCTTCTCAAAAGTATCCTTTCAGAGCTTCTGCAAATTGTATGCTACTTACGTCAGACCTATCCTTGATTACGCCGGCCCAGTCTGGTACCCGGACTTGACTCGTGATAGAACGTTGCTGGAAAGTGTACAGCGGAAGGCTACCAGAGCTGCTTTTGGACCTGTAAGACCTTCATATGAAGAAAGATTATCCATGGCAAATCTTACCACGTTTTAGCTGCGTAGGATGCGAGGCGATCTTATTGTAGCCTTTCGAATTCTTAAATATAATTTTGGTAATCTAAATACAGTTTTCACCCTAAATACGGACACGAGACTTCGAGGACACCAGTTCAAGTTAAAAAAAGGAAATTTTGCGGTTAGATCGAGACAAAACTTTTTACCAAACAGAATTTTCAATATTTGGAATGATTTGGACAGTGAAATTGTCTCAGCAACAAGTGTCAACATATTCAAAAATAGACTAGATCAGTGTTACTTATTTAATAACTTTTAGAGCTTAATCGTAATTTATTCTTCCTCTCATTTGTTTGTTCACTACTAGTAGGTATTTCTTTTGAAATGTATTTTTTTTGGGCTTAATAGGAGCCAGCTCCACTGCCCTCATTTGTTTGTAATAATAATAATAATAATAATAATAATAATAATAATAAAGACATTGATATTCCTGAGTCAACCTACCGATTAATGCAAAAATCTGTAATCCTGGATGCGACAAACATTGTTAGGTCATTTCTAGAATAGTGACACCCAACGAAAGTCTTGCTGTTGAGGCCGACTGTCGTTGAAACACGCCGGGTGTAAATCCGGTGACACAAAAAGGAAAATAATAATAATAATAATAATAATAATAATATTTTACAAAATTTTCAGATGTCATCCATCCAGAAGAATGAGCTACTGCCATGGTTCCTTCGGGTACTCCACGTTTAAGAGCTGGTTGCATATTTGCTCTTTGAAATAGGAACGGTGGTATGAAGTTTCCAATAGCATTCATGCCACAAACATCAGTAACGGTAACTCTTCTTTCTGCTGAAGAAATCTTAACCACTCGACGATTGCCTCTTGGAGTTAATACTTTGGGATCCTTGGTAGGTACTGGGGAAAACCCGGTCTCATCTATATTATAAATCTGAGTAGCACAATATGAATATTTTTGATGAAGTACTTTGCACAACTTGAAGAAGGCTTCCACGTTGACTTTGTTAAATGCCATTAATCTAGCAGTACAAGTTGCTTCTGGTTTACGGAGTGATAGATTAAATTTCTTCATAAATGCTTCTGGAAATTATTTTCCAGCCTTTTTATTAGTAGTGATGAATCTATCGGCAACTCCACAGTGAACAGCAAAATCGAATGAAATTTTTCTAAACTGATCTCTGATTAAACCAAATGCCCGTTTATCTATATCTAAGACGTATTTTTGCAGTTGGTTTAATTGTTCATCCGAAAATGTTGGTTTGAAACGACCAGCTTTCTCAGGAAAATTCTGTAATACAAAAGGAGACGTTGATAAAAAAAACTGAAATATATAGGATACACAGGATATTTTTTAGCACATCTTCATGAAGTAGCATCTGGAATATTATATGCTTTTGAGGCTGCATTAACACTCAACTGTTGTTTTTTTACTTCAGTCAGTGCCATTTTCATGTTATCTTTCGACCATGATTGCCTGTTAGTTTTTCGTTTGTATATTTTACCCATATTTATTTGAACCTGTAATTAAAAACCTGACCTAATAGTAATTTTTAGTTACGTCGGGTAAGATGACGAACAACCCGTCATCATCTTACCCGCAAGTGCCATTTTTATTATTAAAAATCATAGAGTCAAATTTGTTATTTGAGACAAATATTTTTTATGATTAAGTTATTCGCAAAAGATATTAGTTTCGAATAAAAAATTAACAGTTAACAAATACTTACAAAAAATCGTAAAAACTGCTTTTCCGGAAGCACAAATATTCGTTGCAACAACATCCGATCAGTACCAACGCTTGTATCTTGCTGAACTCTGGCCGTATTGTGCTTGCACTCAAACGCGGAAAGAATAGGACCATGTTTTCTGTTTTGACTGAAGCCGGTGTTGCCAAGCTCGTACATTCAGGAAATATCGGGAATTCGGCATCTTACCCGATTCGTCATCTTACCCCACTTTCCCCTAATTTAAATATGAATAATAAAATTCTGAGCTTGAGAATGAAGTATATTCTTCTTTTTCGGGATTAACAGGAAGTCTGGATAAACAATCTGCAGCATTATCTTTACTTTTAACGTAAACTGTCATACGAAAAAGCCGGTAAAATATGAGGCCATATTTGTATTCGATTGGCTGCAGAAACTGGTAAACCCTTTTTAATGCCAAAAATGGTTAATAAAGGTTTAAGGTCAGTGCATCAAATAAATATTTGACCATAGAGATATTGAAAAAAATCATTGACGCCAAAAATAATGGCTATAGCCTCTTTTTCAATTTGATAATATTTTATTTTTCTGGATTTTAACAAAGTTGACTCAAAAACAATTGTTTTTTCCGTTCTATCCTTGTAAACATGGGAAAGAGGAGCTCTCAGAGCAAACTGAGAAGCATCAACCGTTAGTTTTATTTTTTCGTCGGGATTAAAATGTACTCACACCGAAGAAGGTATCAACATAGCCTTAGCTTCTCCGAAACTTTTCGTACACTCAGGCGTCCAATTCCAATCTGAGTCTTTTTTAACATACAGTAAAGGGGTTTCAAAATTTGTGACGCATTCTTAATAAATTTAAAATGAAAATTAACCATTCCTAAACAGGATTTGAGTTCCGTAATGTTTTTGGAACCTTGGCTTTTTTAATAGCAGTAACTTGTTCGTCTAGCGCAGTGGTCGCTAACCTGTCGATCGCGAGCTACCGGTAGCTCGCGGAGGCAATTCTGGTAGCTCTCACAACGATTTTAATTTAAAAAATACAAACTGCAAAAATCAGAGAAGCTTCCGAAAATTCCACAATAAATTTAATTGTCATAATATTAAACATAAACAGCGGCAACGTTGCGGTGAGTGATCTGCCGCTGACGCCATCAAGATAGAATCGGCTAGAACCGACCAGCCGGACCAGCGCGTTAGTATTCGAGAACGATTAGGATTGCTTTGAACGGGATAAATACACACGGTGCGGTGACATTGCGCTTAATTTAAAACTGAACGCGTAACCAACGTCCAGCGGTTGTGTTAAGTAAGTAATGTTTATTTATTTTGAAAGAAAGAAAAAAAATTTACAATTACAGTTACAAATTAAATAAACATAAATAATCACAGAAGCTCTAATAGGAAAGAACCTGAGCTTGTGTGTGATGCATTTATGTGTGCAGCTATGGTCAATCTATACATAAGTTCTTATATTTAAAATAGACGTAAAGTTTAATATTTAAAATCCAAACCAAAAACTAGAGTAGAAAAAATAACTGTAATATAGAGGTAAGTATCTTTCAGAGATTATTTACTATATTTCTAAATATGTGTCTCTCTTTACTAAGAATCCATTTCTTAATTTTCATTCTGAATATATGTAATTTTTTTATTTGTTTCAGAGAATGTGTAATTAAGTTGTATAGTTTTGCTCCTATGTAATCAAAGAATCGCCGTTTAATATTTTTTTCGCATTTGGGTATTTTTACAATATTTTTGTCTCTAGTCCGCGTATTGTATTGATGTTCACATTCTGCTAATTCTATTTTCCTGTTAAAAATAGCTAGAAGTATTCGTTGACAGTAAAGCTGTCTTATATCAAGATTTTTGCTGATATCAAACAGACGATCGCTAGAGAAGGTGCGCTTTTTACCATGGATTATTTTCAGTATCCACTTTTGTAAAATATTAATTTTTTCTAGATGGTTATCATACACACCCCCCAACCCAGGATGCCATAGGATAACTGTGACTGAACGAGTGCAAAATACACTGTTTTTAGTAGAGAAGAACAGAAAATAATATTATGGCAAGCAGTTGTAAGAAGGTAAAGACATACTACTTTCATTCGGAATGGGAAGAACAATACTTTTTTACAGAAGTTAAAGATAAAACTGTGTTTCTCATGTAATACTTCGGTCTCCGTTGCTAAAAAAGAAAATATTGAGAGTCATCATAAAACTGTACATTCTAATTTTGAAAAATCATTCCCACTACATTCTACCGTCAGAAAGGAGAAACTGAAACAGTTAATTGGACAATTAATATTTTTAAGAACAGTCGACAAAAATAAGGCTGCAACTGAAGCATCGTACCGTGTGTCCCAGATAATTGCACAAATAAAGAAACCTTATGAAGACGGGGAAATGATAAAACAGGCGTTTTTAGAAGCTGCTGATTCGTTATTTGCCAACTTTAGGAATAAAGACGAGATAGTTTCAGTTATAAAATCTATGCAACTTTCTGCTAATACAGTGATGAGACGTGTAGAAGTAATGAGCAATGATATTTTTTTATAGTTAAGAACTGACTGAATTTTTCACTTCAACTGGATGAATCAACAGATGTCGTTGACACTGCCCAGATGGCCGTGTTCGTCAGGATGGTTTTTAGTGATTTTACGATTAAAGGAGATCTTTTGAAGTTTATTCCACTGAAAGGACATACTACTGGACAGGAGTTGTTTTCTTATTTAAAAAATATTATTTCTTCCGAGAAAATTCCAATATCGAAAATGGTAGGCTTGACAACCGATGGCGCTCGAGCTATGGTGGGTTGTGATAAGGGTCTGGTAGCATTATGTCGTAAAGATGAAACTTTTCCGCAATTTCTCTGTTACCACTGCATTATCCATCAGCAAGAATTATGTGGAAATTTCCTGAAACTAAACAACGTTATGAAACTGCTGGTAAACATTGTGAACAAGATTAGAGCTAAGCGTTACAAAGAAGATTATTCAAAACCTTGGCCGATGAAGTTGACTGTCAATACAGGGACCTACTCCTCCACTCTGATGTCCGATGGTTAAGTGGAGGACGGGTGCTGAAACATTTTAATGATGTCCTATCTAGCATAGTTCAATTTTTCAAACAACGCGATGAACCGACTCCGGAACTATAAAATTCAATCTGGCTTAGAGATTTTGGTTTTCTCCTGGACATTACAGAGAAATTAAACGAACTTAATTTGCAGCTTCAGGGAAGAGACAAAGAACTAGCGGAAATGATTTCTGATATAAAAGCATTTATCAAAAAGCTGGAGTTTTGGGAACAAAACCTAACTAACAGCGATGCCAAGCATTTTCTATTATTTCAGAAAAAATATCTCAAAATCTATTAGAACCCTATGACAGCAAATATCATGTAGAAATAGTTTCTACCCTGAAGAATAACTTCAAAAATCGTTTTAATGATTTCAACGAAATGGCTTTAGCGCAGTTTGTTGTTTCACCCTTTATGGAAATTGGTATCCAACAGTTTGCAACTTGTGTTATGCAGAACTTTGGCGAAGACTTCGCAGCAACAGAAATGGAAGTAATTGAGTTTCAAAAAGATGTAGCCTTAAAATCGTTAGTTTCAAGTACCAAATGTATCTGACCTATTGTAAGTAAAGACAAATATTCAGTTCTATCCCGTGATTCCTTGAAAGTGAGAGCATTATTCAGTTCAACCTATTTGTGTGAATCGTGTTTTTCTATTATGAAGTTTATTAAGAACAAATATCGCAATCGACTTACAGATGAACATTTGGATAATTGTATTCGAATGGCTGTATCAAATTATACTGCAAACATTAAAAAAAATTATCGATGAGTCTGAGTGTCAGCCTTCTCATTGAACGTGCTTTTTTATTTTTCAATGTTTATGTTCATGATAGTGCGTTTCTTTTTTGTTGTTATTATTAACTATCTTTAAATCTTACGTGACATGCCGTTATAGCTGGATAAAAGTTTGTGTTTATTTTTCAAACACCTTCGTTTGGTAGGTAGGGATGTAGCTATGAACAAGTACGTACTAGTAATATTAGTTATTTTGTTATTAGTTCATTATTAGTACCTATGTATTATGTATTACCAGTTAAATAGTAAAATAAATACAAATAATGATAAATTAACTTTGGATTATTTCATATACGTTGCGTTACGTGGCTTCCGTGTGGGTAGCTCGCTGTTTATTCCAAAATTAACAAAGTAGCTCAACACATTGAGATGTTGGCGACCACTGGTCTAGCGTATGTAATCCAAATTTGTCAATTACACGACCTAAATATTTCAATTTTGAAAACATGTGCATTTGTATTTTTTTACTTTACGTCCACATTCATGAACACGCTTAAACACTTTTTCTAAACGCTACAGATGCCCATGATCGTCTTTACCTTTTAGTAAGATATCATCAAGGAAACAGACAACACCCGGAAAAACTAACGTTTGTTCCACCTTCTCAAATAAGTTAGTCATAGCCTTAGTTTGAGTCTTCATTATGCAGTAAACATTATGTAACCCTCTCGAGTGTAAAATCGATTTCTTGTAAATAAATATTTGTTCAATTGAATAATTTGTGTGATTATTGAAATCTATTGCAAATTAGTAAAATAAATACTTTAAGTACATAGTTGGAATCTCAATCTATTACAATTGATCTTTTGGTTTCGTTCAATTAAACGATAGAGTAGTTTAAATTAAAAATTAGCATATTTTTCCAAAAAAAAGTATTGTTTCGGTTGTGTTTACAATACATGTATTTTCAACAGATTGCATCAAAAATAATATTATTCATGTCCTCATAACGCTCTTTGCATAAATATTAGTTACCTTCAAATTTCAACCTTAACCTTAAACTTTTCTTTTTAGAATACATGTATGTCACCAAGGACAATGACAGTAATACATTATGAATGTAAAACGTAAACAAATATTGGTATAATATTTATGTTAATAGAATTCGTCAAGTATTCTACACACTACGTTACAAACTGTTTTTACTGTTTTCTTTTTCCTGTTCTAAGACATTCAAGATGCATTTAATTTATGACATGTGAACAATTTTATGAGATAGATTAATTGATAATTATGATAATTTATAAGTTTCAGGTGTATTCAATACATTTGTAGATAGGTGATTTCTCTCCTATGTAACATAATTTCAAACATAAATTTACAATACATATAGGGTGTCCTAACTAAAATTTGCACCCTCAATTTTGAGTTTTGTTCAAATTTTGAAACAGCTCAATTTTAACCTAGGGGGGCTCAATTTGTATAGTTGTTATTAGATAATATTCCTTTATGCTTTCAGTTTTTAATAATTCGCCACTGTTCAATGGCTTTATCAGGAGCGAACTAAAAGATTTATTGAATGAAACAATATATTAATAAAATATTTTAAAATTAGTACATACAGGAAAAAAACTACTTCCTTTTTTATTTTATATGAGGGGTTTTTATCATGACATTAGTCTAACCTACGGTATCAAAACTATGAGACTAATGAAACAATGGGCAAGTTTTAACATCAAACTAGCCAAAAACAACAACGTCGATGCAGAAATGGTGGCTTTTTCCTAAACACATTCAAGACAGTGTAAAAAACATCCATTATTTGTTATTTTCAAGTTTACAAACAATGATAGGAATATGAACAAAAAAGTAGACAATTTTATTTTGAATGTTTGTAGTAAAATGTTAGCATTGGTGATTTAAATAAAGTGTGGTAACATTTCTAGAATTAACAACAATATCAATACGATAAAATCACAAACCAAAAAAATAATGCCTTCCAACATCTTAGCTGAATTTGAAAAAGAGTCACAAAACTCATAAAATCGCATCCATAAAGCAGTGAAACAAAAATACATTTGCAAAATTAAAAAAACTCCAACTAAACGTCCCAACAGGCATAAAAATAGCATTTAAAGATAACCGTGAAGGATTTAAAAACATATCGAGAACATACATTCCCAAACATATATCTGATTTTCTATTTCTTGAACCGAAGTTTGGAGTAGAGTGCACTAAAACTGACGTAAAACTTGACACTTTTTAGGCAGACGCTGAAGATATCATAGACGTTACACCCACGGAAATGAAAGATCCCACTAAACAAGAAACATAACAAGTCTTTTTTGTGATGTTCCTTTTGGAGACTTTTCGTGATGTTTATTTAAAACGTTAATAAGATATTCCCTAATTGTCTTAATTTTATTACCAACTCTATTAACATCCATGTCAAGTAAATAAAACATATTTTTGATGTACACAATAATACTTGAATTCGCAGTTACATACACATCCTATGAACTTCTTTTTAGCACCTTCCTATAGGAAACTTTCATACGATGTTAATTGGTATACTTCTCACAAATGTCACATACAGAACGTTACTGTAATATATTACAAATTAACATGTTTCTAAGATGATCACATGTTGCAGTTACTTTTACATCTTTCGAAATAATTTTTAGTAACATCCTACTATTACGTCTGTACGATGTTAGTTCATGAAACTCTTAGTAAGTTCTCATATTAAACATCACAGAAACATAAAAAAAAGAAGAAAACAGTTGAGGAACCTTCGAACGAAACAAACAGTAGTTATCTGTGACAAGCATGAAATGGCAGATGGTTTTCAGTTATGTGTTATATTTTATTTTCAGGAAGCACATATTTTACAAGTAGTACTTGAATAAAGTGATCTTTGTTTTCGTTAGTTCATACTTAGCTACAGTTTCTATACTTAGTTATGATTCTTGTTATAATGGACGAACAACAGTTGTTATCGGTAAGTACCTATTCCAAAATCATAATTATTAAAACTCATTCAATACTTCAATCGGCGGAATTGTACACTAACATTATATAATAGAGTTTACAAAATAAGAGTTTTTTCAACTTTTGAAATATTTTAGTTGGTAAGTATATTTTAAAAACGATTCACAATATTTCAAATCCTAGATATGCATTATAACCTACAAAAAACTTAATTTTGCAATAGGGTAGATATTATTATTAATAATAAAACATGCTCATATGTTGGCAGATATTTGAATCTAGAAGAAAATATTTCCAATGTTCAAGATGTTTCAGAAGCTACTTACTTAAATAAAATAAAAAAGAAATAGTTGGTAATTATGTAATGAAAGGGAGTAACTATTTCAGATAGTCTGATACAGACATTGTATTAAACAGTACAAAAAATATTGAATCAAGTATCTCTAGTTCTACTTTTGTATTAGTAGTCATAGTCATCAATATAGTTTTGCAGAATTAGAAAATTGTGACAATATTACTAACAATTCTTGTGAACAATTAGAGACTGTTTAAGACCTTAAAAACAGAAATTTCTGTTAAAAGCTCATTTCTATTTGGAAATACACTGAATACAATAAAAGCTGTAGTTGTCCCTTACAATGGTACCTATATCAATCTAGTTGAAGAATATGTAACTTATGATACTGAATGCTCCAGTCAACAGAGTTCAATTATTTATTATTGTAGAAACACGGCTATTGGATAGTCAATTTGATACAATTAATTATAAACTCATTTAACTTGATACTGTGTTCATATCTCTGCTTCATAAGTAGTTTTTTTTGTATACAGTGTATTGATAATTATTAGATTTCATTTAGATACAATTACACGTTGTTAATATACAATTTGTTCCAGGATGAAAATAACAAGATGAGATTAGTATATTATTTTATACAGAAAAGGAGTATGAATTTTCATAGCACACCTGAATTTACCTGCCAAATGGAGTGAGGCATGTAATAGAAGGTAAATCATGAAAAGTCACTTCTCGAAATAAAATATGTTATTATTCCTTTGAAGAACCCCGCATGTATCTTACGGAAAATGGATCCCAGTCAATTGGCTGAAAATCAAGTTTGATGTAGTTTATGATGATCGATCAAAGGTCTCCATGGGAACAATTTGGTCTAAAGTAATTGTTTTATTAGCTGCTGTTCAGAACACCTTTAAATGTTTCACAGATAAGGATTTTGAAGTGTACGTTATGGAATGGTTGAGGCACTCGAAAAAGCCACTCTTGCGTAAGAAAAAGTAACCGTAAGTGAACGATAGAATTCTCTTTAATCAGATTGGATTTCTGTTGATGTAACGTAATGTTTCATTAAATCTTTATGGTGTAAAATTTTCATTAGTTTTAATATAATCAAAAAACTATTCAAATAAATTTTCTGTAAACTAGCTGTAATGTATGTGTATCCTTTAAACTTTATTAATTCAGTTTCATAGTATGTTACGTTATGGTAACTACAGATTAATATACCCTTTTTTATTCCTTGCTTTCACTGAATGCGTTCAATAGTTAACACTTTCCACACTTGTTATGTAATATGCTTACACAATTTTATTTTTTTTAGGTTGGATTCCCGGACAAGATATATTTTTTTAATTTTGTACCTGTTTTCTTCAAATTTACTGTACTGTTCATTAATAGTGAATAAACGTTTTTAATCCTTTATTGCTTTTTTTGCTATTTTATTTTAAATGTACAGGATGAACAACTAAGAACGACTGTAGGCCACATCTGAGAAAAGAATCATGGTACAACTTTCAAAAAAATTACATTTAGGTAATTGATCCTGAATAATTGCTGGAACATATTTTGCATGAATGAACACTCGACAACATAATACTCCAAAAAAATATACTAGAGGTGTCCTAAAAATACAATATTTGAAATCTTGATGAGATTATGAAAAAATTTAATTAAGGAGATTTTTTGCCATTATTCTTCAAATAATGGGTAGGGAAAGGTTCACAGTTATGAACAAACGTAAAACTTTTTCGTTTTTTAACCGATATTAATGATTTTAGCTGCATTTCAAAAAGTTTTTCTGTTTTATAAGATTGATAACAAAATTGAATAATTTTGTATCCACATGGAAATTTCAAATGTAAATTGAAGCATTTTTTCAATTTTTATATCTGATATTGTAAATCTTATATCTTGGAATAAATTCCTATTTTTTTAACCCCTTTTCATCAGAATTTAAAAAATGCCTCATTACATCTGAAATTTCCGAGAAAATGGGAAGTTTGTCGACTTTTTCACATGGCGTTGACAAAATTATTCAATTTTGTTATTTCTGCTAAACATATCTTATTAAAGAGGAAAAACTCTTTCAAATTACGCCAAGAACATGGATATCGATTGAAAAAAAAGTGTTACATTTGTTTTTTGCGTTGAACCTTCCCCCACCCCTTACTTGAAGAATAAGGACAAAAAGTCCCTAACTACATTTTTTCATAATCTCAACAATATATCAAAAATTGTATTTCTAGGATACCTTTAGTATGTCTTTTTTGGAGATAATCACAGTATTATGTCTTTAAGTGTTCATTCCACCCCATATATTAGGAACTCAAAAATATTTTCCAGCGATTTTTCAGGGTGATTTTCCTGAAGGTATTTTTTAAAGTTGTATCATGACTTTTTTTTTAAATATGGCCGACACTCGGCGTTATTAGTTGTTCACCCTGTATTTGCTGATTAGGCACAGAAACATCTATAGGATATCATCTAGAATGTTTGAGGTATATTATTTAGAGGTTTATGTAATGTCCATAGAACATCTACGAGAATACACTGTTTTGTTTTTGAAATGTCGCATTTAGATCATTGATAAGATGTTATTTATTAGAGATTACATTAACAAGATGTTAAAAGGCATTTCAGAATGTAACAGAAATGTTGTTTTTAGTTCGTTTCAAAGACTTCCTTTTGAAGAAGTTCTAGTAACATCACAGTAATGTAAAGAGGCAGCGCTCTAACATCGCTGAGAAGTTAAGTTGAAATATCACAAAAGTTAACAGCCACAAGCTGGGCATAAGCGGTTGTATAGATGTGCATGTGATGAGAACAAGAGGAAAAAAAGGAAAAACATTATCACAATGTAATGTTGAATTAACATAACTGTAATATTTATATGCATAGTGGGATATTATCAGATGTATAGCAAAAAATATATTTACCAATTTGTACAACAAGATAAATTAAAAAAACCAGCAATTTTCAACAAATTTTTCAAAGAGTCTAGGTCCTGTTTAAGAGAACCCTCAGTTATATATCCTGCAATCTGGCAAAGGTAGTTGCACGGTGGCTACGGATAAAAATGATCACAATAAAAAAACTAATTTGCTTTTAAATGGCACATTCACATACAAGTGAATAAATATAGATCCAACGACGTCTATTCAAAATAATTACAATGATCTAATTAAAACCTTAAAACAGAAAAAAAATTGACCGAACAACAAGCCCAACAATTAGGGGAAAGGCAGGTAAAATGACATACTTAGTGTTTGTCTCCACAAAAACTATGTCTATGTAAATATAAATAGAAAATTTTATTGTAAAGCGGGCAATATGAAATACAATAAAAAACTAAAATAGCTAAGTACTATGCTACTCAAGAAACAAAATAAGCATCACTAAAATATCAGTCACTAATTTTTGCACAGATCGCAAATAAAAAATTTTGATTCTGGCGACACACCTGCGCATTCTGCATGTGCCCATTTTTCACAAAATTGGTACCGTAACCACGATTCCTTAGATTTTGACCTACTGAAGAGGTCATTAGAATAGATACATGCACAGTCATCTTCTTCGCCGCTACCACCGAAGGGATCTTCTTCGCCACTTAATTCATCTTTCATTAGTTTTTCTCTCACCACATTTCTGTCGCTCTTTCTCTGTTGCTCTTGTTTCTTTTCTTTTTTTAACTTTCGGTTAATACATCTTGATAGCCACCAGTTTTGCGCTTAACAGCTTTTCTTTTATTACTCTAAGGAACTGGTGAGAGATCCTTCAGGATAGCCTCAATATGAATTTTTTCTGAAGTGGATGGACAACCTTGGTCATTATTTGCTGATTCCTTCATATAGTGATCATCAATATTTGGTAGTTCTTCTTCAGCAGCAGGTAATTCTTCAGGCAAATCGGTAGTTAGACTAGGCAAAAACATAAGTTCTGGAAAAATATTGGAATTAAGAGGTGATATCCCCGTTGAACGAAAACCACTTAATGCGTTCTCTAGTGTTGCTGTTTTTTCATATGCGTGTTTAAAAAGTTTGGATACTTAATAAATGCTAACAGTACGACCGGGATTCTTTCTCAACCATTGTGTGACTTCTTGGTTCTAATACTTATGGAGGGGGCCAAAAAATGCAACGTCCAAAGGTTGGAGGCGATGTGTACAGTGTGCAGGCAAGCAAACTAGTATCACAAAATTATTTTAAGCAAATTTCAAAGCTTCGTAGCTTTTATGACTTGAATGACCGTCTAGAATTGATAGAACTCTATTCTCGAAATTTGGTCTGACATGCTCAACAAAATGTCGCATCCATATTTGGAACACATCCCCCGTCATGTAGCCAGTTTCATTATGTAGTTTTAACGTCCCTACTTGTGCCCCGTCATACAAGGCAGGATTAAATATTTTCCTGGGAAATATTATTGCTGGTGGTACAAGTACGTATGTCCCTCCAGAACTAAAGCAGGCCACCTTGTATAGATACCTCTCTCTGCACTTGTGAGAGCGCCTACTTGCCTTTCCTGGCGAACACCTTTGGAGGGACTTGAACAGTTGTTATCGCAGATTCGTTCATATTAAAGACCATCGTGTTATGAATTTTATGTTCTTCGATAACTTGTTCAAGTTTATTAAAAAACTTTTCCACCTGGGGTTTATTGAAAGCCTCAGCTCTAGCAAGAGAGGTGGCTTCGGGGAGACGCAATGACAATTCAGAGTTACGTTGCCGAAAACCACGTAACCACCCTTTCCCATTCTCTTATTAAAAGAATGTTTTATCTTCTTTTTCTCAGCAACCTCGTATGCAAGCTTTCTTACGTCTGTTGTTGTTAATCCAAAAAAACGGGATTCCAAGTCCAGAATATGGTTAACTATTGCAGCTTCCACCTCTCCATTGATTACTGATTGTAAGGAGCACAAATGTTTTGTGGCATTTGTAGCAATTCTGTTTTTGTTAAGTCCTCGACGGCAGAGGGTAGCAGTTGGTACGTTGAAATGTTTACTTGCTTTCAACCAACCCATTTATTCATTACGAACAGCTTCTAAAGCTCGTTCCATGTCCGCAACATTTCAATTACCCCTAGTCGTATTTCGTTGATACGAATAAACCATCTGAAATAATTCTTCATTAGTTATAAAGAAAAGGGCGAGTAAGATGACATAGTAATTCATTTTACCCGTTATCTTGCTATGTCGTTTTACCCGTCTTGTTGTTTTTCACTACTAATGCTCGTAACAATAAAAGCAAAAAAATCAATTTAGGTTGTCTGTCATGAATATTCGTATTATTGAAATTAACTGTCTCGACCCTTACTTCGTGGAATATGCTCATATTAGTGTTTTTAAATGAAGCTCACGGTCTCTAGTTAATTCCACAATATAATAAAAGTTATTGAAAATTCTAATTGTCAATTTTTTAGAATTTTTAATGACTTATTATATTGTGGAATTAACTAGAGACCGTGAGTTTCATTTAAAAACACTAATATTCGTATTATTATTCTAACATATTCAAAGTAGTGTAAAAAACAATATTTATTGGTGAAATGTTAATTCGAATTATTACTTACATTGGAATCACAAACCCCCTTAACACAGATAATGCACTAACTACGTCAAACGTGCATCTATACACTTCAGACTACACTCAGCACAGCGTTGTCAATATTTACGCAAAATGGTGAGGGTTAGAGAACTTGAAGCCGGTTATATTTTCTGTAGGAAACAAAAGCCATTTTGCCCGACTATGTCGTATTACCCGCCGCTCCCCTACCTATCTATAATTCATCTTTTCCGAAATTATACTGCCTACCAAAAATTCACAAGCCCAATGTACCTCTACGCTCTCTAGCCAGTTCGATAAACTCCACTACTTATGAAATTTCCTAATTTCTATAAAACATATCTAAGGATGCTTTAGAAGATCGAACTAACTATAATGTTCAGGACTCGTTTTCTTTTGTCAACTTAGTAAGAGGTATTACTTTGCTAGACAATTATATTCTGATCTCTTGAGATGTTGTTCCACTTTTCTCCATCATTCCTACAGATTTGGTAATCGACATTTTACAGAAGAGATGGAACATGATTGAAAAGCACACTACATTATCCAAAGAAAGCTTCTTAATTCTCTTCAAATTCATAATAAACAATACCTACTTCAGTTTCAATAAAAAATTTTACCAGCAGAAGTTTGGAACTCCAATGGGTGATACAACGTCATTATCTAAAGTTCCTGTAAGAATTTTAACTGCTCCGGTTTCATCCGCAGAAACTGAAAGACCATTTAAAACATTATCGTTCATTCACCACAAAAGGCGAAACAGACTAACAACTGAGAGAGTTGGAAAAATCATGTCCATATCCCATAATTGAAAAATCAATTTTGAGTCCAATAAATCAGAATATCAACCGAAACTAACTACTTCGCATGCTGCACAACTTTTTCATGATGATTTATATTGTTGACAATGTTGATCAAAAGATTCAAAACTCCGCTTCTACTTTGATTGCAAGTGCAAGTAATGACGGTGAACAACGAGAAAGTTTAAGCAATATAGTTGGTGTTTTTGCTGAGAGTCTTAGGGAATTAGATTCAGATATAGACTTAGACACCCAGATGGACACGACATCGACATCAGAATCCGATTCTGAATTTGAATAACTGGACGATTAATTTTCTGAATTCTAAACTTGTTTTCGGTGCACGGATTGAATTGTGCATTGTGTTCGTTTTTATCACTCTATAGGTTTTTATCAAGAAATAGAATGTAATATTTTGTTTTGTTTAAAATTAAATAAACTTAATACTTGTTTATTATTTTGTTTTTTTTTAAATTTATTCAAAAGCTTATTTGTTAGACTGCGTTCACCAAAACAAAACAAATATAAGTGGGTATATACCGGGTTCGTGGTATTGACCCAAATTGCAATATACCCAGTATTTACCCATTGGGTATATACCCGGTATAAATTTTGGGTATCTACCCAAGTTTCAATATACCGCGTGTTATATTTGGTAACCCCGTATATGGTTCAACACTGTAGATGCTGACAGCGGACTTTATTATTTGTTTATTGTTGAATTATTATTGTACATATTTTTATTGCTGATATAGATAGTTTTGCTAGTTAATAAATTCATTTTACATATTCAGTCTGATGTCAACTGTTAAATAATAAAGATCGTAATAATAAAATAATATTGTGTAATTAATTTTTGAAAGTAGTTGTAATAAAGTAATAAAATTGTTTTTTAAAAATAAGTTCTCGATACGGAGACTTATAAGTGGCGCAGTCAGTAGGATTTTCGTAGGAAATCCATCGAGGACAATCCGTGAGTGTCAACTCTTTGACGAAAATCGAAACCAAACCAGTTCCAGTGGAATCCATCGTGGAAGCCAGGGGCACATCTTGAAGAAACCGTTGCTAGATACAGATAACGGATGTGGTAAGAATTTAGTTCATGTCAGACTCCTCTTCACCTATAGAATCCTTAAGTGAAATCGATAGCTCTGAAGAGTTCGATAACTTCGATAATTATTTTTCAAATTCAAACTTTATAGATAATAATATAATTAATAGTTTAAGCAATTTAACAATCAATATGCCGGTGCCAACTTTAGATATTAAAACTTTGTCTATTATTCCAAATTTTGATGGAAATGCAACTAAATTACATAGATTTATAAGTGTTACCGAATCTATTCTAACTCATTATTTTGATAGAGAAAATTTACATAATTTTCAAAATATTCTTTTGCTAAATGGTATTCTTAATAAATTAGAAGGTAGAGCGGAAGAAGTGGTAGCTATAAGTGGTTCAAATAGTAATTGGACAGATATAAAAAACACATTAATTTCAAACTTTGGGGATCAAAGAGATGAAAATTGTTTAAATCAGGACTTAGTAAATATGAGACAAAAAACCAATGAAACTACTTATCAATTTCACGAGAGAATTTTGCAGTTACTTAACACTATTTGTAATTATATTGATTTACATAGTCAAGGACTTGAAAGGGACTCAAAAAGATCATTCTTCACTAAACAAAGTTTAAAAACATTTCTCGCAGGTTTAAAGGAACCGCTAGGTCCTATAATTCGAGCTATGAGACCTAATAGTCTAGAACAAGCTATACAATTTATAAGAGAGGAAGATAATATTAATTATATTCAGAAAGGCCAACATTTTTCTAATAACATAAATTCTAATAATAGTGTGAGGAAATCTAATAATAATTCAAGGTATCATAATTCAATGCCTCAAAATTATAGACAAAATTATTGGCAGTATCCTAACCAACCTCCTATAAGAAACCCATCATATCAACAACCCTCAACGTCCCAACAATTTCCCAGAGGACCCATTCAAATACAACAGCATACAAATCCTCCTCATTCTCCTAGATATCCAAATAATAATCAAGTTTTTAGAAACTCCCAGAATGTATGGAAACCAAACCCGCAATACAAACCAAATCTCCCTACCCCTATGAGTACTTCGACTAGACAAACTTCAAATCATTTCAGATATCAAAACCATAATCATAACCGTAACCAAAAACCAAATTATATTGCCGAAGAAATATTTAACAGTAATACTTCAGATAATTCTAGGGATGAAAGCGAAATATCTCATTCTTCTAATCAAAATTACGAATATTATAGTGACGAAGTAGATGAAAATTATTCAGAAAATGGAAATTTTCAATTGGTTCACGAAATGGACGAAATGACATAATTGAATTAAATATTTCTACAAATGAACCAGAATTACCTTTTCTCAAGATTTCAAATCCTCCTCTAAAATTATTATTGAACTTGTTGTGTTAAATACTTCATCAAAACATTGAATCGTAATAAAAACATTATGAGCCAAGTTTGAGATAACGATTTAATAATATTACATCAACTTACTTGCTGTACAAACTATAGAGTTTGTTCTACAAGTTGAAGGAGATCCAGCTTCATTCCAGGGGATAACACAGGAGTAGAGTGAACAAAAACTTCCCAGTGTTGTGATCAGGTCAGTGTTTAAATAATTTATCCGGTTAACCGTTTTAAATTCAGACATAAATCACAAATTTGGCCAAATTTCACGTTGAGAATTTTATATGTATAATAATATTCGGAATAAAGGATTTAGGTTGTATTAATTTTGTTTAACATAAGTTTTTCTTCGCAGTTTATAATGCTTTTCGATTTTATGTTTGCTGGTAATTATAGTAACTAAATTATGAGTCATCTGGTTTTATTTGCATGTCAGCTGCTAAATATAGGAAAAGGCTTGATGCCATAGGAGTCGCATTGATGTGTTTCACATAATTTATTCACAGCTTTTGGAGGAGATGATTTTAATAGGATATTTATAAAGTGCAAATTTCATATATTTTTTATTCAATCCGGAACCCAACGGGAGTATAGAGTTCTCATGCTCTCCATTAAACCATTAAATTAATAATAAAATGAATCAAATTACCCTGAGCTAGCTATTCAATATTCAAATCATAGATGAATATAAAACATAGACAAATAATAAATAAACATAACCAGGTTTTACATAAATAAATATATAATATAGTATTAAATATATTATAATATATATATATTATATATATAAAATAACTTTTTACACTCGGAAAAAGGTTTTTTAAAAAATTATTTATTCAACAAAAGTTACAAGTTTCAAGATTCGAAGTAAATTCTAGACTGACTATATAAAATAAACAATTCAAAAAGGTAAAAAATACAATGTAAGCAAAAATAAGGTTCAACAGTTTATAAAACAACAGGTTATTACACAATATACTGTTTAAGCAATTTATTTAATATGTACTAAGTAATTTAAGGTATATAAGACCTCCCCCATTACATCGACGCACCCCCTGGAAGTTGAAATTTCATTTCTTGTAATTCCATTGGAGTTTCTTCTGATTTTCTTCTTTTCTGAATTTTCTTCAAGAGTAGCCAAATAATTATCAATACTCCGCTAGAATATAGAAATATAGTCCATATGCTAGGAATATGGAGATTTAATTGTTCTTCCTGAATTGGTGTCAATTCTTGCGAAGATATTTCTTTTAATTATAATTTTTTCAAATTTATTTCCAAAGGCTGGATTTTAAATTTATTAAAATGTGTCTGAAGTTTATTCAGTACCAGTGGTTGACCAGAAGTTCTATCTTGAAATATTAATTTTTGATTTTTAAAAGTTATTTTACATGGCGAATTTTTGATTAGGAAAATCCATTTTAAAATTTTGATTTCTGTGTCTTCTGAACATTTAATTATCAATTTTTCTTCTTCTACTACTACTACTAGGTATTGGTTCATTTCTGGTATAATTTCCAATTGATTTTCAATAATTTTGATTTTAGTGTATTCGCAGTTAGTAGAGTTTTCCATTAATAACAAACACTTTTGTAGGTAGAGGGTCTGGAGGATCTTCTCTACTTTCATTAGCTTTTGAAATAACTTTATCTCTAGTTCCTTGCAATGATTTATTTATTTTAGAATAAAGTAATTTCATTTTTTCTTTGTGATTATGAATATAATTATTTACTAATTGTCGATCAATATCTAAATGAAAAGAAGAGTTATTCTCTAAATGACCTGTAATAATTTCGTATGGTTTTAGTTTCGTTACAGAGTGAAGACTATTATTATATGCCAAAAGAGCATAATTTACTTTTATTTCAATAGGTTCTTTCTTAAAGTCGTTCTGATTATTTAAAAGTCTAATATGTTCAATAATTGTTGAATGAAATCGTTCGGCAATGCCGTTTGCTTCAAGATGTTGTGAACTGATAAAATAAATTTGAATTTTATGAGTTTCTAATAAATCTTTTACTAAACTATTTTTTAATTCTGTTCCGTTATCGGATATTATTTGTTCCGGTATACAATGATGGGTGAAATATCTAATTAAATCATTAACTATCTCTATACCTTGGGCTGAGTTCAATTTATACAACTGCCCGTATTTTGAATATGAGTGTATTATAGTTAGAAATTTCGTCTTTTCTAAAGGAATAGTGTCTAAATGTATTATTTGAAATGGTTTAATAGCTGTTGGGGTAATATTAAAATATGGTTTCACAGGTTTGCGATAATATTTTGTTATTTGACATATTTCGCATTCGTTAATGTACGTTTCAATAGAAGATCTTTGATTAGGCCAATAGTATCGAGATTTTAGATTATTTTCGGTTTCATCTAATTCTCTATGATTTCGTTTACTTTCATGATAGTTTTGTATCACTTCTTTGATTTCATTTAGAGGGATGTCAGTTAATTTTTTATTACATTTGATAAATGAAATGTGTGAATTTTTGAAATATGTTTGTATAACAGTGCTGAATTTTTCGTATAAGGAATCCTCGAAATAAATATGATATTTTGCTTTTGGTGCTATATATTCTTTCACAAAATTTATTACGCCTTGTTCAAAGTTATTTTTAGAAAGTTGTACTAGAATTCTTTGCTTACTTTCATATAATTCAATTATAGTTGGTACAGCTGGTTCAAAATTAACTTCAGAGATTGTAATTTGATTTTTTCCCACATTTACTGCAGATTCCGAAATAGGATTTTCTATGTTAGTGTGAATAGTATTATTATCTTCATCAATTTCGTCATTAAAATCTTCAGCTTCTACAATAAGTGATTCGGTTTCTACATTTTTATTTTTAGTATTATTCGGAAGTGAGTCATTAAATCTTTCCATATAAACTAATAATTTTTTGGGAGGATTATCCGAAGAATTTACTTCATTCATATTTAGCTGGATTCGTGATAAACAGTCACTATTAGTGTTCAATGCACCTTTCTTTTACACTATATCATAGTCGTGTTCCTCGAGTTTCAACCGCCATCTAACTAATTTAGAATTGGGTTCTTTTAAAGAAAATGACCATTGAAGTGGTTTATGATCTGTTACTATAGTGAATTTTCTTCCGAAAAGATATGGTCGGAAATATTTTACAGCCCAAACAACTGCAAGGCGTTCTTTTTCGATTGTTGAATAATCTACTTCAGAATCATTAAGTGTTCTGCTAGCATATGCCACAGGTAAATCGGTTCCGATTTTTCCTTGGCTGAGAACAGCGCCTAGTGCAAAATTGCTTGCGTCTGTTGTGAGATTAAATGGACGAGAAAAGTCCGGGTATTTTAAAATAGGATCATTTAATAACATATTTTTACAAGTATCAAAACAATTGATATAATCAGGATCTTTTATGTTAATTACTGCATTTTTCTTAAGACGATTAGTTAAAGGTTTAGTCAGTTTTGAAAAATCTTTAATGAATTTTCTATAATATCCAAGAAGTCCGAGAAAAGATTTAATTTCTTTACTAGTTTTTGGTATGGGAAATTTTTGAATAGCACTTATTTTATCAGTATTTGGTTTTACACCTTCAGGGGTAACAATATGTCCCAAATAAGCTACTTCCTTCCTCAAAAATTCGGATTTGTCAATTTGTATTTTAAAATTCGATTCGCGTAACCTCTTAAATACTTCTTTTAAATTATTTATGTGTCCTTGCAAGCTTGTACTGAATATAATGATATCGTCAAGATAAACTAAACATTTTTCGTTTTGAATACCTCTTAAAATGTTGTCCATCACTCTTTGAAAAGTTGCTGGAGCTCCCTTTAATCCGAATGGCATTCTCAAAAATTCCCAGTAGCCATTTTCAGTAGTAAAAGCCGTTTTGGGTATATCTTCTTCAGCCATCTCAAGTTGGTGAAATCCGGAGGCAAGATCCAAGGTAGTGAAGTATTGGCAACATCCTAATTTATCCAATAGATCAGTTTTGTTTGGTAATGGATATCTATCTCCAATAGTTATTTCGTTAAGCTTGCGATAGTCTACGACGACTCTGAATTTTTGTTTACCTGTAGAGTCCAATTTTTTTGGAACAAACCAAATACTACTCGAGTACGGTGAGGATGAGGCTCTTATGATATTTTGATCTAACATACTCTGTATTTGATTTTGGACTTCTTTTTTATACTTCTGGATATCTGTACGATTTAGTATAAATAGGTACATCATTTGTAGTTTTTATTTGATTCTTGATTTTACTAGTAAAAGTTAGTTGATTACCATCCACATGAAAAATATCAGAATATTCTTTAATTAATTTAAGAATAGCATTGCGTTCTTCAGAATTCATATGTTCTATTCGAACTTTATTAATATCAAATTTTAATTTTTCTGCATAAATAGCATTAAGATTAGGGCTCAAGGTTTGTTCGTATTCGTCGAACTGTTCAACCTCTAAAGGAGCACTTAAATCTACTTCTCTGACTCCAGAACCACAAATACGGCAGCCTGGGAGGATGAGGAGAATCACTACCCGACGGACGATGACTGGCGTATATCACGACAGATCATCGACGCGGACAGACTGAGGTGGGCCATCTTAGGCTTCTTCCCCTTTAAATCCCCGAGAACGGACGGTATTTATCCAGCCCTACTTCAGTGGGGCCTGGATGGCCTAATACCGCACCTGGTAGGAATCCTCAGATCTTCACTGGCACTGAGGTATATTCCAAAAGGTTGGAGAGAAGTCAAAGTCGTGTTCATACCAAAACCAGGAAGAATGGACTATTCCATCCCAAAAGCATATCGACCCATTAGCCTCACATCGTTTTCGATGAAGACTTTAGAGAGGCTGTGCGAACGAAACATAAGAGATGTGGTGATAACACGAAATCCACTGCATTCAAATCAACATGCATACACTCCAGGGAGATCCACGGATTCGGCTCTTCATCTCGTGTCGGGCCGCATCGAGAAATCGTTGGAAAATAAGGAGTCCACCCTGGGTGTATTCATAGACATAGAAGGCGTATTTGATAGAACCACTTTTCCTAAAATAACAAATGCACTTTCCAACAAGAATATCCCCCAAACAATAAATGGCTGGATATATAACATGCTCTCAAAAAGAGCAATCAAAATCAGTGTAGATGATGTAACCATCAGAGGCTTGGTTGTAAAAGGTTGTCCACAGGGAGGGGTGCTCTCACCACTACTATGGAACATGGTCTTAGACTCCTTGGTCAGCCACCTCAATGATAACAACTTCTACACAATAGCATACGCAGATGACCTAGTGATTCTGCTAACAGGAAGAGTCGAGGAGACACTCTGCGCTTTAATGCAGGAGGCCCTCAATATCATAGAACAATGGTGCAGAGACCATTCGCTGTCAATAAATCCAAAAAAGACTGAGATGGTCCTCTTCACGATTAAAAGGAAGCTTGCAAAACATCAAGCCCCAAAGCTCCTAGATTCCAAACTTAATTTCTCTTCAGAGGAGAAATATTTAGGGGTCACCTTTGACAGTAAGTTAACGTGGAACTCCCACTTAGAAAACAGAGTTAAAAAAGCATATATTTCTTATGAGCAGTGTCGTAGAACCATCGGCCGCCTCTGGGGAATGTCACCTAAGGTTGCTGCCTGGATCTACACTGCCATCATCAGACCTATGCTAACGTACGGTGCGATTGCCTGGGGAGCTAAGGCAAACCAGCTGACAGTCGTCCGTAAACTGGACCAAATCCAAAGAACAGCATGCCTCAACACAACATGAGGCATGAGAACTACACCAACAAGAGCTATGGAGGTAATCCTCGGTCTCACTCCCCTTGACATATACATCAAGGAGGTTGTTTTGATGACCTTGGCACGTCTGCGCTCTACTGGTATACAACCTGATGTAGGATCCGGTAAACTGAGACGTAACTTGTGGCATGAGGCCCTCAGGGAGATCCCACTGCTGCAGGCCAATACGGACTCGATTCCACCGCGATATGCCTTCAACAGGCCCTACAAGGTAATCTTTAAAAACAACTCACAAGACCTATTGGAAGAAGGCGCAATCCGCATCTTCAGAGACGGGTCTAAATCCAATGTGGGCTCAGGATGTGGTATTTTTTCCAGATCCCCGAATCTAAACATAAAATGGGCAATGGGCTGCAATGCAGGTGTTGCTCAAACAGAGCTCACTGCTATCTGCATCGCTGCTAAAGAGATTACCAAAAGGAAAACCACAGACAAACACTACTAGCCCTGAACAGACCACGTATTACATCAGGCCTAGTACTAGAATGTCACATGGCCTTAATCGAAGCCTGTAACAACAACACTGTCACTTTAGGCTGGATCAAGGGCCATGAGAAATCGAAAGGAAACCGTATTGCAAACTCGCTAGCCAGGAAGGCAGACTTCCAAAAACTCTTGGGACCTGGCACTTTCATTGGTCTATCGGCGTCAGCAACGGCCGACCAACTAAAAGAACACTCCCTGAATAAGTTTAAGGGTAGATGGGATGACGCATAAGGCTGCAGGCTTGCCAAGGAACTGCTATAGTACCCGGATAGCAAAGTAGCCAAAAAATACGTGACTATGAACAGGCGGAACCTACGAACAACCACGGGAATTCTGACTATCTAACACCCCACTTTGTAGAGAATGTGAAGAAGAAGATGAGACTGTCGAACACATTCTTTGTGAATGTCAGACACTCTCTCAATTTAGGTTTCAAGTATTCGGCGAGCACAGGCTAACATACGCCAATATGAGGGAACTTAATTCAGGCGACGTTATCGCCTACTTCAAGGAAGTAGGCTGGATGACGAGCTAGAAGGAAGTTTTGAACCTCAGAAGGATGCACAATGGGCCAATTGTGGCCTAAGTGCTGTGGGGCCACCCACACTTCAAACCTTTACAGATACAGATACAGAAATCTACTGTAAAATATGACTCAGGCGGATTAATAATAGTGCATACAGCTTGACTATTTTCCGCTTTTGTAAGACATTCCGGCATTTCTAATTTTCCGATTTTTGTATAAGGTATAATTATATCGCCATTATTAATATTATCAATATTCAATTTAATTATTTGTTCAGTTCGCGGAGGCACTACTATACAATTCGTGTTCTCGCTTCTGATTTCAAAATAATTTATTTTGATTTCACTATAAGGCGTAATTAAAACATTATTCACTAAATCAATAGTTGCATTCAATTTTTTCAGATTATCTAAACCTAACAAGCAATCAAAATGATTGTGAAATTTAAATATACAATATTCTAAGTTCATTTTATTCTTCATTTTAAATATCTTTGAAGATGGAATTACTGTACAATAATTTTGTTGACTTGAGCCTAAAGCAGAAGTTACTTTGAAAGATTTTTTCATAGTCGATTTTGAAAAATATTTCTTTGCAATTTCAGGTGTTACAAAAGATTTTGTACTACCTGTGTCAATAATTACTTTCAAATGTTGTTCAGGAAATATTATGTACGGTAATTCACTTTCATAATTCGTAAATTTAAATATTTCTACGTGTCTGTCTCTTCCGAGGCAATTTCGTCTAAAAAACAATCTTCAACATCAGTGTGACGTTCAGTATCGTCCATATTATGCATTTCTTCCGAAATAAAATTTTTTCTATTACCTACGAAATGCGTTTGATTTTGTCCATTTTTTTTATTTTATACATTTGGTTTATTGTACGTATTAGAAGTAGATATACTCATTGGAGTAGGTTTTTGAAATTGATAATTTCTACTAGGTTTGGAAACATTACTATTTCTATTCTGAAAATTTGTTTCTCTACTTGTACTAGGTAAATTATTTTCATTGTTGAAATTTCTATTAAATTGTGGTTGATAATTATGTTGTAAATTCGGTCTGCTTACCGTTTGATTATTATTAGGATAATTATTTTTATGTGATGTAACATTAAACTGAGACTTAGGCTTATTAAATGAATTTTTTGGATTTGCATTGTTGTTGTTATTACTTAAATAAACTTGAAAGTCATTCGTTAGAACATTTAAAGCTGAATTTAGATCGCTAGGATTCTTGGTACGCATTAGTGTACCGAGAGGTTCCTTTAATCCGCGCAATAATACTCTTAGTGCTAAATTTCTGAAATAGTTGCCTAAAATGGCCTGTTCACTTGCACTAGAGCGTGTCATTAATAATGATGTTTGTAGATTTAAAAGATGCTGTATCCTATTGTAAAAGTCAAAAGGTGATTCATTTCCTTGCTTTAATTCCGATATTTCAATACTTAACGTGTAAATGTCTCGTTTATCTGCATATGTGTTCAATAAAGTATCTTCCAAATTCTGCCAATTTGTTATACTACAAGCTGAAATGTTCATGGCGGCTTGGCCTTTAATTTTAGATAAAATACTAGACATCAAATATTCATTTTGAAAGTCTGTTCAATCTACTGTATTGTAAAATTTATTTACTAATTTTTCAGAAATTTCTATGAATCTGGGTAATAAAGCGTTTTCGCCATGGAATTCTGGAATCATGTCCAGATATTCCTTTTTCAATTGCGGTACCACTTGATCTACCGGCATTTTGTATAATGTATTTAATTTAAATCTAAGTTTTGATAATTCAATATTTATTTTACGGTTGCGATATGTTTGTGAGCCAGAATCTAAATCAGAATCAGAATCTGAGTTGTCAGAGCTTTCTGAATTAAATAAACAATAATTTCCTCTATACGACATAAAGTACTTACATGAAAATTAGGAGTGCTTCCGCCATCTAGTTGTACCTGTAGTTGGAATTACCAATATTCCCTTGAAATTCCTCTTCGTACGAGCCAACTGTCTTCGAGTTAAGCTACTTAATTCACTTAACCAAGAGTCCCAATTATTCACTTAAGTTATGTTAATGAATCGATGATACGAACCGATCGTTATATTCACTAACGCCCGTTTAACATATCCTACTGACTGCGCCAAATAACTTTTTACACACGGAAAAAGGTTTTTTAAAAAATTATTCATTTAACAAGAGTTACAAGTTTCAAGATTCGAAGTAAGTTCTAGACTGACTATATGAAATAAACAATTCAAAAAGGTAAAAAATACAATGTAAACAAAAATAAGGTTCAACAATTCATAAAACAACAGGTTATTACACAATATACTGATTAAGCAGTTTATTTAATTAATATGTACTAAGTAATTTAAGGTATATAACATACATATATATATATATATATATATATATATATATATATATATATATATATATATTGATTATCTAGATTTCTTGGTTCCAATTTTGGGATCTGGCGCCTTCTATTACCCACGATCCTAGCCGTCGGAAAAGCTGTATTACAGTCTGGGTTGGCAGGGCAAAACAACATTCAAAATAGAAAGCTTGCACCAAACAACGTTATGAATTATAATTGGTAGGGCGCTTCAATACAAATTCATAGGTAGACGTATCACGAAAACATTAAGTCATCCCGTGTTGTATCGAATAAACGAAAATATTGACTGAAAAATATATCAAAAATGTCAGGGCGTGGTGAAGGCAAAGGGAAAGGTAGTCTCGCTCAAATCGTACTGAATTACAATTTCCAGTAAGACTCATACACGGTATGTTAAGAAAAGTAAAGTATGTAGAAAGAGTTGGTGCTGGAGCTCCTGTATATTTGGTAGCGGTAATGGAATATTTGGCATCCGAAGTATTAGAATTGGCAAGAAATGCGGCACGTGACAACAAGAATTCCTAGACATCACAATTAGCCATTCTTGATAAACGATCAACAAAATAGCTAATAAATTAATGAGGTAGGTATTATTTCCACCTGCAAACTGATCAAAATATTCAAATGGCTATTTTTTGTACTCGAAAGTATTACTATCATAAGCTCCGCCCATTACATTATGCGCATTTATTACAACTTTCTACAAGTAACTACTTACCAATATTAATCTCTATGTTTCAAAATACTTTTATAATGTTAATAATTATATTACAGGCACAATACTATAAAAACATATTTTACAGTCACCGATAAACATTCACGAAGTTTTAAAATACTTTTAATATATTAAAATTATACATGTGCGTTACGTGTTAACTCCCAAAATTCATGTATTAGTTGAAAAAAAATGATTTTGAAATTCTAAAGTTAATTTAAAACAAATAAATTCACAATGAACTTATTTTTATACCCTGATCCTAGAAATTAAATAATCTGTCCGCCTCTGGTTTATTGCTGGTTTCAGGTCATTACCTGAGTTTGTGCTATCAATGTGATGGAAACGAAGTTTAACTAAATAAACATCGTAGAACTGTTCTAGGAGCCAACGAGTAAACACGTACCTCTCGTTAAGCTCTGTTTTTTGTCAAAATAATTGAATACGCGTTAGTTAATGTGTATTGTTTTTCAAGTTTTATCATCGAGTTTCTGTTGTACTTGAACAAAAAGTGTGGAGCAGAATATCAGTAAGAAAAAGTTTTCTTTATTACGATCGAAGGTCGTTCGAGAAACCCGTACCAGTGAAATAAAATCGCAGGTCAGGGCAGTCTTCGGCGACTTACCTGATGAAAATTAATTCAAAATGACCGATCTTCTTCTGACTTCAGGGGCTTCCAACATATTACTCAAAATAGTAACACCCAACCACAAAACCAACCTACAACCACCTACTCATCTGTTATCAGTAAACAACAAGCACTAACTTTTCCCACCAAAAATCAAGCAATCATTTTCAACTTCTCGAATGATACCAAACTCGAATAATATCTATTAGCTCTTGGTTCCATTATTGGCCCATCAAACATTGTATTTTCATCAAGAATATCTAGTAATCGGATTTGCATTTACCTATCCTGCAAAAATATTGTTGACGAATTCCTCAATACATATAATGGGACCATATCTATCAATAATGAACGGCTCCATGCCCGCCGATTGATAACACCCAGCGAACGACTTCTGTTAACAAATGTAAGCCCTATTATCCCCCATGATGTGATAGATAAAGAACTACGAAAACTAGGCATCAAAACATTATCGCCAATATCTTTTTTGAGGATTAATTCTTCCAATCCCTCCTTCAGGCATATCATAAGCTTCCGCCGACAAGTTTATATATCCCCCTCTGAAATCCCCCTACCTGATTCCATAGTCATATCACACGATAACACATCATACCGTATATTCGTGTCCCAAGAAAATAAATTATGTTTCAAGTGTGAACAGCAAGGTCATGTTGCAGCCAACTGTACGACTGCCACATCTCAATCCAACAACGAAACTATTGAAATAGAAGAACCTGATATAATATCGGAAACCTCTACCTCAGAGAATACTGTTGCAGAACCTCCAAATACCACATCACCACTACTGGTCAATGTTCCAAGTGAAATCCAAATCTCAAAAAGAAACATCACCGAAATCATAGCTCCCTCTCCTCAACAAACTTCGAAGAATATATTCAAACCGGCAGAAAAACCTTCGAAGAAAAGTAAAACCAATATAACTGCAGACCAATCATAAGTAGAAGAGTTATTACTACCAGCCAAAGAAATATTTGAAGACCTCCAGCCCTATACTAAGCTTCGAACAAATCACTGACTTTTTCGAAAATGTATATGTTTCTAACGACCCCCTCAGCGTGGCTAGAATATATACCTCAGATATCCATGGTTTATAAGAAATGTTGACCAACATATACCCATACCTAAAGGAGACTCCTCCCAAGAAACCTTTTAATATAACATTCAAGTCAATCATTAGTGGAACTCAAATGGGCTATATGCCCATTTGGAAATACTCAAAACAACAATATTTGAACAGTACCCAACTATAATCTGCCCACAAGAAATAAATTTTAAAGGAAATCACCACTATAAACTTCGAAATTATAGATGCTTCAAAAAAACAGAGAACAACAGAATATAGCTAGTGGCGGAGTTGCTATATATATATAGACGAAAACTATGAAGCATGCTCGATACCGCTTCAAACTAGTTTAGAAGCAGTTGCAGTGAGCATATCATCAACTAGAAAACTCAATCTATGCAATATTTATATCCCCCCCCCCCCCAAAGCAGAACTTGACATCGAACAAATTAAGAACCTGATTGATCAAATCCCTTCCCCACGAATAATCCTGGTAGACTTCAACAGCCATAATACATTGTGGAGATCGAAAGGAACTTACTCAATGGGACGGAAAATCGAAGAGATCATAGATGAATTCAACTTCAACCTTCTCAACGACGGTTCGAAAACCAACTCTATCACCTCTATTTAGCTGGAACGTGATACTTTTTTTATATGGCAGCGATGACCACCCAATAAATATTTCCAACTAACAAAACAGAGAAGAAAGCAATCTCCCTATTTACCAGAAGTGGAACACAAAAAATGCCAATTGGTCAGAATACTCAATTGCGATTGAAAGAAAGGTTCACGAACTCAATGGGGTCCACCAGAACTCAGATGTAAATGACATATTACAAATCTTCTCCAATATAATAATATGGGCAGCTGAGGTCCATGTAGGTAAAACGAAGCACATCAAACAGCACAAGCCGGTACCCTGGTGGAATAAAGCTTGCGAGAAAGCAATTACCTCAAACAAAAAAGCCTTCAAGGAATACAAAGGCACAATACCACAGAAAATCTCCTGAAGTTCAAAAAACCTAGAGCCAAGATGAGATACATAATTCGAAAAAGTAAGAAAGAGAGTTGCCAGACATTCGTAAGCAATATAAACAGTTCTACTCCTGCCTCTACTGTATGGAAAAATATTAGGAAAGTCTCGGGAACTAGAGCACTCAATGAAATAATGATCACATTATATCATCCAACGAGGAAATCACCGAAACCTTGGCAGAAAACTTTGAAATTCATTCAAGTAACATAAAGTACAGATAATCTTTCAAATCACTGAAAACGAGTGCTGAAAAGATACATATAGATTTCGAATAAGAGGTTCCCAACCCACTAAATGCACTAATGAGCATTAAAGAACTCGAAGAATCACTTCAACAGAGTAATAACACCGATCTTCCTACAGAACCTTCGTTTGAATGCAAAAAAGTATCTATTACAAATCTACAATCATATCTGGATAAACAAAGTATTTCCTCGAAAGTGGTCCCAAGCAATTATTATACCCGTTCTCAAGACAAACAAACTAAAAATGGACCCAGATTCTTAGACCTATATCCCTTACATGTGCGCTATGCTAAATACTGGAAAAAATTGTAAACAAGAGATTAATGTGGTCCTTAGAATCAAAAAATCTAATAATTCCCGAACAGAGCGATTTCAGAAAAAACAGGACAACTGCAGACAATCTGGTCAATATGGAATTCGAAATTCATGAGGGATTCGCCAACAAGCAGGATTGTATTGCAGTATTTTTTGACCTCACCCGAGCCTCCGATACGGCGTGGAGGCAAGGAATTTTAAAAATATTACACAAATAGGACATACGAGGGAATATATCACAATTCATCGACAACTTCCTTAAAGATCGCCACTTCTGTGCTCGAGTAAGCGGTACTACGTCGTCGGAGAGAATTCAACAAAATGGAATACGACAAGAATCAGTTCTTAGCGTCACCCTCTTCTTGGTAGCAATAAACACCATTCTGCACAATTGCAGACCCCCAGTTAAAGCCAGACTGTATGCAGACGATTTAGTCATTTGTAAAACAGGCAAAAATGTTTATTCAATGCAAAAACAACTACAGAAAACACTCGATAGGCTTGGAAAATGGGCAGAAACTAATGGCGTCCAATTCTCCCAGGAGAAAACAAAATGTCTACTGTTCTCAAAAAAACATAATCCTGAAATTCCTCGTTTAACCTTAGACGCTCGACTACTGAATTTTGTTGACAAATTGAAGTTTTTAGGAATAATATTCGACAAAAAGCTGAACTGGAAAGATCACATTATTAACTTGGAAAATGTATGTCAAAACGGACTGAACCTGATGAGAACACTTGCAAACAGGAACTGGGGTGCTGATTACAACAGTCTTATGCTGATATACAAATCCTTAATCAGACGTAAGCTAGACTACGGCTCATTAGTATATTCATCTGCAAAAAAATCGATTCTGAGTAACCTGGATAACATCCACAATAAAGCACTAAAAATCGCATCAGGAGCCTTCTGTACAAGTCCTTCTGCCAGTGTCCACTGCGAAACAGGAGAATATCCCCTATAGTCAAGAAGAAAATATTTAAGTCTTTCATACGCTGCTGCAATATATCTTCAAACCCCACTAATCCTGCAAGACACAACATATTCTCTGATCGCTTCAAAACCCTTTATGCTTCAAAACCAGAAACAGATCCTCCTTCCTATGAGAGAATCAACCGATACCTTGCAGAATTCCAGCTAACTTTTCCTCAAACATTTTCCAACAATATCCCCACCCCACCTCCTTGGATAATCAACCTTCCAGAAATAAATACAAACCTATTACATTACAATAAAAATGAAACCAACCCCCTCCTAATCACTCAAAAATTTAATGAAATAATGGAAAATCAGCTGGGTTTTCATGAAGTATACACGGATGCGTCAAAAACCGAAGATGGCGCAACAGCTGCTTTCATGAGCCCAAATTACAGCACCGCATATAAACTGAATACGACCTGTAGCATGTACCACGGAGAACTTCTGGCTATTCTTAAGGCACTGGAGTACATAAAAATCATGGAGCAACAGAATATAATTATTATATCGGACTCTCTCAGTGCACTTTCCGGCTTCTCCCAGGTATTTCCGGACCACCCAATCCTTCTCTCCATTAAGACCGTGCTATATAATCTGCAACTGCAGCACAAAACAGTAAAGTTCTTAGGGATTCCATCGCATATCGGAATAAAGGGCAATGAAGATGTAGATAAATTAGCCAGAGGGTCAATTAGTGATGATACGATCCCAACTATACAGGAAATTATACACACTGACTATAAAAAGACAGTAAAGAATTCTATCATAAGAGAATGGCAATCTCAGTGGAATAATTCTGAATCTAAATTATCTCAAGTGAAAAAACATTTCACCCCATGGAAATCAAACCCCGCCAGTAGAAAGGACCTAATCATTCTCTCCAGATTAAGAATTGGCCATACCCGAGTAAGACATAGTTACCTCCTATCAAGAAGTAACCCACCATCGTGTGAAGTATGCCAAAGTCAGCTCTCCGTCTAACACATCCTAGAAGAATTCCCAGCATACAATAACCAGCGACGCGTGCACAACATTCCTCCATCATTTGATGCAATACTGAACTCCAGATGAAAAAACTAATAGCGTTTCTAACAGAAATCAATATTACTAACGAAATATAATTATTGTAAATATCATTCAATGTATATATGTATTCATTGTATCATAACATTTCTGTATTTCTGTGTCTCGAATAACCTTAAGGGTTGATGAGACTATTATTTAAATAAAAAAAACAATCAGTACGTAAAAAAGTATCGAAGCGGACACTCTGTATAAAATAATTCATTTGTATATCGTGTTTTAGCGCGAAATTCTGAATATACTAAGATCCTTTGCTTGTAAAACTGTTCTTATTTACCTGACATGTCATTCCTGCTACAGCTTTAGCTTGTGTCTGCCTCATGTTGTCCTGATTTCACTCACTTAATTCACTACAATTCTACATCCGTCGTAGTAATAACAACAATAAAAAATGAGAGGAGTCTTTTAAATGTTCAAATTGGCCCTAAACTCACGTGTAGTTGGTCAGTTCGCTTCTAAATGTGTGTACACTAAGATTGAGTTTCATGGTCCTGGGAATTGAAATTTGAAATTGAAAGTTTAGTGGATAATTGACAATAATTTTTGTTCATCTAAGGAAAACTAACCGCTGTTAGTGTTTCATTAAGTAGGTAATTTTTTATTGTTCATATTTTTCTCTCCTCAAGGTATTATTTGTTACTTAAAAATCAGTAATTCTTAAATATAAAGTTTTTTCCGTGTGAAATATTGCAATTTGAAATGGAAGTTCCTTTATTGAGAGAATTTGTTTTAATATTCGTTCTTAATTTTTGGTATAGTTTTATATTGTAAAATTTTTTCCAAGAAAATATATATATAGTAAAATCCAAATAAAGTTGCGTTTACGTCATCATTGTGAACATTTGTAGCGTTGTCAGAGTGTTTACGAAATATGGAAATTAACAGAAAATAACTGAAGTCAACAAAAAACGTAAATGTAGAAAATTTCACAATATTATAAATGAAAACTACAAAATTAGTGATAGTTTGATAGTTTTCATTTAATATAGTGTGGAGTTTTTTCATTTACATTTGTTGTTAATTAAATTTATGAATAGATTTCACAAAGTAAGGAATTCTAGAATAAAAGTGGTAAGGTTATTACTGACTTACCAAATATTTTAATAAATAAATATAATAAAAATACAAGCTATGAAATAAAATATGTTTAATAATGAACGTATTATCAAAGACAAAAGCTAACATTAAACAAATCAACATATTGTGAAATGAAACTAGGCAGATTCAAATTCTTGTTCATTTTCTTCATCTGATTCAACATCAGTGTCACTCTCTTCACTATTAAAATTCTATCGGACTAATTTCTGGACGATCAAATATTCTTTCCCTCTCATACCATTTAAATATCTCTCTTTCAGTACGTTGTATAGAATTTTTCCACATATCAGGAGTTATCATGTGCAGTGCCTCGTGTCACTTGTTCAGGCAGTTATTCGCACTGTTACCATCCCTAACAGTATGCCTATTGTAGTAATTTTTTGCTATGCCCCAAATTAATTCGATAGAGTTGAATATGCAATGGTAAGGAGGAAGACGTAAAACTTTGTGTCCATACTGTTCTGCCATATCGTCCACTACTGGCTTATTTCTAAAAAAAAAACAAAAAAAATGTTTAAAATAAATGGCAATAAGTAAGAATATATCTGTATATTCACTGAGAAACGATTTGCAACAGTTCTGTATTGAACATCATGTGAGAATAGGGAATGTTTTTTTCTATCAACCATTCCTGAATAGCACATTTTGACCATCCTCTATTTGGAGTTTTATGCAATAACATACTGTGATAAGGTGCATTATCAAGTATAATTAGAGAAGGATTCTCTAATTTTTGCAGCAACTGATATTCAAACCATCTCAAGAAATTTGCCTGGTTCATTTCCCCATGATAATCATTAAGTTGAGTTTTTGAACAAAATATTGCTTCAGCACCTTCAGTAAATCCGTTTTCATTTCCAGCATGGAGTATAATATATCTGTAATAATATTATTTAAATAATGTTTAAGTAACCACTCATGTTTTGCAATACAACAAACCTTTTGCCATTCGTTTTAGTGGTTTTAACACTCTAGATATTTTCATTTTGCCATGAATGACCTATGATGCCATTTTGAAATATCCAGATTTCATCGATGAACACAAATTGGTATATACCTTCGTCCTTTGCTTCTTTATAATATCTTAAGAACTCTACTCTTTTCAAAACATCATTAGGTAATTCCATAAGTCCTCGTCGTGGATTATCCTTTATCCACTTAAACCCAAGTTGTTTGAGCAATCTATTTAAAGAAGTGGTACTACCATTAAGTAATTATTTTTCTCTTAGTTGGGACCACAATGATTGAATCGTTATGTGTTGTTCTAAAAGCATACAGAAATAAAAATATGTTAAATATACAATTGTCGTAATTATACTTACTTCTCTGGTACATGTTGTAAATGGTATCACGAATAGAGCTTGTATTTAAAGTTTCTGTATTTGTTACTCGTCTATGAGCGCAACGTTTTTTCTTTGGTGACTCAAACTCTTCACCTTTTTTCTTTGTTTGACAAATTTTGCTTACTGTTCTTAAACTGATTTTTAAAAAATCAGCTACACGCTAAAATAATAGAAATTTTCGTAAAGTACCTCTTGTACAGCATTTAAGGGCAACAAGGGACCATTATTATTCCTTTCTTGTTCAAAATAATTTACTAATGAAGCCACAAGTTCTTTGCATGGGCTATTCAGCTGTTTGGGCATTTTAACAATCACAGAAGAAAATTCTTTGTTGTTTTGAAAACCAAAACAGTTTTGATTATAAATATTTCTCACAAGAAAATTTTATAAAGCACGTAACTTTAACCTCAAAAATCGATGACAATACACGAGTAGAAAAGTCACAAACAACGCGGCAATATGTCATTATTTCTGGCAGTGACTATTTAACCGTCAATAATTGGAGGCTTCTTTATGAATATTTTAACACAAATGTTTACATCGAGGGACGTCTAAACCCAATAAATATATATTGCTTATACATTATTTTGGTACAAAAGTTTTTTTATTGATTGGGTTATCTTTAGAACCGATTAATTAACAAATTTAAGTATATGCACTTTTCGATAGAAATGTAGCCACACATGCGATAGAAATACGCCCTTGGTGACGTAAACGCAACTTTATTTGGTTTTTACTAGAGATATATAATATACTACCAAAACTGCCACCTACGGATGTCAGTAAAACTTTGCGCAATGTACACATCTCAAGTGACTCTAGAAAGAATATAATTTGCATTTAATAAATAATTAAGGTATCGAAATTTAAATCTCCAAAAATTTGGAAATCACGTAAAATACCATGTCGTTTATTAAATGTATCCAACTTTTTTTTATTTTCAATTAATACAAACATTCATCCAAATAATTCTCAATTTATTTACTTTCGCACTGTGAGTAGAAAAGTGGCACAAATAAAAAAACTTAATTTTTCAGGAGAGCAAAAAACAGAAAACATGGTTGCTTAAAATTAAAATACTACTTAACTATTCAAAATAATATAAGTTCTTCTTTTATTTCGTGCTGTAAAGCATATAGAACATTTTTGATGCACTAAAAATTTCACAAAGTGATCTATGCTAAAAATAAAAAATGAAAATTATATTATATTGGTACATCACACTTATTTTTGAGACAAAAACTTCACACTCGGGTCTCAGAGACCCAAAGCTATTTATTAGAAAAAAAAAATTTAAATATTTTATGGTTTCGGGAGAATAACTAAATTTCGTAGTTTGCGTAGAAAAAAAATATAATCATGGTGTTTTATTTCACAAAGAGATATATTTGTTGAAAGTGAAAAAAAAACAAAATAACATCCAAACATAAAACATTTTTTTGAAAAAAAAAATAACATGAAATTCAAATTATTATGTACGAATACAAACTCTATATCTATCCATATAACAAAAAATAAACTCTTTTGACATTATCAGTCTTAGTTATTCTTAGCCAGGTCTTCAGTTTCTTGGATCTTGATGTTCGCATTCACAACATAGCTGGGCGCTATGCTCCATGCAGTATGGCATGTGACACGCAAAACACGCAAAATTAGTTTTTCTCTCTTTCCCTTTTGGACAGAATGAGCATCTTACTTTTTTTTGTTAAATGAACATCATGTTGTGGTGGAGGGACTTCAATTCCGAGAATTTCAGAATTTTTATGCCGCAATGGTTTTTGTAACGTAGTAACTGTCAAACGTTCTCGTAAACATAGTTCAATTAGACTCATTCCTAACTGCTTCAAAAAAGATTTTCGATTATTTTTTCTATCTTCTTTCCAGTGTGGATTTGCGAGAGAAAACAAAACCATTGCATTTATTTCACTAGCATCAAGTATATTGAAAAAACTCGTAGCGGCCAACGTCTAGTCTTTCGTGAAGTAGTGTACGAATGGCAGAGCTGATCGAATGTATCTGTCCCTCCCTTTGTTTCATTATAAGAATGTATAATATTGGGCTTCCCAGTAATGGCATTTAGGGAGTCATCAGAACGCAATGTTGACAGCAAAAGTACTATTTTCTTTGGTTTAAGAGTGTATGAAACAAGAGTTTTATCAAAAGCAAATAGCGGTGTACCTAATTCTTTTTTTTGTAGAAAGTAAGTGAGTATTTCTCTCTTATTCTTCCTCAAAGTTCCTAGGAGAGTTAATTGATACTGTTCTAAGCTAGGGGAATTGACGTAAGCCAATTGTCAACTGTGAGGTTTCGATTAGTTCCATGTATTGGTTCTGAAAGTTTTCGGACATAATAAGCCGGTACTAATACATTGTTTTCTGTAGTTATTCTTCCTGCGTATGGAATTGCATTAAGCATATAATAAGTTTTTGAATCATTCAACATCATTATTTTAATTCCATACTTATCAGGCTTACTAGCCATGTAAATTCGGAACGGGCATTTCCCTCTGTATCCTACGAGCTGTTCATCTATAGTACAGCATTCATATGGTGTATAGTACGATTTACACACTGAGCAAAATGCCCTAATTAGATTTCTTTCTTGAGATGCCCTTAATAACTGGTACAAAAAATCAAATAGTGGTTAAAACAATTGAAGTGATTACTAGCATGTGCATAATTATCACAAGTATGTTGACTTTGTTGAAACATTTTTATAACAGTTATTCGATGAAATGATGTAGTTAACTGGAAATCTAATTTCTGTTATTATAGTCATTTCGTTATAGACCTCATTGAATTGTTTCAATTCAGCACCTACTAGTCCTAATTAGGTACCCACTTAACACTATTCAGTACCAACAAAATATATTACCTACTTAAAGTTATGCAGTCCTTGTATAACGGTTATTAAGATATCCAATAATTTTTTAAAAAGAAACGGCTGTTTAGCATCGAAATGCAGTTTTTTCTGGTCCGAACATTACAGATGTGATTGTCGATCTCGTCTTATTGGTTATTTGTGGTTGGAACCTTGGAACACCCGCGTGCCGCGAATGTCACTTTCACATTTGGTTTGGGAGTGTTGAGTGTTGAAAGTTTGTGTCACAGATTATGGTTTGTGTGCGGTGTAGGTGATTATTTGCAGTTTTTGCAATTAACTGTGAGGTTAGGTTGAATACGCCGACAGTGTTAAATTGGGTTGAGTATATAAATGGCGTTCAAAAACCTATTACTACAGTGGCGATTAAGTGACTATATATCTGACTATGTTCACGATTCTTATACACCAATCAATCGAAATACTAAAACATTTATAAGTATTTAAAAATTATGTCTCTCATCCTTCTTTAAGTTTATTTTGTGGAAAATATTTTTATTTGAATTGCATTTTTGTTATAAGCTTCTTCAATCTAAGAATTTTTGGGAGCTTTGATATCTAAACTTAACTGGTAAATATGTTTATTTGATTTTATACCTATCATGTTGTATTTTTGTAGTTATCTATAGTTAGTTCCATTAATTTAAATATTTTGTTATATTTTGTTAATATAAATGTTTTATAGCAAATTTATTTTTATTTCAAAATATCAGATAATTATTCGAAAATATAGTGATCTTTATTGTATTATAGTCTAACCGCTATTAGAAAAGTTTATAATACTTATAAAAGTGCACTCGATATCGGCTATATGACATATCATATTCTTAAAAAAATCTAACAACGTTTACTTTTTACCAGTATAATTGTTACTAGAAAATCTCATAATCTAAATTAAGTGTCCTCGATTCCGATTGTACAAAATTCCGTTTGTTATTTGAAAATCTAATAACCTTTACTATATGACAGTACGATTGCTACTAGAAAAGCCGATAATATGCATTTAGTGCACTCAATAACAATTATATGAAATTATATTTTTTATTTGAAAATCTAGTAACCTTCACTATATGACAAAATGGTTCCTATTAGAAAATCCTCTAATATCTATTAAGTGCACTCGATAACAGTTGGACGAAATTCTGTTTTTTATTTGAACATCTAGTAACGTTTACTATCGGACAGTATGATTGCTATTAGAAAATCTTATAATACTTATCAAGTGCACTCGATAACGGTTATACGAAATTCTTAAAAATTATTCAGTGGTGTCCACAAAGTTACTTTAATAACCATAATCATGAACTTACTTGATGCCTATTTCATGCAAGTTTCTAATAACCGTTATTCAATTTTTGCTAACGGTTAATGGAAATTTCTTTCAGTGCAATCATCCACTAAAATGCCAAATAATTCCCGTATAGGTGAAAATTTATCAACCAACCTTCTTTCGGCTCTAGTATCTTTACTATCAAATCTTAGACATAATGCAATAAACTGAAATCGCTGCTGTGACATTGTCGCCCGAAATTTTCCATTTACAAATTTTACTGACCAAAGTTCATCTAAGTTACAGTTTGATACGCGTGATGCACCTGCTAAAAATAGCAGCCCAATAAAAGCCTTGTCATCTGCTTTATTTACTGGCCATGTATAACTCTGTGGTCTAATATCATTGCATTTACCAGTAATTTCTTCATTTGTGTATAAAACAATAATATCTATCATTTGATCGTTGAACAACAAATTCCAAACTTGTTCAGGAGACTGAACTGTCCTGGCTTCTCGTTTAGGGCCAGGTAAATGCAATACAATGTTTTCTTGTCTTGTACGACCCTGTCTTGCTGGGGCTTGTGTGCTCCATCGATGACCATTTTTCCCCTGTAAACTATGGACATTTCTAAATGGTTAATCCAATACTTCGTCTTCATTTTCGCTTTGGTCACTGTTGCTATCTGAGAGTTGCTCTTCAACATAATCTTCGTCAGAATCTTCTCCTCCAAACATATCGTCAACGATCTCGTTTTCGCCCTCATTCTCCCATAAATATTCTGCCTCTCTCTGCAATTCCACCTCGGTTAATCGACGACGATTTTCTCTGCTAGTTGAAGCCATTATACTAAAATTAATAAACGTAAGTTAAAACAAAATAATTACCATAAACATCACACTTGGGTCTGTGGAACCCATGCTCGTATTTTTGAAAATATCGTACCTCGCTGTTTCACTCAAATGCAGCGAAACACCCGTATTCTAAGTCGGCTAACTGTAGACTGAATTTACATAGACTGGCGACGCAAACAAACGACTCATGCGCATGTCACATTACAATGAAGGACGCTCTGGGTTTCTGAGACCCAACAGTGCAGTTCCAGGATTATAGGTTGTGTCACTTTTCTTCAACGTATTCTCGGATATATTAATTTTTGAGCCAACTTTGATGAGTTTTGTGAGTATATAAAAACACCAGATTTCATTACAAACTTTATTTAAATGAAACATTTTTCAATGTAATACTGAAATAAAACATCGTAAAATCTTGAAGTCTGTTTCTTATTGACTGACATCACGCGAAAAGGTCACATATGCTAGTCAGGTAGTGAAGCATAAGCGTCACAGTTCATCTAAGGGATTTATTTACTATTTAATTTTATACCCGATCTGATATATAAAGGTAATATAAATGTAAATTCGGTTAGTTAAAACAACTAACTGACCTTCATACATTTGTAGAGTACACACAGTTAAAACAATAAATTATTTTTGAAATGATCTTGTAACGCAACTATTCTGACTGAATATTTCATTAATTATCTTGAGAATTTGGAGCAGGTCAATTCTTGGGAGACATAATAACAAACCATTTATCAATTCATTCTCCAGATAATTACTTTCTAATCTTCGAAATGGTGATAATAACATTTCCAAGAAACATTACAATAGGGTCCTGCTAGGGATTGTCCCAATGACTACTTAGAAATTTTGCAGGTATATACGGTGAAACTTGGTCTCGCCCAAATTTGTATAATGTGTTTTGCTTAGAGTCGCTTATGTTCCATAAGTGTTAACTGTGTTGTGAAAAATGTCTTCAAGTTTTACCCCAGTAGAGTGTAAGAACGTGATTAGCTTACAAACGAAGACTGTAGTGTTAAATGTGCAAGATGCTGTTGTACATCAAATGCCGGCTGCTACTGCTAGAAATATAGTTTCGACATGTTCCAATATAACAGGAGTTACTGAATCTACTATTTACAGGCTTCTAAGAGAGGGGAAAAATGGAAATACATAAATATCCACCTAAAAAGTCAACTGGAAGAAAACCATTTGACCTTGATGAACATATGCAAAATACAATAAGACGAAAACTACATGAATTATATTTTAAAAAAGAGATTCCAACCCTTGACAGAATTCTAAGAATGGTGAAGGAGGACGAGAATTTGCCTGACATAGGGCGAAAAACTTTGTGGAAAATATTACACAAATTAAATTTTACTTGGGAAAAGCTAAGTCGTAAATCAATGCTAATCGACAACGAAGAAATAATATGTTGGAGACGCCAGTATTTACGAGATATCCGAAAATACAGACAGGAGGAAAGACACATCTATTATCTAGATGAGACATGGCTCAATGAAGGACATTCAGTGAAAAAAATATGGCAGGACAAATGTATTCAAACCAGTCGTCAAGCTTTCATAGGTTTATCTACTGGACTGAAAACTCCTATCGGTAAAGGTCGCCGACTAATAATAACACAAATTGGATGCAATCAAGGGTTCCTTGAAGGTGGTTTACTGGAGTTTCAGTCAACATCAATCAAAGACTATCATGAAGAAATGACTACAGATGTATTTTACACAAATGGTCGAATTAATTCCAAACAATGCTGTAATCGTTATGGACAATGCCACTTATCATTCGCGATTAACAGAAAATCTTCCATCTACCTCTAGGAGAAAATCTGATATTAGAAACTGGTTAATCGTAAAAGATATACCATTTGATGATGATATGTTGAAAAAAGAAATTTTAAAGGTTGCTTCAGATCACAAGCTACAATTTAAAAAGTTTGTTATTGATGAAATAGCCAAGAATCGTGGGATAACAGTGCTTCGTTTGCTGCCATACCATTGTGAATAAAATGCAATAGAGTTAATATGGGACCAAATGAAAGGTTACGTAGCTAGACATAATAAAACATTTAAAATGAAAGATGTTCGTGAACTCATGAAGTACTCATTGACAACAATAACTGAAGGGAACTGGAGAGATGCTGCGAATCATGTAATTAAAGAGGAAGAAAAAATGTGGGTTTTAGATAACCTCATAGAACAAACTATAGAACCGATAGTGATCTCTCTCGACGAGTCTTCGGATGATTCTTGTATGGCCAGCGGAGAGGATGATACTATAGATTGAATTTCATATTTTCTATAAATAGTATGTTTACTTTACTTAATATACATTAATTCATTGTCAATAAATTTGAATTATGAGAATTAAACTATATATTCTATAATTAATTTAATTTAATAAAAACTAAAATGTAACTTGTTAATATGCCTAAACGAATGAATTTTATTTCAACTGTAATGTTGACCGAATCTAATTAAATAAGCAAAATGAACTAATATCGTAATCTCCGCCACTGCCGCACTATTTATCCTGTTGTTGGCATTGTTCAGTGTTATTACCATATTGTATTTTGAGCTGAAACAGGGATGTACAGATAACCATTACAGACACCTACTTGTTTTGCATTAGAATTTTAGTATTTACTTGTAAAATTCCTAGGATCACTCTGTAAGAGATAGTTTTCTATTTTAATATTTAATGAGGCTACTGTGCTGTCAGACATTAAGAAATAGACTATAGTTGATTATTATTTTCTTGTAAGTAGTACAAACTAATTATAAAAAAGCATATATATTCAAATAAAAATCTTTGTAATATTGAGGAATTAAGTTAGCTTCTATAAGGCTAAGAATGTCTGACTTTTTCCTGTCACCCACTTTTAACTTACTGCAATAAGCTTGTGAAAGAACTACATCTTGTATTGATCTGTTGTTCCTCCTTTTTACTTTCAGAAATTCTTTTCTGTATTCTTCATCAGAATAATTATTTTTGTACAGGATGCATGTTGGGTCTTTCTTCTCAATTGTTATTATGTGAGCCTTGGTCATCTTGAAGTCTTGCAGTTCTTCTTCTTCTTTTTCGGTTGAGGGTTGGTAAAACCATAGTCAGTATACACTTTTTTGAAATCATAAAAGTCCCGGTGACACATTTCGTTGACCTTAAAAGCTGAACCAATTTTCTTATCGTTTCGGATAATGGTAAAGTATTGATCTTGTATATACACCGGACCGGATTTTAATGCCTTTTTAGTAGCTTTTTCTATCACCGAATGAGCTGTATCCCCCTCATTTTAGGTATGCCCTTGTAACAACTATTAATGGGTTATGTATTTGACTTTCAAAACTGAGACTACATGTATATACATTGCAATCATATATTTATTTTTCTGTGGTTCCCCACAGTTCTCGGAGTAGAACACAAATTCTTAATTCTCATCATTGGCAGCTTCCGACTTTTCTTTGAAAAACTTATATACACAAAGTTCCCAGTTCATCAACTCCACTCCCACCTTCACCTTCATGCCAAGCATAACAGTAGGTATACTTCATATTTTTCTAATTCACAAATTGTTAAGTTCAAGCAGTTTAATTTTGATTTGTAGTAGATTGAAGAAACCTAACCTTTCGGAACAGGAAACACTGCCTCTAAGTCGTAACAAGCCACAATGTAAGTCTCACCAGCCTTCTTCTCATCCTCTTCTTTAACATTACGGGACAAATATTTTTCTTTCAAATGTAAATCGTAGCGTTCCTTTAATTTCAACTTTTCTTCTTCATTTGCAAGATTAAAGGATGTGCAAAAATCACACTGGTCGTTTTGAAAAGGTGATATGTTAAATTCGTAATTAAATATATTTGATTACATACTGGCACTGCAATACAGCTTATTTTGTTCAATGCATTCGTTTTTATACTCTCTATACAAGTCGGCTACACTTTTTCCACCTTCAATAAATTCTATTTCTGTCTGTTTTCTTAGGTAGTGACATTCAATTCGCGGAATAGACTTTATGTGCCATATTGCAGTTTCTTTTCTCTCAGGTTCTACAGTTTTTTGTTTTCCACGAAGGTCTTCTTCAAGAAATCCCTTATCCACCTTTTCAATAACTGTTCTTATAAAACGGTAAGGAATATCTAAAGTGGATGTAAAAAATATTTTGCATACTCTGATACGACCTCCTTCAGTATCGAAGTAAAATGTATTATTCAACCTTCTCACTTTTTCTGGGTTTGCGTATCTGTAATTTGGTTGTATGCTTATGATACTGCAATAAACAAATTCACGTTGACGTGCTAGGTCTCCAATTGACCAAAACTGTGAAAATATTTTAGTTCTCTGGTATTGGTTAATCTTTTGGAAGCATTTTAATCTACAAGGAGGTTTGACACATTTAGTTAGAATTTCTTTTTCGCTCTTGGATGATGATATATATTGCTTTCCAGTATTACGTAGCACTCTTGCCTCAGTTTTTCTCCACTTTGAAGGTTGAGCTTTTTGTTTTTTTGTTTTCCTAGGACTAGTCTGTACTTCAATATCAACGGCTTTATAATCATTACCATTATGGGCATTGGTTTGTTGAGCAACAACAAAGTTTTCCGCGCAGTCATTAGGTAAGAAATTGTCACTACTCGATGTCGAACAGGAGGGTTGATCTATGTTAGAGTCTTTGTTTTGATGCCTTGCGGATCTGTTTTGTTCAAACCTTCTATAAAGAAAAAACTTCTTTTCTTCCTATTATATTCTTTTTTATGTCAAAATCTGGATCGGAGTCCGTGTCATCAATAATATCTGAGTCTGATGACCAATCTACTGGTTTGGATCGCCTCTCATTAAAACGCTTAAACATTAAATATGTCTCCCCTGCCGTTGGTTCCAACAGCTCCCACTGGGAAACTTGTGTGTGCGACTCTTCAATTAAGAGACTTTCTTCAGGTATTGCAGCTTCTACTATACTCAGATGTTCATCATCCTTGTTTGTAGCTAGTAAACTTCTTGTTGAAGAAAAAAGATGTCCATCTACATTAAAACTATTCAAATTTTCTTCTATATTCTCTTCACTGAGAAATATTATGTTGTTTTGAGGATTCACAAGTTCAGGCAGGACTTCATTACTATTTACTGTTGATGAAGACTTTTTTGAATCCTCGATCAGATAGAATTTAATTTTGTTATCCACAAGGGATACCATCATTTTTCCTCTTGAAAAGGCCACCGTCGTTATCTGTTAAGAATACAAAAGTAATAAAACTCAATTTTAAACGTAAACAACATAGACATTGATTACTCTCATAATTATTATTTTGAGTATATTACAATTTAGTTTCGGCTTAAGCGAAAACTCGTGCACGAAGAAGCCCGAACGGCCGTACTCGTCTTAGGTAGACGCATATACTACTTGTCAAACGGTTAAAAATATCATGCTCTACGAGCTACGTCATGTGGTTGAAAACATGACATGCATTAAGTTAAGGCATTACATTGTAACTATGCCATTATGCATTGTGATGAGTCAGTAATAACTAGCACCCCAACGATAAATTTGAATCTTTTAGTGAAGAAAAGAGGCACAACTAAAAATGGGGGAAACGAAAACCCTTCATTAGAAGAAGTTCCTAAATGAAAACTGGCACAAGTAAAATAAGATCTACATTTTGCTCTCTTAACAATTTCAATAGAGGCGCAACTCTAAATTATTAGTAAATAAACTGGCACAAGTCTTTTACTGGATTAGTTATTTAAAAATGAATAGAGACACATCTCAAAATGCGCTAGTGTTCTCTCATGAGAACTAGCATTGATACAGTAACTTCAACAGACAAACAGGCACATGTAAAAAAAGCTAGTTTTCTACTTATATTCAACAAAACGTCCTTACTTACTTTGTCATGAAAAGAGGAATAAGTAAAGATGTGTCACTTTTCAAGATGGATCACACACGTCCTCACTACACCAACTCCAAAGTGCCATTGTTCTTGAACGAAGATAGCAAAAACGCGGTAAACAGAAAAGTGATACTTGCGCTGCCAAGCGGAAACCAGTTGAGATAGAAGCGCGGGAGTCGAACCAAATTCTAGAGGGTGTTCCATAGACTTAGAAAAGTAGCATAACTTAAAATCGATGAATTTTGGGTTGTGCCACTTTTCTACTCACAGTGCGATTTATTCAGATAACATTTAGTTATTTTCCAACTAGTTTTAAGCTGATCTGAAAAATCATTTGGCAAGAAAAAAAATTATAAGACGACCCAGTTTTCAGTATAAGGGTGCAAAAAGTGGGTCAAGCCTTGCAAAATGATTTTTTAGATCAACTTAGAATTAGTTGTGAAATAAGTATGTATAGATAAAAATTTTATCTGAGTAAATTTCTATAAATAAATTGAGAATTATTTGCATGAATGTTTCTTTGTAAGTATCGATTGAAAATAGAAAATGTTGGATAAATTTGATAAACGACATCGTATTTAACAAGATTACAAATTTTTCTGTGATTTAAATTTCATTACTTTTGTTGTTTATTAAATGGAAAATTTATTCTTTCTAGAGTCACTTGATATGTGTTTATGGTGTTTAGACATCTGCAGATGACCGTTTTTGTAGAATTTCAATTATTTTTGTGGTATAATCTCTTAATTCTCTCTATTGTCCATTTCATGTAACATCAATATACTGCTTAATGGAAAAGAGTAGTAGTTATTATATAGCCAATCTTTAATAAAAATAGGTAAAAAAACTTTTTTAGTTAAACGGTTTTATGTTAAACATACATTGCAATGTTTAAGATAAATGTACTAAAAACCAAAAAATAATAAAATAGATACAGTCGTGGGAATTATAAACATATGCATAGACTAGACTAAAATAAAACCGTGAGGAGGCAATTGTCTACAATCGTTGATTAAAATTTTTGTTTTGTAATGTTACACTATAATTAAGCAGTTGTTCAACCGACAACGATGGACGTGTGATAAGTAGGGCTAGAATGTGGAAACAAGCTAGCAAGCTCGATTATAAGCGAGTTTTAGGGTTTCATAGTGGTGAGCGAGTAGTACTTTTATCATATGTTTTGTCGATTAAAGACAAACTACGAGCAGTGAAACGATTCCTCGCCAGCCAGCAGTGTGAATGTCCAACGATAAACTAGTTGAAACATCTCTCTTATTTACATGGAGTGTATAACTATTGGAATTTCCATGAGCAAGAAAATAGTAAGTAATTTCCTCACCGTCTGCGGGCCAACTGCCTAACGACGAATTAAACGATTCTTCTATCGCCCATTAAGTCGATAATTTGTAGACAATTGACGCGCCCCACGGTTTTATTTTAGTCTAGTCTATGCATATGTTTATAATTCCCACGGCTGTATCTATTTTATTATTTTTTTGTTTTTAGTACATTTATCTTAAACATTGCAATGTATGTTTAACATAAAACCGTTTAACTTGAAAAGTTTTTTTACCTATTTTTATTTATATTTTTTTTACCATTTTGTTCCCACGAGTGATGGACATTTAAAAGGTCGACCTCCCCAGAGGTCCAATAAAGGGGTAAGGCTATGTACAACAAGATGCGCCTGAGTCTTGAGGGGAAAACGCTAACGACATATCATTTTTATCCACCCTAATGCCATACAGTTCTCGGCGCGTTTTAACCTTTCACCTTAACTTGGGTGGTGTACCGCTAACGACGTATCATTTTTAGCCACCCTAACGCCACACAGTCCTCAACACGATACAAAATCTTGACTTGGGTGGTGGATTCAGGCTGGATTAATCAGAAACCTAAATTACAGATTCAATTTCTAAATTTAAATCTTATTATTATACGCCATTTAGTGGCTGCGCCCATCTTAAATATTGAGGTTGTATATACTCGATAGTCGAAATTCTGTAAAGTGACTCATCGCTCTTACTGTCCATAAAATCAGTTGCAGAAGCGAACTTCATGAGCGCATCATTTTTGAAGGGTACTTAATAGTCCTAAATAAAAAATAAATAGAAAATGTTCTTGTACGCTCTGGCGTTTAAATTTGAGAGAACAGAAATACGAAATTATTATGGTAGGTATCATTATGTATATACAGGGTGTTACCAAGAATAATACACATTTTTAAGGATGAGCTATAATAAGATGTATATAAAAAAGTCGATAGTCGAAATTCTGTAAAGTGACGTCATCGGTTATCTACCGATTTAAAGTGAACTCCATGAGCGTATCATAGTTTAAGGGTGCGAATACTGAAATATCTGGAATTTCAATTTTTAACATTTGAAATAATAACTTATCACAAGTTGTTCATAAGTAAGTTATAACAAAATAAAAAAATGCTTAAAAGTCAATTCCAACTTACTACTACTAAAACTAAAAAAAAGTTGTTTGTCAAGACCAAAATAAATTACCAATAAGTATAGGTATGTTGCGAGGTCACTTGTAAAATGTCTGACTAACTGGAAGCGGTATCACTCCCTGACGACTCCTCAGAATCATCGCTTTCTTCTCCTATATCGATAATGAGTGGTTCCGTCATTACTTCTACACGTATGTCTAAATCCCAAAACTTTATTTCTTCTTTTAATACGTGTTGAATACATTTACGCCAACTCTCAGCAGTAACGGTATGCAGCGCCTCGTCAAACTGTTTCTCAACGTCAGCCATTTTGAATGTACTGTTTTTTCTCGCAACATAATTTTTCACTTGGGCCCAAACCAGCTCGATGGGGTTCAACTCACAGTGGTAGGGAGGAAGTCTAACAACTGAGACGTTGAAATCTTTCGCCATTTCATCGACAACGTACTTAATATAACTGCTTTTATGTTTCCGTACGAGAGATAATAATTCAACTTTTAGCATTGCCTCGTTGTGCGGAATGCTTTTACTCTCTAACCAATCAATTATAACCCTCTTGCGGCTAGCTGAAGTAGGTATTTGCTCCAGTCGACGAGAGTGGTATGAAGCATTATCCATAACTATCACTGAACCAGGAGTTACCTTTGTTAAAATTGATCTAAACCATGTTTCAAACCGGTTACCATCCATCTCTTCATGGTAATCGACAGTTTTTTTGGACTGAAAACTTAGTAATCCACCTTCTACAAATCCTTTCTCGCTGCCAATGTGAGTGATAATCAGTCGACGTCCTTTCCCAGAGGGAGCTTTTAAACCGGAAGAGAAACCCTCCATAAAGGCTTGTCGATTGCTTCGTATATTCATGTCTTGCCACACTTTTGACACAGTGTGGCCTTCATTTAACCATGTTTCGTCAAGATAATATATATGCCGTCCTTCGTTACGAAACTGTCGTATCTGTTTTAAATAATTTCTCCTCCATTCCACAATGTCATTTCGTTCAATTAAGGCACTGTTTCTACTTCTTGTTTGGTAACGAAAATTCATTAATTTTAAAGTTCGTCCCAAAACTTTATCACTGATGTTTGGTAAAGTATCATCAGCTTCTATTACCTTGCTCAATTTAGCTACCGAGGGGATTTCATTCCTAAAATAAAAAGAATGTATTTCCCTACGTATAGCATTCCGTGTTTGGTCGTCCAAAACAATTTTCTTTCTTCCCCTACTTTCCGGTTTACAGTTTTCACCTCGTTCTCTTGTCAAAGATCCGTCCCGCGATTTCTTTAGAATATTGTATATAGTACTCTCAGAAACTTTAGTTAAATAACTGCACTTAATCATAGCGTCACTAACACCCAACTGTTTGTCCATGGCACGCAGTCCTTCGTACACATTTAATATGAGGACTTTTTCTTCCCGAATTAAATTGCTACGACGCCGTTTTTTATCGCCAACACCGCTACACTCCGCCATTATTGTCACTAAATATACCGATATAAATATTACAATAAATACCAATAATAACCGATTTATCACACAAAACCACAACACAAATACTGATGTTACGCTCATGAAGAGAATAAACACCTCACATAACTGTTTACTATCACTGTCTCATTCGCGTAGCTCGATCTATCTATCTCGTTCTCAAAGCCGGAACATTGAAGCGACTCTCCAACATTGTCAAATCGGCGAGTTTTTCACAACAAACTTTGCGTTCAAGAAATATACATAAACACTTTATTTCACATTTCAAGTAAACTAATTATTATTAGTCTGCTTGAAATTTGAAATAAATATATTAAATTGGTATTGACTTAATTACATTGCATCTTTTGTACCTGAAATATTGACACAATGGATTTGAAGTGTATTTTCATAAAATACAGCATTTCTCTCTAGAATACATATGGCAACTGCGCTTTAACCAAAGTGTTGATTAGATAGCTCTGACTCACTTTACACAATTTCGACTATCGAGTATAGTGCACTGTATTCTTCTTGTCAAGCCCTTCTATTTGTTGATACCCATATTGGTGGGATTGATAAAAAATTGTTATCAGCCATTTGGTAGCGGCGGCCATCTTAAATTTCAATTTTGCATAGTAAATTGTATTCTACTTGTTGAGACCTTTCATTTGATACCCATGTTGATGGGATTGATAAAACCTACGTTATCCGCTATTTTGTAGAGGCCGTTATCTTGGATTCTAATTTTATATAGTATATTGTATTCTACTGGTTGAGCACTTTCATTTGATACCCATATTGATGGGATTGATAAAACCTACGTTATCCGCCATTTTGTAGCGCCGCCATCTTGGATTTAAATTTTTCATAGTATATTGTATTCTGCTTGTTGAGCCCTTTCATTTGATACCCATGTTGATGGGATTGATAAAACCTACGTTATCCGCCATTTTGTAGCGGCCGCCATCTTGGATTTCAATTTTCTATAGTATATTGTATTCTGCTTGTTGAGCCCTTTCATTTGATACCCATATTGATGGGATTAATAAAACATAAATTATCCGCCATTTTGTAGCGGCGGCCATCTTGAATTTATAATGATAATGAATAAACATAATTGTATTGTGACCAAAATCCAAAGTGTATACAAAATTTCAGATTAATCGGTTGACAGGAAGAGGGTGAAATTTGAATTACTAAATTTGACCCAAGAATAAATAATAAATAAAACCGTTTGAAAAGGGAAGAGAATCTGTGTTAAATCAGAATAATGGACTTTTTATTTACTTTTAAATCAATTAACAAAAATCAACATGAATGTTTATAAATTCACAACACGGGTAGACAACAACAGAAAAAACATTTTTATTCAATAACTAAAGTGAACAATAAAATACCAAAGAAAATAAAGCAAACAAATGATTTTAATAAATACAAAAAAATTATACAACGTGTTATTCTCATAAAATTGGAACCATACACCTAGTATTTAGAAATGAATGCATGTTAAACTGTATCTACTGTTAAAGCTTGACAGTTTTGTTCTATTATGTTACTATCACGTCGCGATGAATCAAAATAAATGGAGTTTTTGTCAACTAGGTGTTATTTGTTGAACAGCTGGTATGAAATTTTTCCGAGCAATAGTGCTTCTACGGATTGTTACTTCTTTGTAATGTTTACGTCGCTTCATAATTTCCTCACTTGTTTCATCTACAAGTAAATAAATAAAAACAATAAAATGACATTGAGGTACAAAGCCATATGAGTAAACTTACATAATACCACAATATATGTTCTATTGTGTTACTATCACGTAGGGATGAATTAAAATAAATTGAGTTTTTGTCACCTAGGTGTTATTTGTTGAACAGCTTGTATGAAATTATAAAATAAATGATAAGTGATGACAAGTTTGACGTTAATAGACGGTGGCTAATAAGCCAGCGTGCAGTAAAACACCTAGTGTGTAATAATTCAACGTGATTTTATGATAAACATTGAATCAAATATATGTTTTAAAGGATCAAAATCAATATAATGAATTGAAAATCGAAGGAAAATGTATACATCATTTTTATTTTATATTCTAAGAATGAAGTTAGTTGTGGTGAAATTAAAAAAAATTTCTAATTTAAATTCCCATCATCCAACTTAGATGAATAGAAAACACCCCCCCCCCCTAATTGTCTGAATAAAAGTGACTCAAGGGTTGGATCCATTCCCCAGCCAGTCAGGAACCAAGCGCAGTAAACCTATATGTGTAAAGTGCTAAATAACATAAATTAAACATTTGGTCTGTAGTGGTACGGCCTGAGGCCGAGTAGACAGTACCAGGACAGATTCTGTGAGAGGGGGACGGCGGATGCCAGGCTGAGGAATTGAGAGCGCTGGCGCGGGCAGTCAGTTACCGGCTATAATCGGTGGCTAATGTAAAAGCGAACACTGTATTTAGAGTGGTATTTTATATGTTGTACCCGATTTATATGTACAATAAAGTGTTTTCTTCAGCTCCTCATAATTATTAGTTTCACATCCCGAACCCAACGAGATTGTCCAATGCAGGTCGTAAATTCATCCATGGAGAAGTTTACATAATGTAGTGACGTAGGTGAAAAAGTACGCTGGCAAGGTGAACCCAACAGCTAATGGCATCTCATATGAATTAAATGTGGATGGTAAAGGGAGGGGTATCTCTTGTCAAGGGACTCCGAACATTGATTGTGACCTGATTAACCCAACTATGATCCATACATTGCCTGGCGTCAAGAACACAATGTGGTTATGATGTTTAAGGTAATTGTTACACACCTAGACCCATACTAGGCATGCACAAGAAGAGAAGAACTCAAAGGAGTGTGTCAAGAGTGAAAGGGAAGTATAGAAGTTGATAAGAGTTATAAGATATAGAACACTGAAGAACCCAACTATGACCCATACATAGTTATGTTACAGGGAAACAATGTGGTTATGAAGTTTTTAGATTCTTATGACAAACCTAGATCCATACTAGGCATTTACAGGAGAGAAGAAACCGAGTGAGAGTGTAAAGAGAAGGAAATGATGGCAGATTCGCTAGAAGTTGTAATGAGAAGGGAGGAACTATGGTTAACCAAACTATGACCCACACATAGCCAGGCTCCAGGGAAACAATGTGGTTGTGAAGTTTCAAGATAATTGTGACAAACCTAGATAGGCCTATCACGAAAAAGAAGAAACTGAGGAAGAGAGTAGCGAAGAGTGAAAAGATAGCAGATGTGCTAGCAGTAAGAATAGAAAGTAGTATTTCATTCCTAGAACCATACTAAGCATGTGCAGGAGAAGGAGAAGAAATCAAGGAAAAGTGTAATCAGAAGAAAAAGGGATTACAATGATTTGCTCAAATTTATAAGATTGCTTGTATGCTGAACCAAACTATAACCCATACCTAGCCTGGTGTTCGACGTGCACCGTGGTTCCCTAGAACCAGTTCCAAGAACAAACCCAGATCCATACTAGGCGTATTTCAGATAAGTTCCAAGAGGGAGATTATTCCTATTATTGTAATTAATTATTATTTAAAATTAAATTTGATTGTTTCCTAATGAGACAAACCATGACCCATACATAGCCTAGTGACTAGCTAACAATGTGGTTGTGGGATGATTGTAGAACTAGCCGTAAGAATAAACCTAGACCCATACTAATCGTATCCATGCATAGTTCTAAGGGTAGAAAGAAAGAAATTGTTATTTTTATTAAGAAGATACGATGAATTGGTTGTTGAATGGAGTATGAAAATTTCTTTATAAGAAGTTGCCATGATGAACCAATTATGACCCATACACAACGTGGTCTCTGGAACACAGTGTGTAAAACAGTGATAGATGTAGTGCAAATATGAGAAGTGAATAAGGTTGAGCAAACTTATTCTTATTGCTAGCACATCTCCTATCTTTTCACTCTTTGCTACTCTCTTCCTCGGTGTCCTCTTTTTCGTGATATGCCTACTATGGATCTAGGTTTGGCAAAATTACCTTAAAACTTTACAATCACATTGTTTCCCTGGAGCCTGGCTATGTCTGGGTCATAGTTTGGTTAACAATAGTTCCTCCCTTTTCATTACAACTTCTAGCATATCTGCCATGCTTCCCTTCTCTTTACACTCTCACTCGGTTTCTTCTCTCCTGTACATGCCTAGTATGAATCTAGGTTTGTCATAACTATCTAAAAACTTCATAACCACATTGTGTCCCTGTAACCTAGCTATGTATGGGTCATAGTTGGGTTTATCAGTATATAAGTGTTCTATATCTTAAAACTCTTATCATCTTCTATCCTTGCCTTTTACTCTTGACACACTCCTTTGATTTCTTCTCTTCTTGTGCATGCCTAGTATGGGTCTAGGTGTGTAACAATTACCTGAAATATCATAACATCATTTTATTCTTAACGCCGGGCTATGTATGGGTCATAGTTTGGTTCATTAGGTCACAATCAGTGGTCGGGATTCCTTGACAAAAGATAGCCCTCCCTTTACCATTCACATCTAATTCATATGGGATGCCATTAGGGTTCACCTTGCCAGCGTACTTTTCACCTACCTCACTACATTATGTAAACTCCTCCATGGATGAATTTACGACCAAATGTTTAATTTATGTTATTTAGCACTTTACACATTACAGGTTTACTGCGCTTGGTTCCTGACTGGCTGGGGAATGGATCCAACCCTTAAGTCAGTTTTCTTCAGACAATCATGGGGGGGGGGTGTTTTCTATCCTAAGTTGGATGATGTTTGGGAATTTTGTATTTGAATATTTTTTTAATTTTATCACAACTTTAACTTCATTCTTAAAATATAAAATAAAAATAAAATATAAATTTTCCTTCCATTTTCAATTCACTGTATTGATATTTTCATTGTAGTAACATGGGATTCGCATGATTCAGTTTTTTTATTAATAAATTTCGAATTTGTTTCATTTTCCATTTTCCCTGCAAAAAATAATTTTTTAAAACAATTGTTAATATGTAATAGTAATAATTATCAAACTACTTTACATTTCCATTGGTTAAAATCTTCAATTGAAATGAAACTGAGAATTTTTGTAAATAATGGAATTTGATGTACGAGTACATCTTTGAAATGGTGGAGCAGGTCTTTCCTATGCAGACCATGATACTCACAAAGTGGATATTTCATTGAATTTCTTCCTGTTTTCAAGTTATTTCCATCTGGATTTCCTTGACTTGTTTTTTTTTCTCGTTCTATTTTCAATATTATGTGTTTTTGAGTGACGGTGCAAGCTTTGTCATTGATTAAAAGTTTTTATACAGATATCACAACGCAAAGATGATAACTGAATGTTTTTTCTACAGCGAAGAGGGGTCAAATCCATCAGATCTAACATGAAATTTCCTAACATGTTTTCTTAAATTTGAGAGTGTACTGAAGCCTTTATCACATTCTTTGCAGTTATATTCCATTTTACCGCGAATCTTAATAAATTTAACTAGTTTTAGTCATTTCTATTAATAATAGAATAGTTGATTATATCTCAACATAAACAAATAGGCGCTAGTCAACGTCAACACAACACCTAACCAAAAAATCAGTGACAGTGAGCGACAAGCGACAGTGAGCGTTCGGGATCGATTTGACCGGCTAGATGCTTGTAAAATATTGTACTGGGCACTTCGTCACTCCATTTTAAGACGAAAAGTTCTTATAAGCATGTGTGATAAGTCTTGTCGTTAATGAGATACAGGGTGTTGAATTGTTATATTACTTCTACTTTGATGTTGTATGACTCGGTTTGTAATACCGGTGGAGAAGTGCCGTATTTTTTATAATTGTATTTACTCCCCTCTTTCGATTTTTTACTAATTTCATTCCTTCCAAATCATTAACGTAGCCGCTACGAATTTTTTTACGGTGATTTTTATTAAAAAATTTTAGCCAAATTCGGCTACAATATTTTAGATTACTTAGGAAACACCATTTATAATGAATGACTAAAGCCGTATCACCCTGTATTTGTCAATTTCATGATAGTATTCATCACAAGTTACTTGTTTGGGCTCCACAACAGGCAAGCTAAATACCGTTTTGTGTTGATGTAGTGGAAAAAATTGTTTCTTCATTTTTGTTGAATTCTCTCAGTTGTGATTATTTGCATTTGGTTGTTTGATGTCAATTCAGAATCAAACTTCTGTCATTCTGATGATGATATCCAGTAATATCGAAACAGTTTAGAATTTTTATCATTTTTTCAATATTTTTTGGAAGTATTTAGAATCAGTTTATTTCATTTAAAAAAGTAATATGAGTAGATTCGACACGGTGAAGGTCAAATCAGTTAATTTTATTATTGAATAATTTTCACAAAAAGCTTGCATTCCATTATTCAACCCCTCGGGGGGGCAGATGGATCACTTTTGATAGAAGTCAATAACATCAAACTATCTATAATAGCAGAAAAAATAATCAATCTACATGAATTCTAAGTAATCACTACTCCTCATTCTTCTTTGAACATCATTAAATGAGTCATCACTTCCAAAGATTAAATCAATTGTTCCGACGAAGAAAAAATTACCAGTCTAAATCATCAAGGTGTTTCTAGCATCTACAGAATTCTCTCCAAAACCGATAAAACTCCCAATGGCACTTTTATGGTATCCTTTAACACACATAATCTTTCCACAAAATTATTCGCAGGTTTTCACTCTATCAGAGTAAGACTTCACATACCTAATCCTTTAAGACGCTTCTCATGCAATGAATTTGGTCGCACAGCTTCCAATATAAAAACAAACCCACTTGTCCATCCTGCGATCACTCCCCACACTACGAGCCCCTATGTCATACTCCAATAAAATGTGTAAATTGCAAAGAAAACCATTCTCTTCGATACAAAGGACGCTCAGCCTTTAAACTCGAATTCGAAATTCGAAAAATTAAAGTAAAAGAAAACATCTCATACTTTGACGCAAAGAAAAAATACATTTCCTTAAACCCACCACACATTTTTAAATATAGTTCAATAGCCTCCGCAACTCCCATCCACTCAACACCCAAAGTATCAATATCCATTCAATACGACCTCCTACAACAAAATCCTTCATCAAATAACAAAACCCCCGAGTGTAGTGAACACACCGAACGAAGAAGGTAACCAGTAAGAAGAAGCTCAACCGGAAAACTTGGTCACTGATCCAAACCAGGTATTTCCAGAAGCCCTTGCCGCCGGAATCGTCAACCAACTGAGATTCTAATCTCAACCTGTCCTTTATAGGACAATATTATTTGTGAAAATCTGCTCTTACTAGAGCAATTTTATTTATGAAATTCCACTCTTTATAGAGCGAATTTATTTATGAAAGTTGCTTAAAGCAACCAAATAGTGTACGAAGACCAACGAGAAGTGCCAACTACCATCCAGCCAACGGAGGACGGAAACAAATTCAGGTGAATATAAACACTAAGCTGCAGACAAAAGGGTCAGCAAACCTTTAACCGGGGAGGAAACTCCCTCCGGCAGTGAGTCGGCTGCCGGCTTTTGTCCGCATTCCCCGAAACTAACAACGAAGCAGCCCTCTGCTTCGTCCTCTTCCACACCACCAACTTAAAATGTCATCTTCAACGCTTTCACCCATCCAAACCCGGAGCCAAAAGGTGCCATCTATCTCTTCTCATGAAGAGTTCCCTCCGATGGTACCTACACCAGCCCCCGACTACGCATCATTGTATGCAGAACAAATCATACAAATGACCAATCTCTCATGGAAAGAATCGACATGCTACTAAACAGGAACGATCGACTTGAATCCCTACTCAACTCCCAAAAACCACAAACCAACTCTCGTAACTCCTCCAGGTCCAGATCCGTCCACTCCGCTCAATCTCACCTTTCCGTACAATCCTCACCACGCGCCAACCAACAATCCACCAACCGACAAGAACAAGAAGGGGACTTCACTCTCTTGGGAGCCAAACCCAAGAGAGACCGAAGAATCCACACGCCACCACCTCCAACCACCCAACATCAGCAACCGCCCCGACAGCAGCAACCACCATGACAACGACAACCACCTCAACCCCAACAAGCCAGTTAACCCCGTCAACCACAAACAGACCCAACTTCACAGACATTAAACTTAAGAAACCGCCCAGCCAAATACGTCTCCCAGCGAGAACTATATAACGTTCTCAACACCAATGAGCTGTTGAGAGGAGAAATCTACTACCTTAAAGCCAACTCTAATAGGACCGAGCTTCTGAAAATCAGGTCCGACATCCCCCACGAAGCTTTCGCAAGGAAGCTTCGCAACACTCTCGGTGACGACCAAGTCACCATCATCCGCCTCAGTCCCACCCGCCAAGACCGCCATCGCTCTATGTCCCGCAAACCTCCTTTTTCACTGGTCTGCATAAATGTAGACACCACCATCTCAGATAAAGAATTCGAGGATATCCTCGCCGATATGAAATTCCCCGCCACCAGATCTTGGCGCATCATGTCCCGCCGCCATGGCAAAATAACCTCGATGTTTCGAATTCTTACCGAGTCCGAAAACGCCTATCACACGGCCCTATGAAGGGCCTCCGATTCCACGGCCTCTCCCATCAATGCGAGGCTTCCAACCGCTCCGACCCACTACCCGCAGTACCAAAATACTGCAATAGGTGCTCCAGCACAGGCCACCTCACAGAATCCTGCAGATCCAAGCCTGTCTGCCCCTCCTGCGGAGCGACCGATCACAAATTCAACAATTGCCCAAAGGCAAACAACACATCCTATAAAAATTGCGGCGGTCCACACCTCGCTTTCCACCCTCGGTGGCCCAAGCGGCTGGAAGCACCGAAATCCGCACAAGAGATCGCACCCGTGACTCTCGAAAAACCACAGACCCCCTACGACTTGACCACCGACTCCAAGATCTTAATCGAGATCTTGGCAACGACAATCATGAACGCCGTCCCGACTAGCCGTGGCCTAGTCGCCGAAACGCTCAGAAATCTCGTCCCCTCCTTCTACGGGTACAATTCTACCGTAATAAGTGGCGTTGGCAACCGCGTCCACTTCGCTTTCACGACCAAGAGACAAAGTTAAGTCATGAACTTTACAATCGGGACCGTGAATTGCCAAGTTCTAGCCAGGAAGCGACATCTTCTCAAACACCTTCTGCACTCCCAAAACATACAAACACTTTCTATCACAGACACTCTCTTAAAAAACCCTCCTCGCTTCACTGGCTACACCACCTTCCACCTAGACAGGAACTCCTACTGTCACGGCAACGGACTTCTCGTCCGAAACGGACTCCCCGCGTCACCACACCCACTCCCTGCACTTCTGTCTCAACAGAACTTGGATTGCATAGCCATCGACATATCGTGGAATAATACCACGACGACTTTCTTTTCTTATTACAAACATCCCAATCAAACATTATCAATCGACCTCCTCGAATATGCATCCTCTCTACCACGAGCAATAATAATGGGTGACCTAAACTCACGAAACATTCTTTTCGGTGATAGATTTACTAACGCCAACGGCAGACTACTCGCCGACTAACTCGTCTCACTTTCCCTCTCGCGGATTGGAAAAAATAATCCAACCTTAATAAGTCACCTCGGCTCTTCGATTGACGACCATATAATCTGCACTGACCGGTTACTCAACCATATAGACGTAAAACAAAGACTTTTCACTCAAAAAACCAACAATCTACTGTCTCCTTCCTATCCAACAATGCGAATCAATTCTACCCCCGGCTCTAACGATCGACTAAACTCACTTCTCAACATCATAAATATTTCTCTCCCCAACGTCTTACCAATAAACTTCAACATATTTCCCCCATGGACACTTTTCTTTTCCATTAATACCTCTATGCTCTCATTCGATAAATCTTCTCTCCCTAATTCCTTCTTTACATCTCACTTTTCACAACTCATCCACCAAAATACAATCAACACTTCTTAATATTCACAGACGGTTCCAAATCTGAAAACGGTGTGCGATTTGCCTTTTATTCATCTAACTCTTCTACAAAACTAAAACTTCACCCTGATAATACAATCCTCTCAGCAGAACTTCTTGCCATTCACGAAGCCATAAAACACATTTTAAAAAACAAAACACCTCAATCTTTAATAATATCAGATTCCCTTAATGCGCTGAAACTTATACAAAAATGTTTCCCCAATCATCCTATCTCTATCCAAATAAAAGATCTACTCCATATCTCCAAACTGAGAAATCTAGAAACTAGCTTCCTCTGGATATCAAGTCACAAAGGCATAACAGGCAACGTAAGAACAGATTTCCTTGCCAAACAAGCAACTACAGATGGCTCACCTATCCTAATCCTATACACCTCAGAAGAAGCTAGCTCCTTCCTCTACCCTATCAATCGACATCTAAGTCAAAAAGATTGGCACGCATATATGATTTCCCTGATTTACCTAGGAAAGACAATGTTAAATTGCCATAGGTCATTTCAATTAAACCCATTCTTTCCTTCTCAAAAATGAACCTCCACCTACCTGCCCATTTTGTAATTCCATCTTTTCAATAAAACACATAATCATATATTGTCCACACCTTCAAAACAAAAGAATCAACAAACTAAACTCAAATTCATTCAAAGACATCATGTCTCCTAATCTAACAGCAGCCAAAAAGATCATTCAATATATAAAAGATATCAATATATACAACAAACTCTAAAACATATAACACAAAGAATCTTGTTCAAAATTCGCAATGCGAAAGATTTACGTTACCACCTACTCCAATATAAAACATAAAAGTTAATGTAATTCCACACAATACATATACATAACAAAAACTCATATGGGTGCTAAATGACCAAGATATCGATGCACCTAACTCCCCTAACATTTCGTTCCTTCTTCCTTCCATTATTCAAAATTGATGTGGTATCGGTGGCAATTTTCTATTGTAAAATAATTATGACGATTAGATTAATTTAGTCCACGAAAATCAGACCCAAAATTATCATTTTGCGTCATTTTCGAGGTAACGGCTGATACTTAGTAAAAAGTTAGTAAAAATGATGTACAACAAAACTTAACTTATGCGACCTCTCGAATCGGATCGGAACATTGTTTATGATTCGATTTACACTCATTTTTCATGCTTTTTGTAGATTTTTCAGGTATATATTTTTTCTCGTGCATAGTACAGACAAAAATTAAATACTTTTTTTTTCTTCTTTTAAAGACCTACAATTCTAGACCTTACACGTAAAAAAATTGATTGGGTCAAAAGTTATTGGCAAATAAACAACTGACAACTTTATTGTTAATACATAAAAATGTAATGAGCATTTTTTACACTTCCACATCACGCTTATCTATTCTCACTCATTAAAAAATGATACTCGCGAAAGATGGAGTCTGTAAGTTCAATAGTTTATGAATTATGGCCTTATAAACAAATTAACTAAAAATTGACTTGCAGAGTTCTGTAAGCTATGCGACCTCGCGCCAATTTTTTTACTGTTAGATTTCATAATACATCGATACCCATCATTGTTTTTTAAAAAAATACATTTTTGCAGCAACGCGAATTTTTTTCATATTTGGCTTAGTTGCATAATTAATTTGACACTATATCCGCCGATTTTTGTCGATAATTACGTACGCACATAGGAAGGGCATGGAAAGAGCTTTAATTGGAAAAAAAATACGTTAAGATTTATTGACATTTACGGACAATCGAAGTCGGAGGCCTGTCAGTCAACAATTTATGCGAGTATCGAAAAACAAAACTTTAGCTCGACTACACTCTCTAAGGTTCACCGTACGACTGCCAACACAAAATACGGACGATGGTAGAATGAAAAGCTAGGCGTTCCCCCCACTCCGCTGCCACGCAGTAGCCAGCCGAAATATCCTCCCGCTGCTGACTTTCGAAAAAAATTTTGATTGGGTTGCAATTCACGCAACGTCTCGCTATTTCGTACAATAAAAGTACATTGACTAAAAATTTGAGGGATATTTTTTGTTTTTCGATACTCGTATAAATTGTTGACTGACAGGCCTCCAACTTCGATTGTCCGTAACTCAGTCGTTTGTCAATAAATCTTAATGTTTTTTTTTTCAATTAAAGCTCTTTCCATGCCCCTCCTATATGCGTACTTAATTCTCGACAAAAATCGGCGAATATAGTGTCAAATTAATTATGCAACTAAACCAAATATTGAAATAAATTCGCGTTTTTGCAAAAATGTATTTTTTTAAAAAACAATGATGGGTATCGATGTTTTATTATGAAATCTAACAGTGACAAAATTGGCGCGAGGTCGCATAGCTTACAGAACTCTGCAAGTCAATTTTTAGTTAATTTGTTTATAAGGCCATAATTCATAAACTATTGAACTTACAGACTCCATCATTCGTGAGTATCATTTTTTAATGAGTTAGAATAGATAAGCGTGATGTGGAAGTGTTAGTGTAAAAAATGCTCATTATATTTTTATTTATTAACAATAACGTTATCAGTTGTTTATTTGCCAATAACTTTTGACCCAATCAATTTTTTACGTGCAAGGTCTAGAATTGTAGGTCTTTAAAAGAAGAAAAAAAAGTAATTGACTTTTTGTCTATACTATGCACGAGAAAAAAGATATACCTGAAAAATCTACAAAAGGCATGAAAAATGAGTGTAAATCGAATCATAAACAATGTTCCGGTCCGATTTGAGAGGTCGCATAAGTTAAGTTTTGTTGTACACCATTTTTACTAACTTTTTACCAAGTATCAGCCGTTACCTCGAAAATGACGTTTACATACCCAGATTTTCTGGACTAAATTAAGATCTGTCTGAAAGACAAGTAATATTCTAAATCTGTTCGTAATTTTTCTAAGACTGTCAATGTTCAAAATAATAAACGCACCAGCACGTCATGTCATGTTTCTCTTCGCAAAACATGTAAATGATAATTATTTCAGTGTGACAATTTTTTTACGCGACGACTATAAAAACAAACAATTTTAGAAAAGTTTGCCAGTTTTAATAACCCGGAAAACAAGTTGAAGTTGATGATAAACACAATAACAACAATTCGGAAAATATGTTGGCGATGTAGTTGGTCATTCTTGTAAAGTTTAATTTTATACTTTTGTCCTAGAAAATCGTATTACACGTGTTGGTAATAACGATAATTGGGTCAAACACATAAACAGGATGATTATAAGTACAAGAATTAGTCTTGAAATAGTTGTATAAAGTTTCTGGAAATATTAATCTCAAAAATAATACGCCAACCAATTATATCGTGTGGCCCAATAAGCCGATCTCTCTGCTAAATATCAGAAACAATTCATGTTATAACTTTAGGAGAAAAAATTCCTTTGTAAAAGTGGCCAAAAGAAATCGCTGAAAATGACTTTCAAGTTTCTAGGTTAACCGCTAGGGGGCGTAACCTGTGAAGAAAAATTTAAAAACCAGTTTTTTGAGAAATATGCCCAATTATACAAAGTGTTGAATAAGTAAACCAAAAAAAAAGCCTAAATTCCACACAAAATTATTTAAGTATTTTTTATTTTTCCAAATAAATGGTGGGGGAAATTGGGGAAGCGTTGGTGTATAAATACCTATAACTTTGGTTTAGTTCAACCGATTTAAACGAAATTAGTGTCACTAGAACGAGTGTAGATGTAATAATCACATCTATTTTTCTATTTTTAGCCGTTTTCTATCCTTAGGATATAGGCCTCTTTCAAATTCGTCCATGGGCTTCGATCTTGCGCAACTCGATACCAGTTCAGGCCAGCGACCTTCTTTATCTCCTCGTACCATCTTTGCTGGGGTCTTCCAACACTCCTCCTCTCTGCCCAAGGTCTCCATCTGGTGACATACCCGCTCCAGTTTTCCGTATGCCTGGCCACGTGCCCTGCCCATTGCCATTTTAAGGAACTAATTCTTTCCATTATATCGAAGACTTTGGGTTTTTGTCATATCCAAGTATTTGTTTTATGGTCTCTCAGGGAAATTCCCAAAATACGCCTTTCTATGGCTCTCTGATGAACTTCCAATTTATGTTTTATCTCCTTGGTTATTACCCAGGTCTCACAACCATACGTGGCAACAGGCAGTATACACTCGTTATAGACTTTTGTTTCCAAATTCATTGGAATATTCATGCTGAAGATGTACTTTAATTTGCCGTAGGCTGCCCATCCCCGTCTAATTCTTCTATCAATCTCCATCTCTTGATTTTGTTTGCCTGGTGTTCTAGCTTGGCCCAGGTATATGCATGTTTCCGTCTTTTTGATTGTGCTGTCATGAATCGGTATTGTATCGTCTGCATCTGGTATATTTGTCATAAACTGGATCTTTGTGTTGTTCATGTGTAATCCTACTTTTGCAGCCTCATTTTGTAGTTCTTCCAACATGTCTATCAATTCCTGTTTATCTTTTGCAAACAGTACAACATCGTCAGCAAATCTCAGATTGTGTAAACGTTCACCATGTAGCTTCTTAAAAATATCCTCGATAACTAAAGTGAATAGCTTTGGAGATATAACGTCTCCTTGCCGAACTCCTCTCCTTACGTTTATTTTGTCAGATGATTCCTGAAGTCTTATCGACATTGAAGAATTTCTATGGATGTTTTCGATGAGGTTTATATAACGTTGATCTACTCTAGCATTTCTCAATGATTTTATTATTGCCCAGATTTCCACTGTGTCGAAAGCTTTTCGGAAATCGACAAAAGCCATCCATAGACTTATGTTATATTCTGTAGCTTTGTCGATCATCTGCCTTACGGTGTGTAGATGTTCTGTCGTACTATAATGGCTTCGGAACCCAGCCTGTTCCTTTGGTTGTTAAGCCTCGAGTTTTCGTTCTAATCTGTTTGTAATGATTCTGCTAAATAATTTATATATCTGTGATAGTAAGCTTATCGGCCGATAGTTTTCGAGATCAGTTGGGTCACCTTTCTTGTAGATCAGAACAACTACAGCATTCTCCCAACTTTTGGGTATATATTCTTCTGTTAGGCACTCATTGAATAGTTTTAGTAGTTCTTGTCTCGTCTTGATATCGCTTCCCTTAAGCATTTCAGGCAGAATGTTGTCATCTCCCGCTGCTTTGCCATTTTTCATCTGGGATAGCGCTTTCTCTAGTTCTTCCATATCTATCTCGGGCATTTCTTTTGAGTTGACATTTACTATTCGAATTTTGTCCTCTACTGTCGTTATCTTTGGTATTTTAGATTCGTACAGATCTCTATAGAAAGATTCCACAACTTTTAATATTTGCTTTCTGTCGTCCACTATGTTGTTTTTCGCATCATGCATCTTTGTTATCTCTTTCTTAGGTGTGTTGCGTCTTTTAAATATATTTAGTCCCTTATTCTGTTCTAATAGGGATTGTACTTGTTTCGTTTGATGTTTTAGTATGTTCTGTTTCGCCATTTTTCTCGCTGTTTTGTTGATTACTGTGTACTCAATAGTGTCCCTTTTACCCTCTGTTATCAATTTTCTTCTTTTCTCTAGGAGGTGTTTTGTGTCCATCGACAGTTTATCCGGCGTTTTCTCTGGGGGGCCTATTTTCTGATCGGCTGTTTTGTTGATTTCTGTGTACTCAATAGTGTCCCTTTTACCCTCTGTTATCAATTTTCTTCTTTTCTCTAGGAGGTGTTTTGTGTCCATCGACAGTTTATCCGGCGTTTTCTCTGGGGGGCCTATTATCTGATCGGCTGTTTCTCTTATAATTTTTGTTATTCTTCTATTTCTATCACCAGGGACTCTCCTGTTTCTTCTGGGTTTTTAGAAAAAAATTCTTTCAGCTTTTGTTTGTATTTTTCTTTTCTTTCCGCTATCTTTTCCCTACTTCCCCTCTTTAATGTTTGTTTCATCTTCCGTTTTCTTGCCATTTTTGTGTTTATGAGTAGTTTGCATCTTACCATCCTGTGATCACTGCCGGTGCTGAACTGATTGACTACATCTACGTCTTGAATTATGTGTTTATGGCGGGAGATTATGAAGTCAATCTCATTTTTCGTTTGTCCATCTGGGCAATTCCATGTCCATTTGCGGCTTTCTCTCTTTTGAAAGAAAGTGTTCATCAGATAAAGTCCTTGTCTTTCTAGAAAGTATGCCAATATGTTTCCCTTTTCATTTCTGGTGCCAAGTCCAAACTGTCCTATGTGTGTTTCCGTTGGTTCTGCTCTCCTGCCTATTTTTGCATTGAAGTCCCCACCCAGAACAGTGTGCGTTGCTGGGTTCTCTCTTATTGCTCTTGATATGTCTTCGTATACAGATTCCACCTCGTCATCATCATGTGAAGAAGTTGGAAGATAAGCTTGTATATATTTTAGTGTTATATTTCTATTTATGTTGAGCGCGATATATATTACTCTGTCAGATATTGTTTTTAGGATTTTCAGGTTTGTCGATAGTTTCTCATTTATTAATATTCCAACTCCTCCATTACTATCATCATCATTTCCTCTGTAGAACAAAGTATGCCCAGAATCTAAATGGAGGTATTGTTCTCCTCTTCTCCTTGTTTCGGCTAAGCCTACAATGTCCCAGTTTATTCTCTCCAAATCGTACTCTAACTCAACCAGACGTTTCTTTGTTCTACTACGAAACAATTGAATTTAGTTTTAATTGTCATAGGTACAGGCTACATTCGAATGAAAAAAATTAGAATTAGCTTTTCTTAAAAATGTTCAATTGAAACACCTGATTATTATAAATTATAATAGAACTGGATTGGATCCGTAACAAAATGGCTCAAACCGCATGCTGATAGCACTTGTCGAACTCGAGATATAAATAAAAACGCACAAACATTAGTAAGTATAGTATTGACTCTCCCTGTTTATAACTTAAAATTGAATATGTGAAAGAAAGATCATACAAATATCTCGATCATTAAAACTTAATGTCCAATTAAATGTCCAAATTGTTTTCCATCGTTGTCCACACAAGCAATCTATCGCGCTTAGACGTAACAGTTGCTTCAATCTCAGCTGTTGATACACCATTTATCGCTTGTCTTATGCTCGTGAAATGTATCAAAGTCACAAGTCTTCGCGAGATTTTCTATTTTCGTTAGAAATTCATCAAACATTTCACCTTGCTCTTGACTGGCTTTATTGAATTTGTATCACTCAAAACATAAATTGGTTTTTGAGATGAAATAAGAGTTAAATTTTTCTTTAAAGGTCGTAATATTCTTGCTTTGCTCTATCGTTAGATTGAAGCTATTATAGACTAGAACAGCATCTGTGCCAATACCTGCCATTAATGTCGCTGCCTGGATCGCCGCTGCTTTTTTTCTCTAACTGGGTTGCGATTGAATACCACTCTGTTGGAGCGATTGTTTCCATGCTGTGGACAAGTTTTCGGCACTAAAGTTAAACGCTTTTAGTGGCCTGATTCCCAATACGCTCTTTTCTGACATCTTATTAAACTTGAAGCCACCTGGCACCATGTAACGTTGTTAATATGTTTAAACGTTAACTTTTAATTTAATGATAACTACGGATCATTTTTAGCTTATAGTTTTATTAAAATTCGAATAGACCGAAAAAGTGTGACGTCAGAACATGGCCGCTGACAGTTACTGAGGGAAAACAAATTAATTAAAGTTTATTTACGATAGAAAGACGATGATGTCATTTTTAGTTACTTTCCTGCTTATAAAAATAAATATTAATTTACCAACCGTGAATACAATTTATCCGCAACAGCCAGGTTAATTTACAGCTAACGGGTTGCCAAAACTTCAAGACGTTGTCAAATCAACTGGTAAAATTCCCCAGTTTGTTTTGACGTTTATTGAAATTCGATCATCGTCTAGTATTTACAAGTTTTTTTGCTGCTTCTAAATTCATTGCTTCTTTAAGATTAAAAAAACAGTTATTTTCATAACTAATTATTTAGGCAAATCTGCAGTGTGTGGTTAATAAAATGCCGAAGCAGCTGAACAAAAAATGTCAACAGATGGTAACATCCTTGTTGAGCATTTTGAACGAGAATGCCGAAATGGGGGCCTGTTCCTCCCGCTTACTGCTGTAAGAGACGTAAGTAATAGTATTCGCTATTTGTATTCACCATTATCAATATTATTGTTACATATTTAAATGTAAATGATTAAATGTTTTTAATGTTAGGTTAGGTTAATTAAACTTGATAATATATTATTCTATCATAAATTGAAGTAAGTATATTGTAGAGAGTTGCATAAGCTTTACAACTTAGCGTTACCGTATTGCCGCCAAGTATAATAGAGGTGAACAGCCGAAAAGCCCACCTAAAAAGAGACAACGCATAAAACCTACTGTTGAAATTGATAACTTTGATCTAAATGCTTTCCGAAATGTTATATACAAAATGTATGGAAACAGTGAGTATATTGAATTTACTGATTTATTTTATTCACAATTAACTAACACAATATGTTTTCAGAGGAACACATAACCTTGAAAACTTTAAGAGACAAACTCCAGGAGCGTGAACTCTTTAATGGTTGTTTAACATCACTCTGGAAGATAGTGAAAAATATTGGATTCAAATACCAAAAAGATGATCCTCGTCGTGGTTTGATGGAGTTGCCACATATTGCATTAAAACGTGTAAATTTTGTACATGAATATGTCAAGATAAAAAGGGAAGGTTTATATCAATTTGTGTTTTTGGATGAGACCTGGATATTCAAATACGGTACTGTTGGACGTTCTTGGCAAGATTCTAGTCATAGAAGCTTGAAAAAAACCAAAATTGGTGGTCCAAGGTAATTGAATAATAAAAGTTAGCAATTAATTTATGATGTACGAATATTCCTGCCATTTTAAGACCTTTTCAAATATTTACTAGTCATACTATTTTATTTACATCTATATAATTATTAATAGTTGTTTTTAGCTATGCAGTCTATCTAGGAAACCTAGTAGTAGTTTGTTATTTCCTTATTGTAGGTATATAGTATTGCATGCTGCTTCCTCTTCTGGATTTATTTCTGGAGCAGGGCTGGTTTTTTCTCCCAAAAAACAAGATGGTGATTACCACGGTGAAATGAATGGATAATGCAAGTTATCACACTACAGTGATCAATAAAGTACCAACAACAGCTACTAAAATGGCTGATATACAGAACTGGTTGATACAAAATGATATTCCTTTTGAAAATACTTTCCTCAAAACCCAATTATTGAATTTAGTACAACGGTAAGTTGATATGAACATTCTTCAATATATTATGGTAATGCTTAAATTACTTATTTTGTTTAAATATATGCATTTTTGTAGGAATAAACCACCAACAGTATATGAAGCTGACATATTATCTAAAAAATATGGTCACAACGTGCTTAGACTTCCCCCTTGCCACTGTATGTTCAATCCAATTGAACATATTTGGGGCATAGTTAAAAAAATGTATAGAGATCATGTGGAAACTGATGGTTCTTCAACAGAACAAGCAATAGGTGTATGGAAAAAGTGACTCCTGATATTTGGTCAAAGACAGTAGAGCACACTGAAAAAATTATACAAGATGGGTGGGATGGAGAAGTAGTATTTGATGACAGGATGTGCCTCCACTTATTATTAATTTTGACAGTGACGATGAAGATAGTGAGGATTTTGTAGTGGAGTAGTGGAAATCTTCTGTTATATTTTTTGTATATTTTTATCCAATTTGCTTTATTTCCACCTTTTCAAAATCACTAATAACTATCATTAAATTAATTAGGTACAGTTATTTTATAATACACAAATCAAAACAAAGACCACAGTATCTCTACATAAATAATACTGATAAAATAGGAGATTTTTTTATTTTTATATATTATAAAAAAAATTTATTTTGTGTATCTATATTTTTCTTTTTCCTTTGTTTTATTATAATAAATATAATAGATATTGTATAAAGAAACAATATTTAAATGTGCATGAAGATGATTACAGCTTGTATTGATTCCTTTTAGCGTAAACCCTTGCAGTGCTCTTGAAGATGGTTCTATAGAGCATAGAATAAGGTATAAAGACCTACAGTTTGTCATTTAACCCTCTTCTATGTAAAATAATCAAATGTTAATTCGAATATAGAATGATTGATTACTGTTTCTTGTATCTTATCCATAGTTTGTCATGAATAAATATTCATATTAAATTAATCAAACCTATCATACAAGCCTTTTATTTTTAAATAAATATTTTTGACTTACGCCCTACGAGGCACGGAACAATGAAAAAGAAGAACTGTCAATCTAACATCAGTTTGACTTTTCTAGTTTTCGTTAAGTAAAGGAAAAAACTACAGCTTGGCAACATCACAATATTTTGCTTCGCTACGTCATCGTCTTTTTATCGTAAATAAACTATATTTTATTTATTAATCTGAGATTCAAACTTCATATTGACAGAAGTCTATTTACCGTCAATTGATACTCTACATTTTATACCAACTGAGTTTTTGTTATATACGTTTTATCGGTGTAATAGTTACGATGGGTCCGAAAGTTAAAGTTCAACTATCTCCCGAAGAAAAAGCTGCGATAAAAGCAGCCAAAAAATTAGAAAAGAAACGCCTCAAACTAGAAAAAAAGAAACAACAGCAAAGGGATGTTCTGCTTAGGTATATGATTTCAAGTTCATATTGCTTTTTACGTTTATTTAGAAATTGACGCTTAAAACAGATTATCGTAACTAGGTGGTCGTATGATACGAACGATAGTGCAACTCATTTTTTACTGATTTTTTCAAAAATATATGATATTTCTTATTTATTGAATAATCCTATTTAGGGTTACAATTATTGATACAATAATCAAATTATTTGAATAACTAATCTTCTTTTGATAAATATTTGATATTTTGGTTATTAAATACGGAGCTCCAGCAACTCATTAACTTTTATTTAAACAATAACAATTACAGCTTAAGATTAAAAAATTTAACGTTATATTTGACACATGTCACTTGAGTCTTTCGAAAAAACTAAAATACTCAGTGTTGCCATCAATAATACCAACTTAACACCCCATCTCAACACTGAAAAAGGAAATTTACAATTACAAAATATGTAAATAAATAAATTAGTCAAAACAGAATAAATGTTCAAATTTGTAACTTCAGTGCATCTCTATGTTTGGTAAATAGTGGCAAACCTAGAGGTTTCGTTAAGATGTCTGCTGTGTGTTCTGTAGTGCTCACATAATTCAAAATTATTTCATCTTTCACAAAGAAATAATTAATTTCCACATGTTTTGATCTTTTGTTCACTTGATGTGATTTTGTAAGAGAAATCATACTCTGATTGTCCTCCATAATTGATATAGGTTCTACTAGACTAAATCCGAGACCTTCAAGTAGATGTTTTATCCAAAGGGCTTCTTTTATAGCTTCACTAAGAGCTATATATTCAGCTTCGAATGATGACGTTACAACTAGAGATCGTTTTCTCGTTGTCCAACTAACAGGACTTTCAAGAACAAAAGAAACGTAACCTGATGTAGATTTCAGATCTTCTATGTCATTACCTCAGTCAGCCTCGCTATACATTTGAATAACTGGATGGTTATTTTCGTTAGTGCAATGTAGACTAAAATTGACTGTTGATTTCAAATATTTCAAGATTATCAAATCATGTTTTTTATTATTATTATTACACAGTGATTACGAGCCAAAGCAAAGCTTATACGGCTCAATTACAAAATCAAATTACATTTATTTATTTATTATCCAAATAGACCTTTTACAGGTCTAATTACAAGGAAATAAAGAAAATACACAGTACAATAGCATATCAACGGTTAGAACACTAAGACTAACATCATGAATAACTTACTCTTATGTAATACCTATATTTACACTGCCAATGATATTATGTGGTTCAATACCAAGCTACGAAAGTTGCTTAATGAATAATTGAATTCTAATTCAATAAAGCTATTAAAATAATTTGCCAATTGACACATGGCTACGGCAGGGGACTTTGAAGAAGATACGGTCGAAATATTGAACATAGTACAGTTACGCGTTCTTCTGGGTGGAACATTAAACCCCACTAAAGATAAAATCTGGGGTGCGTTAACTTTGTTGTTAATAATTTTTTGTAGAAATATTAGAATAGCTAACTTTCTCCTATCCTCTAAGGTTAGGATTCTAAGCTCAGATCTAAGATGAAAGCTCCTAACTGTACTATAATCAGGGTAAACACCATACTTTTTATAATAAATATAACTAACTCAAAAATGTATTCTGTATCTTTTCTAAGAGATACAATGTAGTCTGATACTCTGTAAACCAAATCTGACTTGCATATTCTAATTTGGGTCTAACTAAACTGAAGTAGAGAATTTTAATGGCCTCAATGTTGGTAAAATTTGAAGTTTGTCTGATTATGTATCCCAATAACCTATTAGCGGAGTTAGCTACATTCATTATATGCCCCGCAAATGAGAATATATTATTGTTAGTAACTCCTAAATCTTTTACTTCATATTTACGTTTTAATGAATCATCACTAAGTCTATACTCAAAAATGACCGGATCTTTAAAACGTGTGATTAATGAAGTAAAACATTTATTCACATTGAAATATAACTTATTAAGCACACTTCACTCATACACCCTATCTAAATATTTCTGTACTAATACACAATCCCTAACATTACTGACAAGTTTCAATATTTTAAAGTCATCCGCGAATATAAGACCTTCAGATTTTTTTTATAACGGAGGGTAAATCATCAATGAAAAAAATAAATGAAAGAGGAAACAAATTTGAACCCTGAGGAACGCCTGAGTTGGGTTCGAATTTACCCGATGTATTACCATTATGATTAACAATTAGATATCTATTTTGTAAGTAACTTTTTAATAATAAAATAAAATCATTCGACAAACCCAACCCATGCAATTTCTATAGCAGCCCATCATGATCTACACTGTCAAACGCCTTTTTAAAATCCAAGTATATAGTATCAAATTGCTTTTTATTCTGAAAAGTGTCGTGTACGCTGTTACTAAATGAAAATAAGTTAGAAGTTATAGATTTATTTGAACAAAAACCATGTTGCTGAGGAGCTAAATATTTCTCTGCATACTTATATAAATCCAAGTAGATAACTTGTTCAAACACTTTAGCTGGTACACACATTATAGAAATCGGTCTGTAATTTTCAATATCCATTTTATTACCTGACTTAAATATATGTGCTACCACTGCTGTTTTTCAAGCTGTAGGATATACCTTGGTTGCAATAATAAGATTGAATATATGTATTGACGGCTTTTTCAACCAATCACTACAAGCTTTCACTATATAGGGCGGAATTCCGTCTGTCCCAGCAGCTTTTCTAGGCTTTAACTTTTTTATGGCATTATTGAACTGTAATTAAGTAATATATGTTAATTTGCAGAAATCATTAATAACTTAATTGTCTTCTAAAAAATTTAGTTGAATATACCGATGAAAAAAATTTAGCAAATTTTTCCGCTGTATCCCCTTCCTCAACCTGTATACCTTTCCAGATATAATTACTAAAGCTTTTATTATTATTATTTCTTTTATTGACATAATTCCAGAAATTTTTAAGATCAGTTTTAATATTTAGTTCCACATTTTTCAAATATTTACATTCCTCTGCCTTAATGATACTATTTAATTGTTTTCTAGTTGTTTTATACTGATTGCTATAATATTCCGATAACGACCTTAATTTTCTAAGTTTATTTTTTTCTTTAAGTATCTCTTTAATTTCTTTTGAAAACCAAGATGGAAAGCTTTTGCCACCATCATAAACATTTAACTTTGGCACACAATTTTCAACAATATTTTTAAATATGTCATAGAATATACATTTTCATCCAAAACTGGTTGCCAATCAGCATCCTCAACACTCTGACTCAGTTTAATAAAATCCGCTTTTTTGAAATTATACCTTGTTTTTCTTGACTCTATTGATTTAGATAATGTATTACTAGACCAAATTTTTATACCAATATCTAATGCCGGGTGATACAGATCTTTTTTTATAAATGGAAGACAATATTTACTTACCACACAGTTGTTCCAATTATTTACGGAGATAATAACTAGATCTAGCGTTTTTCCTAAGTGCTCCGAAATTTCCTGGGAAGAAAAGAAATTACAACTAAAACCAAATTGAACGTGTACAAGTCAGTCTTTCGACCAATCCTTGTGCATGGTAGTGAAAGCTGGGTACTTACAAACTCACTCAAAAGCAGAATACAAGCAACAGAGATGAAGTATTTACGCAGGGTCAAAGGTGTCACCAGAAAAGATCGAATGCGGAATGAAATAATAAGGGAAAACCTAAACATAGAACCAATACTAAAAACAATCGAAAAACAGCAGCTTAGATGGTTTGGGCACCTTTGTAGAATGGAGAACAGTAGACCAGCAAAAATGATTTGGCAAGCTAGAGAAGTAAGTAAGAGAAAAAGAGGTCGCCCAAAGAAAACATGGGATAACACAGTAGCCGAAATTTTAAATGAAAAAGGAATTACATGGACAGAGGCGGCGACAAAAGCTAGAAATAAAAAGGAATGGCGGAAGTTTGTCCACGAATAAGCGACACACCCGACACCCACAACGTGTACAAACGGGTTTATGATTATATATATATATATAAATTCTAGAAGTTCTTATCTATCGAAACAAAAAACGTAAATACTGTCTAACACAATCAAAATATGAAACGTTACTTATCGTAGCAAAAACCGAACAAATACAATAAACAAGTTTCAAAAATTTCGGTATAGTTCTATTGAAGATCAGCTGATTCACGAATAGTTTTTACATTGTTGTCAAGTTTAACACAAACTTGCCCATTAGATGACCAAACTTTCTCCTTACCATATTTTAATTTGGCTTCTTTCAGCAGGTTATACAGATATTTACTCAAATTATCAATAATAAAAATATCTGAATTCCTTAAATTCTTTCGAAAATTCAATAATTCATTATTCCTCAGAAGCGATGTAAATTCCACAATAACTGGCCTATGCCTAATTTCAAAGTTGGTGATGTTGAATTTGCCAATTCTATAGATGTTGAAGATTTCCCATTGCGAAATTTTTACATAGGTACTAATAGGTTAGCAGAACTAATTTTACACACATAGCTTAAAATAAATTGAGATTTAAAAAGATAGTAGCACTATAGAATTATAAAACTCTAATCAAGTACAACACCAGATCAAGAACACCTGTCCAGCCCATTCTTGAAGCTATTCAGAGAAGAAGCTGATACGATGACACTACTTAAATTGTTCCATTTATCAAATACTCTATTTACTAGAAAGTTTTGCCTAACACTAGATCTAAAAGATTATTTTTTCCATTGTGACCTCTTAACCTGTTATCTTCATTTAATGTAAAAAAGTTAGTAGAAGTGTCCCAAAAGTCATCTCTTAGAATCCTAAACGTTGTAATGACATCACCCCTCTCTGTTCTCTCAGATAGTGTTGTCAGCCCGAGCCTGCTTAGTTTTGTTTCATAGTTTGAGTGAGACAAATTTAGTGTCAATTTTGTAGCTCTACGTTGAACTCCCTCTATAAGGTTTATATCACGTCTGAGGTGCGGAGACCAAACGGAGATAGCAAATTCTAAGTGAGGTCGGATGTAACTTTTGTATAGCCTCAAAACAAGCCTGGACTCATTCTTGGAAATGCCTTAGATATCAAATACAGAGCCGAGTTTGCCCTGTTAACCGCTTTTGCAGTCAGCGAGGACCAACCCAGACCTGTTTTAATTATGACACCCAAATCACTGACTTCCGGAACTGATTTTATAGGCTCTGATTCAAGATAATATGTGACACATAGATTGTTGTAACCGCACTGCAAAACACAACACTTGTTAAAGTTTACTGGTATGCTCCACTCCTTGCACCATTTTAATAATTCATCCAGGTCGTGTTGAATAGAGTTTCGAATATCAGGACAATGGTAAAACTTCATGTCATCGGCAAACGATTTGTTTTTGCATTTAAACTCAGCAGTTAAGTCAAAAGCGTATACCAGGAAAAGGATAGTACCCAAATTGGAACATTGAGTTACCCCACTGCGCACTTCACAGGAATTACTTAACTTATCCTCATATTGTACTTGGAAAATTCGACCTAATATAATTTTATTCAGCCATGCCAACAGATCACCACGCACTCCGAAATGTTCCAATTTCGCTAGTAGCTTTTTAATGGAAACCTCATCGAAGGCTCGAGAAAAATCTATGTACACCACATCCACAGGTTCGTAATGATCTAAATATAATGTCCAGTCGTTAAGAGCAGCTAGAATATTACTGGTTACTGATCGATTAAGTAAACCATGCTGGAAATCTGGAATGATTTTAGTGTCTAACAAATATGGAGAAGGTTCGTTAACGATTAATCTCTCCATAATTTTAACTGAGGTTGGTGGAACCGTTATAGGCCGATAATTCGTCGAAAGCATTTTATTTCTATTTCTATAGATAGGCGTAGCTATTCCTGATTTTCATGAGGCAGGAATGGAATTTTCTTTCAGTGATCTGGACATAAGGTTGGATAGTGGGACTGTCTGCGCAATTTGTATAGACTGTAGGGAATATTTTCTCAATTCCAGGAGGAGCTGCGATTTCCAGATTCTTCAATACTTTTTTAACTGTTTCCACTGTGATATTAACCGTATTTAGCGAGTTCATATTTTCAGTAGCTAGTGGCATTACAGGAGTTGTTAAATCAAAGTCTATTGTAAATGCATTTGCAAAAGTTTCGGCAAAAATTTCGCATACTTCTTCTTTGGTGCAAATGTCTCCGTTTGGTTCTTATAATAATAGTTCATCAGTTTTAGAGGATAACTTAGATCAAACATATTTATGAAACGCTTTTGGACCTCTGGTGGTTATTCGATTCTCGTAATCAGTTCGTGCTAATCTCAACTCCTGTGTGAGTATGTTTGAATACTGCCTGTGCAAGCGAATGCTTTCTTCGGATGGATTTTTCCTAACTCTGGTCCACAAGCATTGTTTTTCTTTACTCATTTAGATCAAGTGATTATCAATCCATGGACATCTAAGGTTAGTTTCCACTGTATAAGTTTTAGAACATTCTTCTATCCCCTTATGTATAATTTCTTTATATTTTTCCCACACAAATTCACAGGTGTGACCATCTAGTACCGGCCAATCTGTTTGATTGAAATAGTTATTTAATTTTTGATAATCGGTTTTAGTGAAGGATTTTTTTAGTTTTTCACTGATATTACTAGATATATTCAGCTGGACTTTAGTATGAAGAACAACATGATCTGAGATACGGCTTGGTGGCAGATAGAAAATGTCAGAAATCAGCTCCTCTTCATTAGAGATTACAAGGTCTAATACTGAAGGTTCATTACCTTGACGGAACCTTGTCGGCTCATTTATAAATTGTTCCAGATTAGTTTGAAAAAATAAGTTATGAAAAAGGACACTAGGAGTATTGCCATCAAGAGGTGAAAGAATAGGCCATAGCAAATATTTAAAATTAAAATCGTCAATAATGATGAAATTTTCTTTATTTTCACTACATTCTTCAATATACTCACAAATGGAGATTGTAAGATCATATGACAGAAGAGGTCTATCTACACTGGCGAGCAAAAAATTAAGGTCACTTCAGAAATTGCGAATAATTTTAGCGTCAATATTGATTAGGACATAATAGTATTAGTAGGCGTTAAAGCAATTTTTTTCCGAGACTTGACAGCTGTCATTCGATTTATTAGAGTACGACTTTTATGAAAAATGTGCCTTTGCGCTAATTGAAGACTCACATTTCCCTTGCCTGTTTTCCAGTTTACTGTTGATTCTTTGTGTAAAACCTAACGATTGCAAAGTGTAGTGATTTAACAGATCCATAATGCCTTTAGATCCGATTTGTGGTAAGAATTGTTACGCTGTTACAAGATGGTCGGGGGCAACGTGAAACTGCAAGAATTGTTGGTGATCGTTTTTGTGGTGTGCTAAGGGTGTACCAGCGCTTTCTGGAGACTGTCCTGATCACTAGAAGACCAGGGTCTAGACGAAAAAGAGTTACCACTCAACGAGATGACCGTTTTTGGGTGTCCACAAGTTTGCGGAATAGGACAGCTACTGCGGTTTCACTGCGAAATCAGTTGGAAGAAGTGAGAAATGTCAACGTTAGTGAATGGACCGTTAGAAGAAGACTTCATGCTGCTGGACTGTCATGCAGAAGAATGGCTACAGGTCCCCCGTTGCAACACCAGCATCGGACTGCAAGATTAACATTTGCCAGAGATCACGTTCGTTGGATTGATGATGACTGGAGCTGGGTATTGTTCTCAGATGAGTCGCGTTTTTGTCTCACTGGGTCAAATGGACGTCGACGAGTGTGGAGAAGACCTGGGAAAAGATATGCTTAAGTTTGCATTGACGAGCGTCTTCCATTTGGCGGTGGGTCAGTTATGGCTTGGGCGGGAATCACTGCACAAGCTCGTACAAAGTTGGCCTTCATAGAAAATGGCTCCCTAAGCTCTCACAGGTACATTACGGAGGTGCTAGAAGATCATGTTTTGCCTTTAATGGTGACTATGGGGAACGTGGTATTTTTATGCAAGATAGTGCGAGACCACATACAGCCATAATTGTCAGGCAGTATCTGGATGAGGTAGAAATTAGGCGGTTTGACTGGCCAGCCCGCAGCCTAGACATGAATCACATAGAACATGTCTGGGACGAATGATCCGCAGACACACACTAGTACCAAAAACTGCCCAGGAGCTGAGAAGATTGCTGTTGCAGGAATGGGATAACATCGACCAGAATGTGATTCGCAACTTAATTCAAAGTATGCCGCGCTGACTTCAAGCAGTCATCAATGCAAGAGGAGGGAATAACGTTATTGCTATCAAGTTTTTTCATTTTATTCGTTCAATATTTTCCCTAACAACAAAATGTTGAATTTCGCCCAAAATGTTAATTTGTTGTTTTTTCAAAATAAATCATGAAATCCAAGAAAACAATGCATTTTCCTTTAGTATAGAGTATCACATTCAGCTTACAAAAGCACATGCAATGATGTACAGTTTGCGAATACGATCTAAAAACGTAAAATTTCAAAGAACATGAAAATTTTAAAGTCACCTCAATTTTTTCCTCGCGAGTGTATAATAAATATATGCAGAATGACTGAGTTAGGAAAGAAAATTTTGAACAAAAGAGATTTGATTCCCTCCAAATCATGTGGAATCGACTTAATTATACAGTTTTTGAAGAACTCGTCCTCCTCCAATTCTATTTAATTGATCCTTACGGTATAAGCTAGGTCAGGTTAGGTTAGGTTAACATTAAACTTCTTTCTCCTAATCCTACAATGGAATATTAACGGTTTTCAACCAAGACAGGAGGAGTTGAAAATCCTAATGAAAACATACTCTCCCTCGATTATATGTCTCCAAGAGACCAACTTTAAAAACAAACTCTCAGCAAACATAAAACATTTCAATGTTCATTTCACAAACAAACCCGACACAAATCGTACTGCTGGCAGAGTAGCCATTTATATACATGAATATCTAGATTACGATAAAATAAATATCGTCTCCAACCTAGAAGCATGTGCCATCAGAACCAATTTATATAATTCTATTACCATATGTAATCTTTATCTTCCCCCCTCAGCAAATATCTCCCTTGAGGAACTCACTTCCCTATTATCCCAATGTCTCCATCCATTTATACTACTAGGCGATTTCCACTCCCATAACACTACCTGGGGCTCCAAATATAACTCTTATAGAGGCCATATCATAGAAAATCTGATAACTCAGTTTCCGCTCGCCTTACTAAACGTCAATGTTCCTACCTTCCTGTATATTTCAACTGGTTCACTTCCACCCTTGATCTTTCCTTCTGTTCCCCCTCTATCTTTCCCCATTTTTAATGGGAAATTCCAGATGACACTCATGGAAGCGATCATTTTCCTATATCAATCAGATGTCAACACTCAACCAACACTACAATAAAAATTCACAACAGATGAAATCTCAAAATAGGAAACTGGCCGTTATATCAAACAATCATTACATCTCTGCCCCTCCCAGATCATACCGATAACGAACATTTTCTTCAATCTCTTTGTTCAAACATTTTACAAGCCACATCTCAATCAATACCCAAACTCTCTTACCCAGAACACAAAATTCTAGCTCCTTGGTGGAATAAAGAATGCGCCACAGCTATCAAGAATAGGAAAAAAAAGCACTTCAAACATTCAAAAGACACCCCACAAAAACCAATTTCATAATATTCAAAAAACTCAGAGCACTATCCAAAAGAATAATAAAAACAACAAAAATCGAATCTTGGAACAAATTTACATCGAATCTGAACCACAGTACTTCCCCCAAGACTATTTGGGATGGCATCAAAAAAATAGGAAATATCCCTTCCAGACACATACCTGGTATTCACTATAATGACGAATGGATGACTAATCCTCTTTGCGAAATTCTTTCATCATAAATCATCTAATTCATCCTACAACTCAAAATTCCCCAAAAAATAAAACGATAGCGAAGAAAACAATACCATTTTTACCACATCCTCTGACTCCTACAACACCCCCTTCTCTCTACAAGAACTCCATCATGCCCTTTCCAAATTTAGGAACTCCGCTACAGGCCCAGATGACATTTTAATACCATGATTCAAAATCTACCAATACTCATTAAACAGAAAATCTTAAACTTGTACAATCATATATTTCCCTCATCTGTGACTCACTCGATTATAATACCTATTCATGAACCTAACAAACCCAAAAACTTCTTAGAAAGTTTCCGCCCAATATCACTCACAAATCATCTATACAAATTACTAGAAAGAATGGTCAACTTTCGACTATCGTGGTTCCTAGAATCCAAGAGTATTCTAATTTTTAATCAACTCGGATTCAGACCCAAACGGTCCACAATATATTATCTGTCTAGTCTCGAAATAAGCATACAGACATCTTTTCGCAAACAACATCACCTCATAGCAGCTTCTCTCGACCTTTCTAATGTATATGACACCTCCTGGAGGTAGAATATCATCTATCAGCTCAAATAATTCGGACTCAACGGTAACCTCCCCATATTTATTACAAACTTCTTAAAACAAAGATCCTTATCTGTAAGAATCAATAATCACGAATCCATCCCCACCCCCCTTGAAAATGGAATCCCACAAAGTTCTGTCCTAAGCTCCACCCTCTTCATCATATCTATCAACTCTATATCAAAATACATCCACTCTTCCATACCCTACAAAATGTATGCCGGTGATCTAGTAATTTATCATTCCTCCTCCACTTCCAAAACATATGAAAGACAAATTCAAATTTGTATCAACAACCTATATAAACGGTCCCTAAACACTGGCTATACCTTCTTCCCTTCAAAATCCTCCATCATTCACTTCTGTAAAAAAAGAAAAGGTTCCAAACTCAACTCAATCTCCATCAATAATGATGAAATTCCCAGAAAAGATAATATTTCGACTCTTATCTAAATTGGAAGTCTCATATAAATTACCTAAAATCCATAACTCAACGCCATCTTAACATCCTGAAATTCCTATCTCATCACACCTGGGGCTCAGACTACAATACATTAATTGAAATATATCGAACAGTAATTTTACGAAAACTAATTCATTTTCGATTCCGCAAGACCCTCATATAAAAAACGCCTCAACCAAATCCAAAATCAAGCCCTTAGAAGCTCAACAGGAGCTTACCGAACTTCACCCATAGAAAGCCTACAAAGTATCACTAACTCCCCTTCCCTAAAGAATGTCAGACAAATTCAACTGATAAAATACTCTGTTACCGTGAAACAAAGATTTTTATCCAAAAAACTAAGAACCTACTGTCTCTTTCCTCTCCAATAATGCGAATAAATCCCCCCCCGCTCCAACGACCGGCTAAATACACTTCTCAACAACATAAATATCTATCTTCCAAATGTCTTACCAATAAACTTCAACATATTTCCCCCATGGACACTTTCCTTTCCCATTAATACCCCTATGCTCTCATTCGATAAATCTTACCTTCTCAATTACTTCTTTACATCTTACTTTTCACAACTCATCCACCAAAAATACAATCAACATCTCTTAATATTCACAGACGGTTCCAAATCTGAAAACGGAGTTGGATCTGCCTTTTATTCATCTGACTCTTCTATAAAACTAAAACTTCACCCTAATAATACAATCCTCTCAGCAGAACTACTCGCCATTCGAGAAGCCATAAAACACATTTTATAAAACAAAACACCTCTATCTCTAATAATCTCAGAATCCCTTAACGCACTGAACCTTATAAAAAAGTTACCCCCAGTCATCCTATTTCTATCCAAATAAAAGATTTACTCTACATCTCCTAACTGAGAAATCTAGAAATCAGCTTCCTTTGGATACCCAGTCACAAAGGCATAACAGGCAATGACAGAGCAGATTTCCTTGCCAAACAAGCAACTACAGATGGCTCACCTATCCTAATCCTATAGACCTCAAAAGAAATTAACTCCTTCCTTTCCCGTATCAATCGATATCTAATTCAAAAAGATTGGCACGCTAGTAACAATAAAAAAAAATTATACGAAGTGAGAAACAATTTTTTCGATTCATATGATTTACACCTAGAAAAGACAATGTTAAATTGAAAAGAATTGCCATAGGTCACTCCCATTTAACCCATTCTTCTCAAAAATGAACTTCCTCCAACCTGCCCGTTTTGTACTTCCATCCTTTCAATAAAACATATAATCATAGATTGTCCACAGCTTCAAAACAAAAGAATCTGCATATTAAACTCAAATTCATTCAAAGACATCATGTCTCCAAATTTAACATTAGCCAAAAAGCTCATTCAATATATAAAAGGCATCAATTTATACAACAAACTCTAAAGCATATAACACAAAGAATTTTTTTTAAACTTGCATTACGAAAGAATTATTGTTATTACTCACTTTAACATAAAACATAAAAGTTAAAGTAATTCCACACAATGCATATCCATAATAAAAACTCTTATGGGTGCCAAATGACCAAGATATCGATGCACCTAATCCCCCTAACATTTCCTTCCTTTCTCTAATGTAGTTACAATGGATTCAAGGATTCAAATTGATATGGAAGAGTATTTAGTGAAATACAACAATAATCAGATTCGACCAGTTTGGCTCCCACATTTTTCAATTCACGCTGTCGAATACTAAAAACTGGTTATTCAAAGATTTATGTATGTTGTATCTCAAGTCCATTACTTTCTTGAGTAGTAGCCTTTTACTGAAAGTCCCTTTCTTCTCATTAGTTTGACAATGGGAATTTCAAATGTCATAGCTTGTGTCATTATTTAGTATATGTTCCAGGTACGAATCTTCTAAATGTTATGCTAATAGGGATTTGCATTTTTTGACAGCTTCAACTGCCTTGGCATTACCTGCATCGGCTTTAATTGTAGTACATTCAAGGATTCCTTGTTCATCCAAATATAATTCCACGCGTAGCCTCCAATCAGAGAAATTTTGACCATTGAATGATTTCACAGCTCGTACTGGATTGCTACTGCTTTGTGTTGAGCTCATTTTTATTTTGTACACACGTGAAATGTATTCGTTACGATACGAATTTTCACAGTTCACGAATTATTGATAAATTTTGCGTTCGTCTGGGCCCATTACCTGATAAAATTTGATATCTTGGTTATGAAATACAGAACAGAGAACACGTACATGGTTCAAAAGATTTCAGCAATAAACACTAACAATCTGACTATGCCAGACTTAGCTGAGGCTTTTCTTAATACCAACAGCAAAGAAATCATATCGTAAAGCAAGATAAGTTCCCTATTTTTCAATGCAATTATGAATCTTTAGTGACTGTTCCTAACATCATATACCCCTCCTTTTACGAAGTTACTAGTATTAACCAAGTAATTTTGAAAACTGAACTTAACAATATAGGCGACAATGTTACCACAATATACACTGATGTATCGATATGTGATGAAGGAACTGGGGCAGCATTTCTTGTTTCAAATACTAATTACGTGGAAAGATTTAGAATTCCCGACTATTGTTCTGTTTTTTCTGCAGAAGCTTTCGCCATATCAAAAGCGTTAACTTGGTGTACTTTAAATCCGATTCAAAGAGCTGTTATTATGTGTGATTCCAAGTCAATATTACATGCTATAGAAGGTTCTCCATTCAAGTGTTACAGACAAAATATAATTTCAGAAATTAAAAAATTAATAAGCGAATTAAAAACCTTGAACAAAAGTATTGTATTCATTTGGGTGAAAGGGCACTGCGGTTTAGAAGGAAATGAGTACGTGGACTTGGAAGCCAAGAGAGCCTGCAAAATGACTTCTTATACCAATCTTTATGTCTTCTCAGACCTTTTAAATTATTATAAGAAACATATTAGAACTAATTGGGAGCGGTCTTACGCCGACTTCGCTAAAACATCTAATAATCATTATTTCCATTTGCATCGTACTTTACCAACTGAGATTCCTCATATTTCTAATTTTGATTATAGAAAACAATATACGTCCATCATATCACGTTTAAGAATGAATTATGGTCGTTTCCCAGCTCATCTTTTTAAAATAGGTATTGTCAATTCTCCAACTTGCTCCTGTAACAAAGCATTAGTAGGAGATCTGAATCATATTTTCTTTGAATGCACTGAAAACAAAATAGCAACTACTGAACTTTACAATCTTCTGATCAATTTCAACGTTCCTCTTCCCACAAATATAACCACTCTTTTGGCAAATACTGAGGAGTCTGTACTTGATTCCATAGTGGATTTCATAAATAAGTCTAAATTATCTATTTAGATATACGCTACATCAGTAATCAGCAATTTTATACCTCTATTCCATTACAGTCATTTTAATATTGCAACTTTTTACTCACTTTAATTTTTCTGTGGCTAATAGACTATGTCTGAGGCCATTCTCTCACACACACACAAACATGGCAGATACCTGATTATAAATCGAGGATATTTGATAGGAATTACTGCACCTGAAAATTTCTAGTCTGAAGATTGGGGGTGAAAGGGTTCCTTTGTATCGGATATTTAAATTATGTAGATCAGATTGATAGGTAATTTTTCTGTGCAAGTATGAGGGTGCTTTATCATAAATTATTTTTTTTGAAAAAGAACAGCTGCATGTTGAATCCTCCTATTAGCCATATTTAGCCAACCATTATCTTTCGTTTTGTGTGAAATATGTTCTCTTCTGCGTACACTGAATATGAGTCGTAAACATGAATTTTGCACTTTTTGTATTTTTCTTTGATATTGGTTGGATAGAAACGGTCCATATGGTAAATCAGCATAATTAAATATAGACAGTATCAGTGACTCACAGAGATTTGATTTCACATGTTGTGGGAGAAAATGCCGGTTGCCATATATATTTTTAAGAGTGATGTATGCGCGTTGTGTAAGTTGATTTATGTGTTTTTCAAATTTTAGATCGGAGTCCAACATTATATCTAAACTTTTAGCTTAGCTTCCATTCTGAAGATTTTCATTTTTTATTACAATTCGTTTACTATCAGAAATCTCATCTCTTTTATTTTTGTTGCTAAAAAGTATAACATTAGACTTACTACAATTAATGGTTAGGCAGTGATCCTCTGCAGCTTTAATAAAACTCCTTATTTATATAGAACTGTCTGTGGATATGGTGTACACACTAGATGTAAATTGAGTGAATGAAAACGACGAATACTCAGTGTGTATTCGTTTATTAATCTACAGCTAAGCGCTTTCGACTATTAAGCCATTATCAAAGCTGTCGTCATTTAAAAAGTAGGTGTCAAAACCATCCAGTTGATCAAGAACAATGTTCAAAGTTGAATCATTGTTATGACTAAGTCATTGAATTAAAAACATTAAAATAACCCTATTGGAAGGGTGTAAAATTATAATTTACATGATGTAAATTCATTCAGAAATAAAAACTCTATTTATATACCCACATACATACAGGTGTACATTACATAACTGAAAATTTTTCACTAGACAAGAAGTATATAAAGCAAAGAGCAATGGCCCCGGAATGGAGCCCTGAGGGACTCCGCACCGTAAATCCATATACCCAGAAGTGTGTCAGCCAACCACAACCATCTGTTTACGTCATCGCAGGTAAGATGCTATAAGGTTTCTGGCATTATTGGAAAGTCCTATATAATGTAGAATTTCCAACATTAAATTGTGGTTATTGGTATCGAAGGCTCTGCTAAAGTCTAGCACGACCAGAACAGTGCATCCGCCCTTGTCCAAAGCTCTAACAACATCGTCAATAGTATGGAGAAGAGCCGTTATACAACTATTATTTCGAAATCTAGATTGTGTTATAGGTAATAATGAATACTGATCAACATATTTCTTCAGTTGTACTTCTATAGCTCTTTCGAGTACCTTAGAGATAAAGTTGGCAGTATACTAATTGGGCGCAAATCCTTAATTTCAATTGGATTTGTCTTTTTAGGCAATACTTTTACAATTGCTCTTTTCCACAGTTCAGGAAAAATATTATGACTCCGGCAAAAGTTAATAATGTGTGTTATGTAAGAAATTATATATGGACAACATAACTTTAGTAGTCTTAAATTTAAGTTGTCTTCACCGACAGCATTTGTCTTTATACCATTTATTGTTTGGTGAATAAATAACTTCCTGAAATTCAAAATCCGAATCTATTATTTTTCTTAATTTGTGCGACGAAAGTAATTCTTCAGGAGGTTCTCTTATATAACATGAGTTGATGAAGAATTCATTTATTTCAGCAGGACTTTTCAAATTGTCCGGTATTGTGCTTGATTTGGTAGGTATAATACTATACGTTTTTAAAGTTTTCCAAAGAGTTTTAGAATTCTTGTTACTAACTTCGTATGTAAAAAATGCTTTCTTTTCTCTTTTAATCGCAGAATTTTTGTAGTTTCTCATGTCTTTATAAAACTGAAAATGATGGTCAAGTTTAGTTTTCTTATACTTGTGCAGCGCTTTATCTCGTATTTTGATAGCGCCAGTTAACCAAGGTACTCGAGGCTTAGATACACGCGATGTTATTAACGGCATATGCCTGTCGAATAGGTTCATCAGACAGTTGATCAAAAACGTTATTTTTTCATCATCCCCTTCCTGATCATATATTCCAAAAAATGGAGTATTATATAAATCTATTCTAAAATCATCTTCATTAAAATATTGAAAAGACCTATACGTAATCATTCTGGGGCCATGTTTTTTTCAACACTCAGTTTTACTTTACATGTAGCTATATCATGATCAGAAATGACACCTGTTGCGTGAATAACTCCCCTGTCAATAACACAGTCAGATGATGTTACAATACCATTCGTAAGATAGCAGTAGTAGCTGTAATTCTTGTAGGAGTGTCTATGATTTGTTCAATACCAAAGCATTCTAACACAGATGACATTTTAACTACATAAATATCATCGGCATTTGAAAAATCTATGTTAAAATCTCCAGCGCATATAATATCATCTACAGTGGGATGAATCAGACTCAAGACATCTTCCATTTCAGCAATAAAAGAATTCTTATTTATTTTAGGAGGCTTGTATATTGCATTAAGAGCAATAATTCTACTATTAATTTTTATATTTACCCAAAGTTGTTCCGATACCGTTCCATGATAATTCAGTTCTTCACCTTATATCTTATTATTTACGTAACAACACAAACCTCCTCCTAAGCTACCTCCGTCCTTTCTATATAAAATATACCATCAAAATTAATTAAGTCACTATTTATATTTTCATTTAACCATGTTTCACAAATAAAAAATATATCAAATTGATATTCATTTACAATTAACTTAACATACTGCAAATAAGGCAGAAGTGACCTTGCATTAAGACAACCTATAAATAAATGACCGAGTATTTATCTCTTACGACAATCCAAAAGTTTTCCAAAATAAAATAAACTAGTTATTAAAAAAAAACTTGAAATAAGTAGTAATTACCTACGGTTCAATGGAGAATTGAACACAAACGAATCCCATCTGCACCCATATGCCACTTTTTAGTCTTTTAAAATTTCTGTATTTGAATAGTTATTTAATAAGTCATATGACACAAATGTTCGAACGAAGCTTCACATACAATATTTACCACCTATACAATAGGGTTCCTGCTTCTCTGAAAGTACTGAATCTGAACAGTTTTAAGATCAATATAGAGTTCGGTCCTGGCATCTATCACTGATACAGATAAATTGTCAGTTCTTAACAAATTAATATTTAAACAGTGGTCTATCGTAATTTAAAACCTATACTGCATTTAATATACAACATATTAGTGTACTTAACCATATACGTAAGTACGTTTTTCGATATCTAAACGTAAACATCAATTTGAATCACCTCACCTGCAAGTTTTTTTTGGAACTACCTCGAGCAAAAAAGAGTCAAACCTCTACTCTTATCAGTACCGATATGTTCGACGAAACTCAAAGAACAGGTCCGTATTCAGGTTCATGAGTGAAAATTCCTACAGAAATATGAATATATCAACACTATCAGCTGGGACTTCTGACTTCAGGGGTTCTCAGAATAACACCTTAAAAACTTACTCAGATGTAACTTCTCAACAACACTTCCCAAAGAAAGAACAGGCAATCTTTGCTGCTATAGAAAACGCAACACTCCAAGATTACCTTATACCTCTAGGAACAATTATTGAACCCAAAAATATATTATTCACTTCAATACTATCGAACAAAAGAATCTGCATGTATCTTACTAGTCCTAGCATAATAGAAAAGTTCATTACTAATCACGAAGGAAAGATCAAAATTAACAATGAAATTGTGCAGGCCCGTAAATATGTAACACCCTCAGAAAGGCTTGTACTTTCTAACGTTTGTCCTACAATACCACACGCGATATTGGTGAACGAATTAAGCAAACTGGGCATTACCACTCTTTCTACGATGTCATTTCTTAGAATCAGATTAAATCTCCCCGAATTCAATCACATTTACAGCTTCAGACGTGAAGTTTTCATAACTCCACCAGCACACACACTTCCAGAATCCTTTTTGATAAATTATGAGGATACAACTTACAGAATTCTCCTCTCCCAAGACTCACTCTGCTTTTCTTGTAAAAAGCCAGGTCACACCGCAGCAAATTGCGAAACAGCATCACACTCTCCACCTCCCATTACTAGTACCCCTACCGCTCCACTTGAAACCACTTCCCACAACGAACAACCAATAAACATAAATACTGAAATACCTTTATCCTCCGAGCAAAATTCTACGATAGAAACGGGCACTGACAATCAAAAATTAACAAAACGTACTTTTAAGGAAATAGAGACACCTTCTCCTCAACCAGAAGAAGAAACAAACGAAGCCAAGAAAGATCCTTTCACTAAACCGCAACCAAAAGCAAACATAAAGGAAATCAAAACAAACAACAAAAAAGATCTTCCAATTTAAGTTCTTATGGAGCCAGTGAGAAAAATTATCAACGAACACAATCCACCCTTTATTCTCAACTTTACCAAAATATCAGATCTTTTCGCAAACGTTTACGGATCAGCCGACCCAGTAAGCATCATTCAAGACTACACAACCGACCTCACAACACTAATATATATGTTAACCAAAATTTATCCGCATTTTACCCACCGGGCTATCAAAACAAGATGTACAAAAATTAAGAACAAACTTTTAATACACCTGCAATTAACCTATTCAGATACAGAACAGGAGAGCGATTGTTCACAAACGTCAACCTATTAAAATACTTATCCATTTTCAATTCTCTCTCATCTATTTCACAATGGAACCAAAATGGTTTCATTGATAAACTTCCAATACTACAAAAGATCATAAACGAATTTAAATGTGACATAATTTATTTGCAAGAAGCCAACCTAAAACATAGCAATGTCCAAACATTAAATAAATTTCAAAAATTTTATAAACATCGAGATACTGCTCAAAAAGCTAGTGGAGGAGTAGCAATCCTCACTAAAAATAATATCGACGCCTTAGTTGTTCACCCTGTACATTTAAAATAAAATAGCAAAAAAAGCAATAAAGGATTTAAAACGTTTATTCACTTTTAATGAACAGTACAGTAAATTTGAAAAAAACAGGTACAAAATTAGAAAAAAAATATCTTGTCTAGGAATCTAACCTAAAAAATATAAAATTGTGTAAGCATATTACATAACAAGTGTGGAAAGTGGAAACTATTGAACGCATTCAGTGAAAGCAAAGTATAAAAAAGAGTATATTAATCTGTACTTGCCATAATGTAACATACTTTGAAACTGAATTAATAAAGTTTAACGGATGCACATACATTACAGCTAGTTTACAGAAAATTTATTAGAATAGTTTTTTAATGATATTAACACTTATAAAAATTTTACGCCATAAGGATTTTATGAAACATTACGTTAAATAACAGAAATCCAATCTGATTAAAGAAAAATCTATCGTTTACGTACGATTACTTTTTCTTACGCTAGAGTCGCTGTTTCGAGTGCCTCAACCATTCCATAACGTACACTTCAAAATCCTTATCTGTGAAACATTTAAAGGTGTTCTGAACAGCAGCTAATAAAACAATTACTTTAGATCAAAGTCTGCCTTTGATCGATCATCATAAACTACATTAAACTTGATTTTCAGCCAATTGACTGGGACCCATTTTCCACAAGATACATGCGGGGCTCTTCAAAGGAATAACAACATATTTTATTTCGAGAAGTGACTTTTCATTATTCACCTTCTATTACATGCCTCACTCCGTTTCGCAGGTAAATTCAGGTGTGCCGTGAAAACTCATACTTCTTTTCTGTATAAAATAATATACTATTCTCATCTTGTTATTTTCATCCTGGAATATATTGTATATTAACATTGTGGAATTGTAACTTAATGAAAACTAAGCATTAATAATACACTGTATACAAATAAAGCTACTTATGAAGAAGAGATATGAACACATTATCAAGTTAAATGAGCTTATAATTAATTGTATCCAATTGAGTATCCAATAGCTGTGTTTCTACAATAATAAATAATTGAATTATGTTTGTTGACTGGAGCATTCAGTGCCATAAGTTACATATTCTTCAACTAGATTAATATAGGTACCATTGTGAGGTCTCTAACAGTCTCTAATTGTTCACAAGAATTGTTAGTATTAATGTTAAAATTTTCTAAACCTGCAATACTATATTGATGGCTATGACTGCTACTACAAAAACTAGAACTAGAGATACTCGATTCAATATTTTTTGTACTATTTAATACAATGTCTGTATCAGACTATCTGAAATAGTTATTCCCCTTTCTTTACATAATTACCAACTATTTGTTTTTCATTTTATTTTTGTAAGTAGCTTCTGAAACATCTTGAAACTCTATTATATAATATTAGTGTACAATTCCGCCACCCGAAATTTCAATATACAATATCCGAAGTCTTGAATGAGTATTAAGTTCTAATAATTATGATTTTGGAAGAGGTACTTACCGATAACAGCTGTTGTTCGTCCATTATAACAAGAATTATAATTAAGCATAGAAACTGAAGCTAAGTAGGAACTAACGAAAACGAAGACCACTTTATTCAAGTACTTGCAAAAAATGTGCTTCCTGCAAATAAAATATAACACAAAACTGAAAACCATCCGCCATTCCATTTGTTTCCACAGATAATGTTCGTTCGTCAGTTCCTCTTCTGTTTTCTTCTTTTTTTATGTTACTGTGATGTTTAATATGAGATATTACTGAGAGTTATATAAACTAACATCGTAAAGACGTAATCACACGAGCTTACTAAAAATTATTTCGAAAGATGTGAAAGTAACTGCAACATGTGATCATCTTAGAAACATGTTAATTTGTAATATTACAGTAACGTTCTGTATGTGACTTTAGTGAGAAGTATACAAATTAACATCGTATGAATGTTTCCTATAGGAAGTTGCTAAAAAGAAGTTCATAGGGTGTGTATGTAACTGTGAATTCAAGTATTATTGTGTACATCAAAAATATGTTTTATTTACATAACATGGATGTTAATAGAGTTGGTAATAAAATTAAGACATCTAGGAGATATCTTATTAATGTTTTGAATAAACATCACGAAAAGTCTCTAAAAATAACATCACAAAAAAGACTTGCTTTGTTTCTTGTTTAGTGGGAATTATATATATAAATATCTAGGTAGAAATATCTCATTTAAACAAGAGAGCCACTCTTTGAAACGATGTTATAAAAGGTTCTTTTATGCTTTACAATATCTCTCCTTCATAGAAAACTCATTTTTAAATCTGATCATATCTGCTTATCAAGGATGTAAATTTGAAATCTTTGATCTTATTTGAAAAGTCTGCTTTTTACTCACTCATTCAATATTCACAGTAGATTTTAATTTAAGTTCAGAAAAATGAGTCCCTTACAGATACGGCTATAATATCCTTGTTGGTATTAGGATATTAAATCCTTTAAGCGAAAAAGGAAGACAGGCAGCTAATATATATAGTATATTATGATATTAAATTATACATGGAAAACAGCAACACAAAGCATTTTATATTTTGTTTCAGGTAACTATAGCTTTGATTTATTCAAGGTTTTCATTTTTATTAAAAAAACTCTGTATTTTTGTTTCTCGATTTTATTAAAAATCTTGAACATTTTTCTTTTCTCAACATAATACAAATTATTTCAATGTTAATCTGGAAATAGGTACTATTAATAGCCAAATGAAATTATAATTTATAGATAAATTATTCGCCAGAACGCAAGACAGACCAAATATAACTACTTGCTTGCTTTTTTAGTATGTTGTTACTGATTCGTTAGACATAAAGGAGGAATCTTACTCTCAGATGTAATGTATAAGGTACTGGAAAAAATCATAATAAAACACTGAACAACTATCACTCCCAATAGAAGAGTACCAAGGGTTTAGAGAAAGGGGATGCAGAGTCGATCAGATAGTCAACACAAAAATGATAGAACACGAATTGTATGAGCATAGTCTGAGATTTCATGCTCCATTTATTGATTTTCAACTGACATACGACATGAAAAATATTGACAAAACACTGATAAGCCCGTAACAGTTCTTTTCAATTATGTCTAAGAAAGACTGGAATTTAGATCAAAAGCATTGCATATTACCACAGACAAGTTTATAGCCTCTGCAGGCGATATATCAAGAGTGACTGCTCGTTACTCGCGCCAAGTCACATCTCGTCTCAGCCCTCTTTTATATATTTTTACGTTAGACGACAGACACTCTTATACTGAAGATTTCGTCTTTTTCCACTCCCCGCAATTCTATATTTTTAGTTAATTGAAAAGTATATTACCTACGCGCAAATTATGCATACATTTGCCATATAATTCATATATGATCTTCCAGTTGCAGCATCAATTATAACTTTCCAGGTATTTATTAAAAAAAATTTCACTTCTAAAAAATAAAAGTTGTAACTTTTGTAAAAATATTTCTAAAGTTGAACGTTGGTCATGTGTGGTTTTGATATTTGGGTAAGAAAATCAATGTCGCCACCGGTGATTCATTTCTTGCACGTGTGGTGGTCGATGATTGAGTTTCATCCGCACTGATGTCCTGAATCTCGAATCGGGGCTTTATTCTTGACGTCGTTTCCAACGTCATGCATACGCATGCCTGTGAATGCTCTATTTGCGAATAGTTCCTAAAATGATATTCTCGAGCACCGTTCCTAAAATCATCGAATTGTATCGTCCTCACAACAGCGTCAGTTGACGTTACAATACAAATGTCATTTGGTTATCTCAAATGTAAGGGTGCTTTCAGATGCTACGTTGGGCGCGTTTTATGCGAAAAGATGCTTAGATCTGGTAAATAGTCGGGTCGTTCAGATGCCAGCAGAAAATTTCACCAATCGTTGAACCATTTAACCCAGTCAACACATCGGTAGAAATTGACCCGCATGCGCTTTGCATTTTGTAATGCATGATTGAGAAGTTTGGGTTATGTTTACAAAATTACAAATAATAAATTAATATTCAACGAGATTGTTTACATTGTTTTCTACACCCATGTATATTATCCATTTTCTGCACAATTTACAGAATGGAAATGTAGGCCATTTCGGTAATCTGAACGGATATGATTTCATTTACATCCTAGAATGTATATGAAATCCACCAATCAGCATTTGCATTTAGTACCCGTCAACTCTTCTCTTTTTAAATTTCATTGTAATGTCAAGATAACTTTTCAAAATATTTCTTCAGTTTTCAAGAAAAATATTTTAGTGAAATGAGTGATTTCAGTGATGAATCAAAAATCAATAAATATTACTCAATCAGATATTCGTTTAGCCGCAAAGGAGACGTATAACACACATCATTACCCCAAAAATCAAAAAGTAAATATAAATTTTGCTACAAAATGTTCATGGATTGAATTCTGCTATACTCGATAGTCGAAATTGTGTAAAGTGAGTCAGAGCTATCTAATCAACACTTTGGTTAAAGCGCAGTTGCCATATGTATTCTAGAGAGAAATGCTGTATTTTATAAATACACTTCAAATCCATTGTGTCATTATTTCAGGTACAAAAGATGCAATGTAATTAAGTCAATACCAATTTAATATATTTATTTCAAATTTCAAGCAGACTAATAATAATTAGTTTACTTGAAATGTGGAATAAAGTGTTTATGTATATTTCTTGAACGCAAAGTTTGTTGTGAAAAACTCGCCGATTTGACAATGTTGGAGAGTCGCTTCAATGTTCCGGCTTTGAGAACGAGATAGATAGATCGAGCTACGCGAATGAGACAGTGATAGTAAACAGTTATGTGAGGTGTTTATTCTCTTCATGAACGTAACATCAGTATTTGTGTTGTGGTTTTGTGTGATAAATCGGTTATTATTGGTATTTATTGTAATATTTATATCGGTATATTTAGTGACAATAATGGCGGAGTGTAGCGGTGTTGGCGATAAAAAACGGCGTCGTAACAATTTAATTCGGGAAGAAAAAGTCCTCATATTAAATGTGTACGAAGGACTGCGTGCCATGGACAAACAGTTGGGTGTTAGTGACGCTGTGATTAAGTGCAGTTATTTAACTAAAGTTTCTGAGAGTACTATATACAATATTCTAAAGAAATCGCGGGACGGATCTTTGACAAGAGAACGAGGTGAAAACTGTAAACCGGAAAGTAGGGGAAGAAAGAAAATTGTTTTGGACGACCAAACACGGAATGCTATACGTAGGGAAATACATTCTTTTTATTTCAGGAATGAAATCCCCTCGGTAGCTAAATTGAGCAAGGTAATAGAAGCTGATGATACTTTACCAAACATCAGTGATAAAGTTTTGAGACGAACTTTAAAATTAATGAATTTTCGTTACCAAACAAGAAGTAGAAACAGTGCCTTAATTGAACGAAATGACATTGTGGAATGGAGGAGAAATTATTTAAAACAGATACGACAGTTTCGTAACGAAGGACGGCACATAGATTATCTTGACGAAACATGGTTAAATGAAGGCCACACTGTGTCAAAAGTGTGGCAAGACATGAATATACGAAGCAATCGACAAGCCTTTACGGAGGGTTTCTCTTCCGGTTTAAAAGCTCCCTCTGGGAAAGGACGTCGACTGATTATCACTCACATTGGCAGCGAGGAAGGATTTGTAGAAGGTGGATTACTAAGTTTTCAGTCCAAAAAAACTGTCGATTACCATGAAGAGATGGATGGTTACCGGTTTGAAACATGGTTTAGATCAATTTTAACAAAGGTAACTCCTGGTTCAGTGATAGTTATGGATAATGCTTCATACCACTCTCGTCGACTGGAGCAAATACCTACTTCAGCTAGCCGCAAGAGGGTTATAATTGATTGGTTAGAGAGTAAAAGCATTCCGCACAACGAGGCAATGCTAAAAGTTGAATTATTATCTCTCGTACGGAAACATAAAAGCAGTTATATTAAGTACGTTGTCGATGAAATGGCGAAAGATTTCAACGTCTCAGTTGTTAGACTTCCTCCCTACCACTGTGAGTTAAACCCCATCGAGCTGGTTTGGGCCCAAGTGAAAAATTATGTTGCGAGAAAAAACAGTACATTTAAAATGGCTGACGTTGAGAAACTGTTTGACGAGGCGCTGCATACCGTTACTGCTGAGAGTTGGCGTAAATGTATTCAACACGTATTAAAAGAAGAAATAAAGTTTTGGGATTTAGACATACGTGTAGAAGTAATGACGGAACCACTCATTATCGATATAGGAGGAGAAAGCGATGATTCTGAGGAGTCGTCAGGGAGTGATACCGCTTCCAGTTAGTCAGACATTTTACAAGTGACCTCGCAACATACCTATACTTATTGGTAATTTATTTTGGTCTTGACAAACAACTTTTTTTTAGTTTTAGTAGTAGTAAGTTGGAATTGACTTTTAAACATTTTTTTATTTTGTTTTAACTTACTCATGAACAACTTGTGATAAGTTATTATTTCAAATGTTGAAAATTGAAATTCCAGATATTTCAGTATTCGCACCCTTAAACTATGATACGCTCATGGAGTTCACTTTAAATCGGTAGATAACCGATGACGTCACTTTACAGAATTTCGACTATCGACTTTTTTATATACATCTTATTATAGCTCATCCTTAAAAATGTGTATTATTCTTGGTAACACCCCGTATATACATAATGATACCTACCATAATAATTTCGTATTTCTGTTCTCTCAAATTTAAACGCCAGAGCGTACAAGAACATTTTCTATTTATTTTTTATTTAGGACTATTAAGAACCCTTCAAAAATGATGCGCTCATGAAGTTCGCTTCTGCAACTGATTTTATGGACAGTAAGAGCGATGAGTCACTTTACAGAATTTCGACTATCGAGTTATAAACGAAGTTAAAAACATTACCAGAAGATGTATGAATATATGAATGAAATATCGAGTAAAAACAAGCTCTCAACCCTTTGGACAACATATTCTATGTGAAGAACAAAAATATTAAAAGTAACATTGACATTTCAAGTTGCAACTGCGTTGCTTTCTTAAATTACAAAGTTTCTATATAATGCTGTATATTAGTAATGTTTATATAAATTTGTGATGGATCAGTCTGTTAACGTACGTATCTAACTATAAACACAAGAGAATATAGTTGGTACAATCTCCGCTTCATGCTTTTTTTTATTGTTGATATTTGTATTATAAATAGTAATTTTCATAAAATTTTAGTTAGTGCTCAAGTGTTCATTTTTGGAATTTCTGGAGGAAGTCGTCGTCAAGAGTTGAAAATTTTAAAGATAAATCATGTTAAAGATTTAGAAAATGAATTTCAAGTGAAATTAATTGATAAACAAACCCAGATCCTTTGTAATTCCTTATATGTTTTACGAGGTCTCCAAAAATATATTCTGCTTAGAGCACCAGATATAGAACAATTTTTTGTTAATTACCAAAAAGGAAAATGTTCGAAGAAAGTAGTCGGAATTAACAAAATTGGTAATCAGACAAAAATAATTGCTGAATTTTTAAAATTACCAGATGCGAATTTATATACGAGACATTGTATACGCCTTGAATAGTAAAAAAAATCATGAAAAATATTGACCATACATTTGAATATATCTTCTTGTTCGGGATTTAAACCAAAATTGTTCACCAAATACGTTATAGTATATTGTACAATGAGCATGAAATGACATACATTATCCACGAGTAGGTATATACCTACGAGTTGGAAATGGGTCATTTCATACAAATTGTACACTATACTCTTTCTACGACCATCATAAACCATAAACAAAACTGTAATATTTTACATAACAATTTTTATTATAAACTTTCCTGTCGTCATTGTTGCATGGTTTAGAGAATTTTTTCTCTGGTATTATTAAGTCGGGCTCTTAACCCTTTGAATGACCAATATGTTTTTTTCTTTTTGTACATGTACCTACCTACGTCCTGAAACAACGTTCAAAATTTGAAAATTTTGACAACTCGGAAATAAAAATACTTTATGCAGAAAAAATCGATATAATTCACCTACGGAAAAAGTTATCAATTATCGTGTCTCTTTTAAAGGAGTTATATCACCCTCTACATCTACCAGGATAGTGACCGATGTCCTTCTAAAGCAATGGCTAGTTTACATATCTGGATCAGCATGTCAATGTCAAATCATCATCACTATCGCGACCCATTTTCGATTATTAATTTTTTTTACAAACGAATTTTGTAAACACCGATGTGAAATGTCAAATTATCAGATAGACATTAACAAACATGACTCGATCATATATTATAATATATACGACCAAAAAATTCGTTAATATAATGACCGTCTAGTGGCGCATGATAGTCGTGGGAAATTGAATATTTCGATACAGTTAGCCCGCGGGAAATGAAAATCTGTATTACAACGTGGTAGGTTCCTTAATTGAAGACGCACTTGAAATGTACATTTTTCTTTATGGTCGTAGAAAAAATATTTTATATTTTTATGATAAATTTGAATATGCTCAGAAGGAACAAAAATTGTACGATTCATTTTATGATGTTTTCTTTATGACTCTAGTTCTAATATCTATAGTAAGAAGTAATACATTTATTTAAGAGTGATTCCTACTTTTTTCACTAGCGCAAAGGGAAAGTAAAAAAAATAAACTATTTCAAATACCATGTAGTTATAAAATTTTCTTACCGAATCTTCCGCGAGCTCGAATTATTTTCCATACATTTTTACTCAGTTACAAATTTTTTAAAGAAAATTCGCACATTTTTTCGGAATAATTAAAGCTCTAGATAGACTATAAATTAACATATTTCCGGTATTTATTTGTCATCTAGATGTAGCTTATTATAGAATACTTATGCATTCAATAGAAACACAACCATACACTAAGATCAGGAAATAAAATGCAGAAAAAAAAATAAACAAATGTTTTAACTGGTTTCAAAATAACAAAATAAATAAAACAAATAGGTATAACTAGCTTAACCAAAAACTACAAAACTAGATGAATTAAAATTATTTGCTATTTCTTCTCTAAGTCTAGTTCCTTCATTCTCCATTTCTTCAACTTCATGCAGAAATAATTGTCTTCTTCTTCATAATTTGCCTCATCATCGTTAAAAATTAAACATATGTTGCGTAGAACACAGGCAGTTTGAACAACGTGAGGTTTTAAAATTGTACGATTTGTGTCTAAATATTTTAATCTTCTGAATCTTCCAAATAACAGATAAAGTGTCCTTTCAATAGCCTGTCTGGCTTTAGCAAGTTGGGTATTGAATCTAACTTGATAAAGATGGAGATATCCCTTATCTTTATAAGGTGCTATACACCAATCATATACTGGATATGCTTTTCTCCTATTATGCAAGAGCCTGGTTGAAAATAAACATCTTTTGTCTTATGATATTTTTGAATATGGTTAAAAATTCGAATATCACTAACACTGTTGGGATAATCACAGAACGTATCTAAAAACTTTATTTTGCTATCACAAATGGCTTGTAAAGTTACACTATAAAAACATTTTCAATTTATGTATGTCTTTGAATTTTCATGAGGTGCTTTTATGGGAATGTATGTTCCATCGATTGTTCCAATACAACCATGAAATTGACACATAGATTAAAAGTGTTCCTTACTTTGAGTTCTTTCTTCTAGTGTTAGCCATTTCAAAACTTTGTCGGCAATCGAAATAATTGCATTGATTACTCTCTCTATTGACACAAACAGAGAGGATTTTGCCATATCAAACCTGCTTGCAATGCTTCTGCAAAATAAAATCAATGTAAATATTTCATAATTTATAAATTTATTCTACTTTACATATACCTTTACCTATACAAATCTTGTAACGTTGCAAAAAAAATGTAGTTTGATACAACTGCTAACAGCATCATTAACTAGCAAATTTAAATTATGAGTAGTGCAATGTACGCACCCCGCATTAGACTGAATATCCTAAATATGTTTCTGTACATCATTATACATACCGCTCATCACACCGGCTTCACCATAACCTTGACCCACACATTTTTTCAAATAAATATTTTGGTCAATAAGAAATGAAGTCACCTGTTTTATTGAATCTGCCGCGTTATGTTTGAATGCTGCATGAAAGCCCAGAAACCCTTCTCTCACTTCTATATCAACTGGCTGTCCATTTTCCGATTCAGTTATTACAGCATACCTCACAACAATGTTTAGCTCTTCTACCTTCGATATATCCTGTGTCGTATCTAATATGATGGCGAAAAACGGTTATGCTCTAATTTGTTTTATCAGATGATTTTCAAGTGTATTTCCCAAGCATTCAATAATTTCATTTTGAATTGTTGGTCTCAGATATCTTGTGGATTCTAGAAATAGAAAAGCATGATTTTGAATGAAAATTATTGTTAAATATATGAAAATACATTTGGACATATCCAAAACTTACTGCACTATTTGATCATATCGGGCAAGAAGTTGAACAACAGATTGGAACTTTCCATGGTACCCTTCCTCACTTAAGTTCTGTCGATGTGTTCTAAAAGCCAAAGAATTCTTTGTTATGGTAAGTATGACATTGAATAATCTTCAAAGAACCATTTTCCAGAAAGATTGTTCTTTATTAATAAATAAATAAATTGAAAATTATTTGGAAGAATGTTTCTTTGTAAGTATCAATTAAAAATAGAAAAGGTGGATAAATTTAATATACGACATGGTATTTTAAGTGATTTCAAAATTTTTTGTGTTTTAAATTTGATTAGGTACTTTAATTGATTATTAAATGGAAATTTTATTATTTCTAGAGTAACTTGAGATGTGTACATGGCGCAAAGTTTCAATGACATCCGTAGATGGTAGTTTTGGTAGTTCGTTATTCACCGGATCAAAAAATAAAGTGAAAAAAGCATTTAATGAGTGTTCTCCGATCCTCCCATAGATCTACTTCTAAACTCATTTCTTCAATATCCTTATCGATACTAGCTCTCAAATTTTATTCTATACCATTCTCTTTTTTCTATCCTTGTTGTATTTAGGTCAAATTTTGTTTGGGTAATCGATTTTCTGCTACGCACTTGATATGCCCATACCACCAACTCTTATGTCTACTGTAATATTATGCCTTACTTTCTTTGCAATATAGAAATAATATCACGTATATTTTTTTCACAGGGAGCTCAAATTTAGCGATGTTACCATGACTCACCACGAAAAAGAATGGAGGCAATTGTTAATAGATATTGCCCTACCTCATATGAGAGACGAATTAGAATTTGCTTGGCATAATTTCGAACTAGTCGTAGATAATAAAGATTTCACCATCTCCTTATTATTGGACGAAATAAAAGATTCCGAAGAACAGTATTCGATGAATTGTAAGAATCATATCGAACACATTGATAAACTATTGGATATGTTCAAAGAAAGAATGGAAGAACTTAAACGAGATTATGACGACGAGGTATGATCTATACCACATGCAATTATTATACATTTTTTCTAAAGCAAGTAGTCCATAATTGGAGATGACCCAATTTTGGGAAAAATACTTGCGATGTTTTCAGATTTACCGTTTTCATGATACTTTTACAATAAATCGCAATAAATATTGTGTCATTATTGGAAACCCCGCTCCAACACAAGTCCAGTCCCTTACAATTATCGATCCCAAATTTTTAATGCGATGAAATTGCCTAATTAATTAACTTGTGGTTAATAGTTGTTTTCCATTTGAATATATTTGACCTGTATTTTGTAGATTAATAATTTGGAGAAAAAAACCGAAGAAGAAGTGGGAGAATTGACGGAAACATTAACAGAAGATGAGAATTATGTGAAAACCATTCTCTATATTTTAGAAATGGCTAAGAAGGAACAGCAAGCGAATATTCGAGCAGAATATTTCAGCAAACTGGAGGAAGAAGAAACCAAAAACTTACAGTTAATCCAAAGGCTCCGCGGAATTTTAGAAGCCGTCCATTTTGGGATAGAAAAAGATACTGATGAATTTCTGTCGAAGTACAACGCCGCTATCAAAGAAAGGAAAAAAGGATACGAAGAACTCAAGTAAAAATAACTTTTAATTTGTTTCATTGCATTGAAAAAGTTATTTTTAAAGTTGCATCTACTGAAAATATTTATTTATTAGACAGCAAGATGACTCCCTTCAAGAACTATTGACCTTTCAACTAGAAAAGATTAAAAAAATGTACGAGTGCATAAAAAAACTTAGACAACAGTTTGAGGATTCTCAAAAAATGCTTGGGAGGAAACTGAAAGATCTAGAAACTGAATTTCAGTTTTTTAACAATGCTTTCAACATTCTAAAAACACGTCTGGTGAAAGATAGACAAGTAAGTATTGCCAAAGTAAAAAATTTGGATAATAGGAAAATATACTTTGCTAGAAAATCCCGCCCAACATGCTCACATTAATTGAGCATTAGGGTATAGCTAGTTAGGCCAAGCTACAAAGATTTGGAGTGAGCTTTAAGTGTAAAAAGTGTTAGAAGGAAAACCAGCTGCGCCATTGTTTGGAGAATAGTTTCAGATGATATTGAGAGATGTTTTTCACTATAGACTTTATTATTCATAACTTTGTTATTAACAATTTCATGCTAAAAATCACTTTTATTAGTTTTTTGCTTAGAAAATTTAAACTGTGAGGGTAATCGTGATGGCGTCAAAAGAGATTATAGAGAACAAAAACACGAAGAAAATAAAAGGTCGAATAACTCGATTGGACAGTTCGTTTAGGAAAAATTCATAACTCGGTTATTTTTTTTTGTAGTAGCGTAGATCCTCCAACCAGTACTAGTTTCACTTTTCCGCCAACCCTATCTAATATGCCAGAAAAGTATTGATTTGCTACAAAAAAGTTGAATTTTCGTTTTCTTTGAGATAGTCTAACGTTTTTATTTATTTATTCATTTATTCACGGGAAAGGTCAAATCAGATAAAAGTACTACAATGCAAGTCATTACAATGAAGTGAGTTAAAAGTTTGAAAACGATCACTAATGTTCCTATATTCATGTAACTCATTGGCAGCTGCATTTTCCACCTCTAATTCCAACTCCAAAGGGATTAGTTCTCTTCTATCGCGTGCCATAATAACGGTTTTGAATTTCAAAGCCGACCGTTATTTTATTTCGGCAGTCCACAACAAACTAAAACCTACGCAGAGAGAGAGAGAGAAATTCGGATAAAGTTTGTGTTGATTGGGTGTCGTTATAAGTTAGAGTGTTTTGGTTGGGTGCCTGCTATAAGATTAGTTTCCTCTGTAGGGCTGGATTGGGAGTGTACTGGGGGTTTTGAGCGCGTTTGTATCTGAGTCTGGTGAAAAAGGTGGTAGGTTGAAGGTTGGGCTGGTTGAAAAAGTCTGGAAGATTTGAGAAAGTGACTCAAAAGAAATTAAAAAGTGTGGAATTGAGGTTTTGGAGTGGGCTTTTCGCTAGAAAGTGCTGCGGAGGAAAAACATTCTCGGTTTTTTTGGGGGGGAATAATCATCATCATCAAGCAAATGGGGGGGGGTAGGGTTGGCAACTACAGGTTTTTTAGGTTTTTTTTAACAAGCCTACTTATTAAAATATGGCCATTGTAGGTTTTTAGGTTTTTCTCTATTTTCTTTTAATATACTGAATAAAAGCTTCCTGCTACAGCCATCTTCCACTAAAATCTAAAATTACCCACCCAAAAAGAAAGCTTTTCTTCCTAGTTTAAGTTTCATTCAAATCATAAATATTAAAGGTACAAACAGTTAGAGGATGGGGCCGGGGATTTACCAATTCATGTTGATTTACATATATAATATACATGTTTTGCTTAAAATGTGATTTTTTTAAACCTAAAAAACCTTAAAAACCATAAAAAACCTTAATAAACCTGAAAACCCCAAATATATCTCTTTAGTTCTTAGGTTTTTTCCAACCCTGGGGGGGGGACGTATACAGCTGCGGCTGCATTTGTTCCCTACGTCGATTGATTGATTGATTCGTCGGTCTATTTGGCTAGTGAATAAATTCATCCTGTTGAAAAAACTCACCATGGTACAGGGAAACCCCAGAAAACCTGTAACGCCGACGGGTGGGCGGGGGCGGTGGAATGGGTTTGTCAGAAGGGTCGTCCGCATATAGTTGGATACTGTCCTGGGGATGTCGTGGTATTGGTGTATCATACGTATAAATTATGTATAATAGTGGAGAGAGTATCGAGCCTTGAGGCACGCCATCCTGGGGTGGAAATGAATCGGATAGGATGTATCCAACTTTGACGCTGATTTATCGGTCTGTGAGGTAGGAAAATAATAATTTTACGATTTGGTTTGGCAATCGGATGCTCAGTAGCTTTCTCACTAGTCCGGCATACCAGACTTGATCGAAAGTTTTTTGAACGTCCATGAAAATGGCGGCTGAACAGCGTTGTTGGTTTAAAGCTCGGGTGAAGATGGTTTGAAAGTTGGTGGTGGCAATCTGACAAGAGTGGCCTGTCCTGAATCCGAATTGAAATGATATTATTTTCGGTACAAAAATTCCAGATTCTCTCTTTTAACAAACATTTAAAGATTTTACCTAGGACGCTGATTAATGAATCTGGGCGGTATGATTCAGGCTTTGTGGGGTCTTTGCCGGGTTTGGGGATGAGAACTACGTTGGCTGATTTCCAGCAACCAGGGAAGTAAGAGTATGCCAAGCAGGCTTTCAACAGGGTGCAGAGTGGAGGGAACATTTTTTCTGGCAGGTTTTTAAGTTTCTGTCTCGAGATTCCGTCGTGCCCGGGGGCACTGTTTCTCCCCGCTCGGCACGCCTGCTGAACTCCTTCGATTGTAAAGGGTGTAAGAAGTGAAGAGTTCTCATTTAGTGGAATATGGACATGTGGGCTTCGAGTTATGCTACGGGTGAGGAGGTCTGTTTCGATGGAAAAGCCCCTGAGAAAGCTTGGATTGTCAGGTGGTGTAAAGACAGTTTTGCAGGTTATATTTGAAGGCGTTGGCTTTGTCTTCAGGGGTGTAGATCTTCTGTCCTTGCACTTCGATATGTGATTCCGCCTTCCTCTTGGGGCCGACGAGGCGGTAGAATTTTTTCCAAAACACGCGTCCTTGTCTGAAGTCCAGTCCGGCTGTATCGGCCTTCCATTTTCTCTGCTTTTCAGCATTGATTTCGTAGCGTGACAGCGGGATCTCGAGTGCGGACGTATAACCTGTCTTTTCTGACGGATTTCAAGATGAATTCCTTGCGGAAGTGCATAATAGTTGGTATTTATGGTGGTGAGAGGTACGGCGATGTCTTGAGCATCAATTAGGAGGGATTGGAATTCCCCTGCGTGATTATTTATGTCACCAGTCGTCTGATGAATGATGGATTATGGTAAGTTGAAGGAGACGTGGTTTGCGAAGGAATCCCAATCGGCTTTTTTAAAATCGCGATATGTGAAAGTTGTTGACGGTGGTGATATTGGGTTATGTAAAGAGGTGTTGACCAGTAATGGGATATGGTGTGAGGTCATGGGGTCGCCTATAGAGCATTCGTCGTCAATGCGATTGATTAATCTGTTAGTGCAGATTATGTGGTCGACTATGAAGGAGCCGAGGTGACTTATTAGGGTTGGATTATTGTTTTTAATCCGAGAGATGGGAAGGGAGATTAATTGGTCGGCGAGTGATCTGCCGCTTCGGTTGGTGTGTGTATCACCAAAGAGAATATTTCGTGAGTTTAAGTCGCCCATTATAACGGCTCGTGGTGGAGTGGATGCATATTCGAGGAGGTCGATTGATGATACTTGGTTGAGATGTTTATAGTAAGAAAAGAAGGTGGTCGCGATATTATTCCAAGATATGTCGATGGCTATGCAATCCAGGTTCTGCTGAGACATAAATGCTGGAAGCGGGTGTGGGGAAGCGGGGAGTCCGTTTCAGACGAGAAGTCCGTTGCCGTGACAGTAGAAGTTCCTGTCTTCTAAGTGGAATGTGGTGTAGCCAGAAAAGCGAGGGGAATTTTTTAAGAGTGTCGGTGATAGATAGTATTTGTATATTTAGGGAATGTAGGAGGTGTTTAAGAAGATGTCGCTTTCTAGCTAGACCTTGGCAATTCACGGTCCCGATTTTAAAGTCCATGACTTAATTTTGGCGTTTTGGGGTGAAGGCAAAGTGGACGCGGTTGCCCGCGCCACTGGTGACGGTACAGTTGTATCCATAATAAGAAGGGACCAAGTGAGTGGGGGTGTCGGTCACTATGCCATGGGCTGTCGGAACTGCGTTCATAATGGTTGTTGCCAAAATCTCGACCAAGATGTTGGTATCTGTAGATATATCGTAAGGGTCTGGGGTTTTTCAAGGGTGATGAATGCGACTTCTTGGGGGTTTTGTGGTGTTTTCATCCGCTTTGGACATCGAGGATGGTAGGCGGGTTGTGAGCCACTGCAGTTTTTGCAGATAGGGTCGTTTGACTTCGGCAAATTGTTGGATTTGTGGTCCGATGCTCCACAGGAGGGGCAGGCCGGTTTGGCCTTGCATGTTTCAGCAAGGTGGCCTGTGGTGGAGCACCTGTTGCAGTATCTGGATACTGCAGGTAGTGGGTTAGAAGGGTTTGAGGCCTCACTGTGGTATGAGAGACCGTGAAATTTGATGCCATATGAGAGGGCATGGTGGTAATCCATTTCTGAATCCGTAAGAATTCTAAACATGGAGGTGGGCTTGCTTAGATGACGGGAGATAATGCGCCAGGATCTGGTGAAGGTGAAGTTCACTTCGTTGTGGAGGATGTCCTCGACTTCTTTATCGGATAGGGACGTGTCTACATTCCTGCAAACAAGGGATAAGGTGGGCTTGCGGGTTCTCGATTGTGAGCGGGCTCGGGGAGTTGAATTTAAGTGGTCGATGATGACCTGGGGGTCACCGATGACGCTTCGGAGTCTGTTAGCAAGGGCGTCGTGTGGGATATTGGAGGGTATTTTCAGGAGTGCTGTTCGGTTCAGGTTTGCCTTCAAGAAGGAGATGTCTCCCCTCAACAGCTCGTTTGTGTTGAGCAGGCTAAATAACTCCCTCTGGGAGGTGTATTTGGAAGGTAGGTTTCGAATATTTAGGGTTTGAAGTGAGGGTGTCAGTTGGGAAGGTAGGGTTTGTTGGGCAGTTCGTGGTTGTTGAGTGGGGCGGGGTTGTCTTGTTCACTGTTGTTGAGTTGGTTGTTGAGTTGGTTGTGGAGCTGGTTGTTGAGTTGGTTGTTGGGTTTTTGAGTTGGTTGTTGTGTTGGTTGTTGTTGTTAAGTGGTTGGTGGAGGTGGGGTAGGGATTATTAGGGTTCTCTTGGGTATGGGATGTGTGAACTGGGACGAGAGGTATGGGAATTGGCGGAGTGTATAATTGGTGAGTAGCTGCGGGAGGCGAGTTGTTTGTACTTGGCCACCTCGGATCTTAGATAGATGACTTCGAGCTCTATGTCTTCGTATAGGGTTGAGCGGTTGGAGTTTAGGCGTGAGCCCATAGGTGGAAACTAGTCGAAAGATGAGATAGTGGGTACGGTTTGGCCAGTTTGGCTACGGGTGTTGTATGGGGAGCGTTGTTTTGAAGACAATGGTATTGGTTGTGGGGCGGAAGGGGACGAAACAGACGGTTATTTCGTTTTGTGGGGGGTTGTTAGTATAGGGGGTAGCGGACAAAAGCTGGACAGCGGACTTACTGCCGGAGGGAATTTTCTCTCTGGTTAAAGGTTTCCTGACCCTTTTGTCTGCCGGTTAGTTTTTTATATTTACCTGAAAAAGTCCTTCCGTCTTCAGCTGGATGGCGGTAGATTTCTTGTTTGCAGCTTCTTCACAACGTTGTTGTTAGAAAAAATGCAAATTTCATGAATTATTTGCTGTAGTAAGAGCCGTTATTCGTAAATAAAAAGTCATATAAAGGACAGATCGAGATAAATTCTCAATTATATTCGGCGAATACGTTGGCAAGTCGCTGCTGGAGTGATCCTGTTTGAATCAGGGACCGTATTTCCAGGGATGCTGCTGCTTGCTAGTCGACGTCTTCGTTCGGAGTCTCAAAGTAAGATGAAACCTACGCTGCGTCCGCACCCAGTTATATTTCGCTCGAAATATTGCATACGATACGGATGGGCACAAAATGAAAAATATCGATATTTTTCAACAGTATCGATATATGTATAATAAAAAATATCGATATATCAATTAATCGATATATTTTCCAAAAAGTGTTACTAATGAGCTTTATCAAAATAATCGGAGTTTGACAAAGGAAATACACATTGGATAGTTCCATTATAAAAAATACAAAAGTAATTATCTAAATTTTAATCACTTCAGTAGTCGTCAGATTAGGAGCAATTTTTGTTCAATATGTTCACCTGTCAATCTGCTTCTATTTCACAAAGAAAATATAGAATTTGATACCTTAAAATAAATATCGATAAACTATAGTATCGGAATTAAAAATATCGACGATATTTATCGATTATTTTCTAAAAAATATCGATATTTCCTACCCATCCCTAGATACGTCATTTGTCCTTGAATGTCCATATATTGTACACACGGCCAGCGCCTAGGCAAGAATATCGCAATGCTAAGCCATGTGTACAATATGTGGACACGGTATTTTTTACAAAAAAACTCATTTTGTTTTATTACTTTTACGTAAAACATACAAATAGAGTGATCAAGGCTAAAAAATGTTTTGGCCCACGTGACCCGGTACATTTTTTCTCTAAATTGGCTTGGCAGCTAAAGTGTTAAATGAATCTTAACGTTTCTAGATAATTCCACAATATATTTAAAAAAATGTTTAAAATTAAAAAGAAATTGACAAATTGTTTCGATATTAAATATCATCGTCTGAATGATAGAAGTTACATTTCATTTAATGTCTACCTGATGTCTAATAATTATTTTTGGCTAGACCAAGAAGTATCCTACCTTGTCATTGACCTAATATATGTTAATAGAAAAAAGAAGATATGATATTACAAATATTAAAGCTTAGATATTATTAGCCCTATGGGGATATTCTAGATATATTTTCCAATTAAGATCAGTATAACTGTGCAATGATATAGAAAACCAGGAAAACTATATCTGCTGATCTTTACAATTATCACTTAAGAAGACAGTTTAATAGTGGAGAGCTTCCTAGATTTATTTATTCATTGACGACTTCATAATGTGGGTTTCTTAAGAGTCTTCTAATTTCCAACTCTTCAAGGAAATCCAGTTCTTGTTTCTGATCAAAAATATGTAGTACTTCTAGTTCTGTGTTAGGTTTTAATGAACGATTGGTGTCAAGTAGATGTTTTGCATAATGGGATTCATCTGGTTGTTTTAATCGGTATGCTCGTAAGTGTTCACTGTATCGGATTTCAAAATTTCTAAAGGCCTGACCCAAATAGACTGCATTACATTCTGGACATTTGAGTTTATATATACCTGATTTCTTTGATGGTGTTATTTTTGTTTTTACATTTAACAATTCTGTACTTATGTTACTTTCTGTTTTAAAAGAAATTGTTGTATTCGTTGCTAAAGATATTATCTTTGAAATATTATTAGAAATATTTCCTGCATATGTGATGGTTTTATAAGTTTTTATTTCTTCAGTTTGTTTAGGAAATATTAGTTGTAATGCCACTTTTTCCTCTTTTTTATTAATTAGCTTATTTATCATATGTAATGGATAACCGTTTGGATGTTACTATTTGTCTAATTGTATTAATCTCTCTATCAAAATTACATATGTTCATAGGAACTGAAAATGCTCTATGTATCATTGAATTATATGCCGCTTGTTTATGTGACATTGGGTGATTGGAACTATATGGAATTGTCACATCAGTGTGTGTTGGTTTTCGGTAAATTGAATAATCAAGTACATTATTAACTCTTCGAATTTTCAAATCAAGAAAATTCATTGAGTTATTTTCTTCAACTTCTAATGTAAATTTAATTTTTGGGTGTAAATCATTAATGTGGTTGAAAAATATATATAATTGTCGTTCACTACCTATAAAACAAGCTAATATGTCATCTACATATCTATACCAAAATAAAACATTTTTTGAAATATTACTTTCAAAGATTTTTCTTTCTAAACTATCCATAAAAATGTTTGCCAAAATAGGTGATATAGGGCTCCCCATTGGTAAACCTTCATTTTGAATATATATGTTATTGTCAAAAGTGGAATAATTCTGATTAATACGTACATGAAATAAATTAAACATATCTGATATTATTCCTGGATTAATATTTTTATCTTCTAGTAATTTTCTTACAAGTATTAGACATTCTTCAGGAGGAATTTTAGTGACCATATTAGTAACGTCAAATGAAATAAGTTTAGAGTTATCTTGTAAGTTGAATGCTTTTAATGTTTTGATTAGTTCTATTGAAGTTCTAATTGAGTATTGAGATGCATATCCGTAACTATTAAGTATATTGTTAAGCTTCTTTGCCAATATATTATTAGGAGAATTAACATAAGAAACTACAGGTCTAATTGGTTTTGTTATTTTATGTAATTTAACGATTCCATATAATTGTGGACAATGAGGATTCTTATTTATGATGGACCTCTTTTCGTAATCACTTAAAAGATAATTTGAATTATTAACAATATCCCTTACATTATTAGAAAACTTTTTTGTTGGGTTTACTCTAAGAACTTTTACATCGCTAGATATAAAGTTATATATTTCTGAATTATAGTTTTCAGTTGTCAATATGACAGTTGTGTTCCCCTCGTTAGATTTTGTAACTGTTAGGTTATTATCTTCTACTTTCTTTTTGATTGCATTTAAAACTGTAATGCCATTTTTTGTTTGACGTTTAACTTTTGAAGCTTCAATATTTTTGATTGAATTGGCAATTTTTGAATTTTGGTGGTATACTGTACTTTGAACCTTCATTTGGAAATTCTATTTCCCTATCTGTAAAATTAGTGTCTGAAAGGTTTTCAAATCGTGATGCAAAGTGTGTTGGTATGTAGGTACTTACATTTTCATGATGTTTAGAGTATTGAATTCTATGTTGTGTGTGTTCATGTTTATGTAGTTTTTGTTCTTGTTTGTTAAATTGCTTGTGCTTCATCATAATATCTAAGCTTCATCATTTGTAATATCACGTCTTCTACTTTTTTCTATGAACATATATTAAGTCAATCACAAGGTAGGTCACTCCTTGGTCTAGCTAAAAGTAACTACTAAACATCAGGTAGGCATCAAATGAAATGTAACTTCTGTCATTCTGACGATAATATTCAGTTATCGAAACAATTGTAAATTTTTTAGAATTTTCATAATTTTTTATCATATTGTGGAATTAGCTAGAAACATTGAGTTTCATTTAAAACGCTAATATGAGTAGATTCCACGAAGTAAGGGTCGAGACAGTTAATATCTTAATGTTCCGTACTTTATGTGAGCACTGTACAGTTATTACTCCTCAACTATAATTATTATTGCTATTAGTTAGATGCAAAAAAGATGGAGATACTAACAGTAAATCACAGTGAGACGGTGCAAGTTCTTCAAAAAATTAAAGAAAAAGGAGAACACATACTGCACGTAGCTGCGGTCTGTCGGAAATTAGAAACACAAGAAGAAAAAATTCGCCCATTCCCTGTAAATTATGCAAAAGAAGATATTATTGGAACTGATCGAGGTGACTCCATGGAAATATTGGATCTCTTCTGGCAAAGGGTCGGACAAGCTGAAGCATCAAGGTAAATATTAACCATAGAATATCAATTACTTGAACGAAGTCTAGGAACTATCATATATGTATTTATAACTAGAAATATTGGTGCGTTGAAAAAATACTATACAGGGTGTTTCCATAAACATTATGTTACGTCTTGTCGTTAATAAAAAAAAGTAATATAAGTAGATTTCACTGAGTGAGGGTTGAAACAGTATATTAAAAGGTAGGGGATACTGGAGAGGTTTGGGCTGTTTTTGGCAATATTCATCACGTTGAAACTTAATTTATAGTCATTTCAGTACGAAAGTCTTATACAATCATGCCACGATTATCATTTCCAATATCAACATGGTTCTTGAGATGCACAGAAAAACCAATATTATGAAAACTTTAGGGTGGTCCAAAATGTGCTAATGATTGGGACACATGGCCTACACAATAGTGAGGCTGGTGGAACTCTGGTAACAGGGTCCGGGCTTAGAGGATGTCCTGGTTTGTTTATTCAAGAAGTATTTGCAGTGGATCATAGCTTTATTATCAAAATAAATCAAAATATTTAAATATAAAAACGGTTTAGAATAAAATAGATACCAATTAGTATATAACAACATGCATGAGCCCCACCCACTTGCTCTACCCTCCCCCACTCTAACTCTGCGAAGATACTTGTCCGAAGACGCGTCGCATCAGCTCAGTAAGCAGTGTTGTTATATGGGAGGGAAATTCCCTTTTGGGAGGGATTTTAAATCTTCTGTGGGGAAATGGGATATTTGAATAAAAAGAGGGATATTTAATCAATGAATTAATTAAGAAATACTTTCAAGCTCTTGGAGCGCTATCTCTGGTGCGATTACGGCGGTACGTGGTACACATAATATAATATATGATGTAGGCAGTGAACTGTACTACAATTCACTGGATGTAGGTAACTACACTTTAGCTTTTAGCTGCTGCCACAGAGATGGCGCAATTCTTTTTCTGCAGGCATCTGATTTATCGCAAATGACAAAGAAGTTCGGGAATCCCAATTCGCTTTAACCAGTTTAACCTCAATAGTAGTATAAAGTAGTGTTATACAGTTTCTAAGATTTTGATTGTGTTTTTTTAATCATAGAAATGTCGAGTAGTGAAAGTAGTTGCGACGAACCGATGGCTAAGAAATCCAAGACATCTAAAAGCAAGAAAAAAGTGTTTTGTTTTAATTGGCTAGAAAATGAACAATTTAAAGGCTGGTTAGAACCCGTGAAAGACAGCAAAAATTTATTACGATGCAAAGCGTGCAGAAAAACTTTAGTGTGTGGCAAAAGTGAGTTGCAGAAACACGTAAAAACTGACACCCACATAAAGAATATAAAAAGCATACAGAACACTGGAAAAATGGATATGCTTTTCTCAAAAAGCACGAGCACGACAGCTCTAAAACAGGAAATTGAGCATGCAAAATCTGTAAAAAAAGCAGAAATAGCAATTTCGGCATTTATTTCTGAACACAATACTGCATTCTCAGTCGTGGATCATCTAATACCAGTGTTAAAGAATGTGCTTTCTGACTCGAAAATATTAAAAGATGTTAATTTAAAAAGAAATAAATGTACATCAATAATAAAAAACATTATTGGACGAGTAGAAAGTGAAGAATTGATAAGCATCCTTTAAAAGGTTAGTAATTTTTTTTTGATACAATATTTAAATTTATGTATAAACTTTATGCAAATTTTTAGGAATACTTTTCAATTATAATAGATGAAAGTACTGGTACTAATAAAGTTCTATGTGTATTGGTTCAATACATTGATAAAATGAACAACAAAGTATCAGTACAATTATTAGAATTGTTAAAAATTGATGCTACCGACGGAACAGCAGAAAAACTATATTTAACATTCAAAGAATTTTGGAAACCAAAAATATACCAATCCAAAACATAATGGGAATGGCTTGTGATGGTGCCTCAGTTATGACAGGAATACATAATTCCTTTTTCCAAAATTGAAAAGTGATGTACCCCATGTCATTTTATTGAAATGTATTTGCCACTCCGCAGCACTTGTGGCGAGTAAAGCCTGCGCAAAACTTCCACCAGTTTTAGAAGATGTTATAAAGAATGTATATACATATGTCGGTGGAAGTTCTAAACGTTGTGATCACTTAAAGGAAATACAATCATACTTTGACATGAAGCATTACAAAATTTTCAAATTATCTGGCACAAGGTGGCTAGCAATGCATCAATGTGTAGAAAGAATTCTTTTAAATTGGGATGTACTTGTTTTTTTTAATATTGCTGTTTTTGAAGATAATTTAAATGCAGCCAAGTTTATATTAGAAAATTTAAACAACAAAATTATTAAACGTTACTTCTTTTTTCTAAAATATGCATTAAATTTTATGAACCAATTCAATGCACTTTTCCAATCAAAATATAATTTAGTGCACAAATTACAAAAAGAAAGTTGTGATATGTTCCTCAGAATAGGACAAAATTTTTTGAAGCCTGAGGTTTTAAATTATAATAAAATTAATAAAACAATTTTGCATCCAAGTAATTTTTTGCCTCTAGAAGAGTTGTATTTAGGCCCTGAATGCCAACAATTACTTCCTTCTGTGTGCCATGATGAGCAACATAATTTTAAGCTTAAAACTGTAAAATTTTATGTCACCATTTGCGAAGAAATGCTCGATAGGCTACCTTTAAAACAAGATCTTTTTGAAGAATTTTATTTTATCGACCCAAAAGTAGCTTTAAGTACTACTAAAAACGAAAAATTAAAAAATCTAAAAAACATACTTGCAAATTTTAAAAATATTATTGACATTAATTTAGTTATGACGGAATACCGTAATCTTCCATTTTGTTTTGGAGAGGAAGAAAAAGAAAAATTAAAAACTCTGTCTGTGGTTGACTTTTGGTTGACAATAATAGACACAAAAAATTTCTGCGATGAATTTGTTTGTAAAAATATAAGCGATTTGGCTCTAATTATTTTAATACTGCCCCATTCAAACGCCGAAGCAAAAAGAATATTTTCTATAGTAAATGATGTAAAAACTAAAAAAAGAAACAAAATAGGACAAGATTCATTAAATGCAGTTTGTATAATACGATCAAAATCTTCTGATGACAATACCAACTGTACGAATTTTCTTATAACAGATAAACATATTAATTATTTTAATAATGAAATTTATAAGAAAAATTAAATAAATGATTTGCAAATTTCTGTTTTTATTTCACCTCTATATAATAAAATAACAAGATTTTTTTCCTTATTGAGAGGGATTTTTGCGGGAACGCGACCTAACAACACTGTCAGTAAGTTCAGTTGATCTGTTGACGTCTACTTATTTATTCAGTTTTTGTGTTATAATCTACAACATTTAGTGAAAAGTGCTTTCTTAGCAATTTTTTATATGTGAATTAATCTTGAACAAAAAGGTGAGAGAATGACCTTTAATATTTTTTTGGAATAGAGTCTTTTCTTTTTTAATTAGATATAGTATTTAACAAATACCTACTCAACTCAAGTAATAGGATTCTTATTCTCTGTTTGAGGAAATAGCGTACAAAAGTATCTACCTAGATTAAAAAAGAATACGACAAAAGCAACTTAAGGGCTAGTAAAGTAATTTTTATATGCTTATGCTTAGTTTTTTTATTTGCTTATGCTTATGCTTATGCTTAGTTTTTGTTTCAGAGTATATCATAAAACAACAATAAGACGTCGTCAAGCTATAAACATAAGTCTGAGCTTTAAAAAGAAAGCTCCAGAAAGAAAAAATAGAAAAATCAGAAAAAGGTCGGCAGGATATTAAAAAATTCACAAAGAGTAAAGAAAAATAAGAGTTTACAGAAGTTTAACCGGATATTGAACCAGAACCTACATCATCTTCACATATCCAACCTGCTTGCTCTGGTATTCAGCTGGTGTCAGAGCAAAAAAATAAAAAAATCTCACAGCTGCTGAACAACTCTTTACAGTAGAAATAATGGAAGACTACAGAAGAGATTCTTTTACTATTTGTCAAGGAAGTAATGAAGAATGTGCTGATCCAGATCTTAGTATGGATATTAATTGACAGTAAAATAGTATCATCTTACGCTGATTTTTCAGTTTTTCAAGCCAGATCAAAATCCTTTCCAACTGACATCTCAGGGAAACTTTTCCATGTAACATTGTCGTACATGAAAACAGCCAACAACAGAGCGTGTAAACAAAGTCCACGTGAGTGGTTAATGTGGAGCGAGTCAAAAAGCGGTATTCATTATTTACCTTACAGCATTTTCCAGTCAAATGAGTCAATTCCAATTAATAGTAAACTCGCAAAATACGGATTTTTCCCTGAAAAACCACCATACAAAAAACAGGATATTATCGATGCACGAAAAAAGATCTGAGCACAGAAGACACTACCTAGGAATGGAAAAGCGTTCAGATATCATTGAAAGGACATGGAGTTGACAGTAATCTTCAACAAATTATACTACAACGAATTTTGGACACAACATTCATCTTAAGTAGTAGAGGTTTATGTTCATAATGAAAACTTTTTAGCAGTATTGTAATTGATAGCAAAATTTGACCAAGTAACTCATGAACATCTAACCAAATTAAAGGAAAATCATTTGAATAAAAAAAGTATTATAGGTCAAGCACACTGTCTCTCATGGTACTTTCTAAATGAATGTTTTTCCTTCTGTGGTAAAAAAGTGTTGAAAACTATTTTGCATCAAAGGAAAGAGTCTGTATTCTTTGGGATTATTGTTGATGCAACCCCTGATATTTCCCACCAGGAGCAGAATGTACTCGTTCTGCGTTACGTTTATCAACATGAAGAAAAAATACATTCGAAGTGTGTGAAAGATTAATTGAATTCATGAGTGTTGGCGGGAAAACAGGTGAGCTCATAACTGAAGAAATATTGTCCACTTTAAAAAATATTAGATTACCACTTGCAGAGTGTCGAGCTCAGGGATATAACAATGGCTCTAACATGCGGGACACTCCAAAGGTGTTCAATCAAGAATATTTGAAAAAAAAACAGTTTGTTATTTTTTCTCCCTGGGGTGCACACTCTCTCAACAGAGTTGGTGTCAACGCTGCAAAACTGAACCATGATGTTGTGACATTTTTTGGAAACATTAAAAGTTTTTATTCTTTGTTCTCCAGCAGCCCTAGTCGTTGGGAATTGTTAAAGCAGCTCGTCCGTTTGTCGCTACAAAGGTTTTCCGAAACTCGCTGGAGTTAAAGACTTCAAGTTGTACGCCCGATTGTCAAACATTACCCTTCGATCCTCAAGCCTCTGGACCTGCTCCTGCTAGATAATTTACCTACATTGACTCCTGCTGCCAGAAGTACTAATTTGGCTTTCAAGAAGTACTTTGGATCTTTCAAAGGCCTCTTGATATCATAATTTTGGCAGAAGATCTTGGTATCAATTGATCAAAGAAATGTGATCATATAAAGTAAGGGAATTTCTCTGAATATTGAAACTCAGTTGATTAAAGATTTATTAGATGAATTGCAGGTCCTGAGAGATTCATCCTTGGCGATGCAAAAAATGTTGCCGAGGTAAGAGGAATTGTACTCTAGTTGTCTATCAAAAGAAAGCTCAATATCATTGAAAAGACGCCCCAAGCAACTTCAGCAAGAAGCTTTACAGGATTTGAAATCTTCTGTTGTCTTTCCTGTTTTGGATTTCATCATGGCTAATTTGAAAACCAGATTTGTAAGCTGTGAAGAAATTTGTAACTTATATGCTCCAGTTTTAGTTTTCATGAATTTAGACAACGAAGAACTGAAGCTTAAAAGCACCTTACTCGTTTGTTTCATATTACCCTTCAGACTTATCAGTTCCATAAGGCTTATTTGAAGAAACTCGTTATATGAAGAAAGTGTATGAAATAGTATTCCAATCAGAAAAGGATCCGTTAAAACTCGTGAACTCAATATATGAGGAAAACCTTCAGGTCATTTTTTTGAACCTTTGCATGGCTATTAGACTTTTTTGTACTATCCCAGTTTCGGTTTCTACGGCTGAGGTCATTTAGTAGGCTAGGAAATTCATTGAAAACTTGGCAAAGGAGTACAACTGGCCAAACAAATTGGAAATGAATTAGCCACAACTGTTGACTTTTCAGATGTTATCAATAATTTTAGCCAAAAGAAAGCTAGGAAAGCTATAATTAATTCGGCTATAAGTTTTTAAGATCTTAATTTTCTAGTTCCTAATTTTGTTATTTCTTTAGATAAATGGTAATCTTATTTTTTTGTAATTTTTTTTAATTTTATCAATAAAGTTTGGTTTTAAGATTGATCTGATTCCTTTATTGCTTAATTATACCTGACAGTCTATTTTAAGTGTAGATAAAATTTGTAAAAGGGCTGAAAAATAGGCATATGTTGGGGAGGCGACGCAGATCCTGGTTACAGGGGAGGGGCATGTTGGAACATCATGTATCGATCGAACAGACAACTTGAAAAATGATTTATTGATACTTATGCGATGAAAAATACTTCGTACATGGAAAAAAACATGAACTTATCTCAAATTTGAGAATTTGATGAGATCAATTTCAAAGTGAAAAACCGAAAATAATCCTTCACTACCACCAGTCTTGGAGGCAGGAGGTGATTTGAGGACTACATCATTCTCTGGAACACTGATGATATCTTCGATAATGGGAAAAATGAATGCATTTCCTTTTTTTCGAAAAAATTTGATTTCCAGTTCTCCTCCAATTTTGTTTTCCAAACGACCTACATAGTGAACTATAGTTGTTTTGGTAGGAAATTTGACCAGAACAAAATCACCATATTTTAACATGGAACAATCGAAGTCGAAATCACTATCAGGTGCATCTGGTTCAAATATCTCATCATTTAAACTATCCGTTACTTTCCTTTCTTCAGAAAAACCTTCAGAAATTTCTTCAATAACTGTTTTTTTCTGAGCTGATATTTTCTTCTTGTTCATTGTCAGTGATTTATCTAACTTTGTTTTCTCTCTCTTTTATTTAATTTATTTCGGACGTGTCAGTGAGATTGCGGGTACGTCCAACTTTCAGTTCTCGTGTTGTAATTATATTTTGATCTGTTACCTAATTAACAGAAGTTTTATCGACTATATCCCTTTCAGGTGTACTACCATTTCTGCTATTTACACTATGACCAGGTGATAGGCAGTGAGTCGTCAAAGGCTGTTTCATTTATAGGTTCTGGGCGATCTATTACTGATGACATAAAATCCTCCTTAGAAAAAATGGCCAAACTCCTGTTTTCTAAAATCCCTTCTTAATGTTTTATTTAGATAAAGCTGCAGTGAGTGCTTTGTTCGTTAATTCAGTGATATTATAAATCGTGACTGGTTTTCCAGGATTCATTGCCATATATTTTTCATAGGTCTTATTATATCTCGTCTTGCGAGGCCCATAGACTGAGGCATCTAATGGATGTACCCTGTGGCCATAGTATGGGGGAAAGGTTAAGAGATAAATGCCCCTTTATTTACCCTCTTCAATGACTTTGACATTCACATGGCTATCATGGTTATCTAAAAGGAGAATGATCTATTTATCTTTAGAACATCGAATACTGTTATTGATATGTTTCAAGTTTCAAAACCAACAAGAAATTCTCCACAGTCATCTACCCAGAATTTTGTATCGACGATACGAATTATCGTCTAAAATTGTACGCCTATGTTAATAGCCAAACAGTTTTTCTAACGTGTTTATAGAACTTCAATTAGTATAAAAGACTGAACAATGTACGTGTTGAGTTTAGATCGGTCCGCTCCCCCTACCTGAACTTTCGCGTTAAGATTGTTCATCCCTATAATCTTGAGTGGTCGTGTTGAGACCATTCAATTCCGCTACCAAAACGTTTGCGTTGAGATCGTTTCTATCACCTACTGTACCCCACATTACGTGTTGAGTTCTATGGACGATTCCTACCACTGAGATTTCGCGTTGAGATCACTCGAATCCTTCTTTAATTTCATCTCTTTGTCCATCGGAATAAAAAGCATTATGCCAGTTAATTTTTTCTGTAACGTTTGTAAATGTGATATTTCTTTTGTAAGATTGAATTTTAATTTTATGTTTAGAAAGTCAAACCCTGTCTCAATTTACTAACGACAACCCCGGACATTACAACTGTGTGCTAATCCCAAGCTTACAGGTGGGGCAATATGAATCATTAATTCTTTTTACCTCTTCCTGGGAAAGATGAAAGTTGGGGGTGCTATATTACCAGCCGAATTTATGAAACAACATAGTGTTGCTAACTGACCACTTTCACTAGGGGCGATTTGACCGACTTCTTTCAGGCCACAATGAGCATTGACTTTGTCAGGCTAGTGGACTATCGTTAGTCCGGTTCCATCAGTTATATAAGTCATTCGCACTAAAGCTATGCCGACTGAGAATTTATTTATCGAAGAATTTCATAACGTTTGTTTTGTTGAAACTTGTAGACTTCCCTAAACTTGTTGCATCAGGAGTTCTGATCGATAAATTAGGTTATCTCTTCATAAATCCAGCAATCCACTTTCTACCGGCAATTTTCTCCTCTCTCCATTGCTCAGGAACGTTTAAATTAGTATCTCTTGCATATTCATATGCCATCCTTCTTGCTTGAGTTGTGGTTAGACCATAATGCATACATGAGCTTTTTTGCAATTAATTTATCATCATGTGCTCTAGGGTCGTGGAGAAGATTGTATTTGGTTTGAATTCATATTCATTGATGTCCGAAAGTGAGTTGCTCTCACGAACTTTACGCTGTAGAGCAGATTTTGACATAGAAAATTCTTCGCTACATCTCTTATTGAAGTTCCGTTTAGCACTTCTTGTATAGCTGCCTTAACTTCTGCATTACATTTTCTGTCTGTCAGTTTTCTGCTTCCAAAATATAGGCATATCGATATCCAATACCTGAAAAATGAATGAGTACCTGATTATATCCTCCTGATTCCTTTATATCACAGAAACAGGAGGAATAGGGCACTGCCCCATTCCTCCTGCAGTAACATGACTTGGGTTTAATCGGCATTATTCATTAAAACTGCACATTCACATAAATCCAATCATGCCATTTAAACTAGTTAACGCGTTTCACTAACACAGTAGCTTTCTTAAAGCGAATGAAGGTATAATTTTAACAGGTATAGCGCCAGGGCGGACACCGTCGTATTACTTCCTCATGGGGCCAAGGTAAAATAGCAAAACTTGACTAATGGCCCAAAGTTATATTTCATGAATTTATTTTCCTGTTTTGAATTGTAAGCGCATTACATAAGGTCCTGTCAATTTTAATGGTCATTAAATATAAATAAATGACAGCGGACACCGGTGTCCGCCCTGGCCCTGCAAAAGCTTTGTGTGGTACTAATGTCTGCTCTGGTCTTGTAAAAACGTTTGAACCGAGAGGGCGCCACGATAAACGCAGTCGCTTTTGGGTAAGTCACGTTTTCATATGCAGTCTGTATTTCACCTTTGACTTGTGATGGTCGTGTGTAGATTTTCTAGGAAAGTATGGCAAATCGTGGTAAAAGAATTTTAAATGTGGTATTAGGCCAAACATCTGGTAAGTATAAAAAGGTACATATACTGTTTATGTATAATTGATGGCATTTATTATATTGACTGCTATGTATTAAAATTGTTACAGATGTTTTTATGGATGATTCTGATGATTCTGTTCAGGATCCACCGTTTATACCATCTGATAGCAGTGATGGTTTCGTTAGTAGTGATATTGATACAGACGACGAATACACTTCTCAAATATGTAATAGGCATTTGCTTTCACAAAATCAGAATGAACCGGGCCCTTCCAACATTCACATTCAGCAACCTGAGGTACGTTCTAATAATACCGTGGGTTTGCAAAATATACCAAAAGTAGACCAAACTGGTGATCACTTTGTACCACCAGATGTATTCAAATCGATTTGGAGTGCTCCAAGAGGAAATCGTCTTTGATTTGAAGATACATATAGTACAAATATGGCTGTACAGCCAGCCTGGCATGTTTTACTGAGAGAATGTAAGCCTTTAGATTATTATTATGCCTTCGTTGATTTAAAATAATTGACAACATTGTTACACACACCAATTTGTATGCAACACGTTTCGTTTTAGAAAATACAAATATTTCTAATAATGTCAGAGTCCATGAGTGGCAACCAACCGCCCGAAAAGAAATTATACATGGGCATTGTTCGATTGAGTTCACTGAGAGACTATTGGTCTACAAAATGGCTTTTGAAGACAGATAATGAACTATGTCCAGATGGAAACCGTTTATATAAGATTCAGCCACTTTTAGATATGCCCATAAAAAATTATCAGTCAATTTATACACCTGGCAAGTATTTCTGTATCGATGAGACTATGGTCCCCTTTCAAGGTCGCTTGCTTTTCAAGCAATATAATCCCCAAAAAGCGCATAAATACGGGATAAAAATCTTCAAGTTGTGCTGTGATAGAGGATATACATGGAACATGAGTGTATTGTATATTGTATATGCAGGAAAAGAGAAAGAATATAACAAAGAACTATTAGTTTCCACGAAAAGTGTTTTAAATTTATCAAGTAAGCTTCTGAACAGCGGTAGAACTTGTATCACCGACAACTGGTATACAAGCCTTCAGCTTGTTCATCTGTTGTTAGATAACAAAACGCACAGCATATGAACGTTGAGGTCTGATCATAAAGGAAATCCACCTACAGTGATTAACGCTAAACTTAGAAAGGGAGACATTTTGATTCAAGAAAACGAGAGAGGAATATCTGTTCTCAAATGGAGAGACAAAAGATACGTTTTACTGCTATCGACCTGTAACAGCGATGAAACCGTAAAAGTTCAACGGCATAATGAACGGGTTCAAAATCCACAAGCCATTATAGATTATAATTCTGATAAGAGTTCGATAGATATGCCAGACCAACTAGCCAGTTACAACGCAGCTTTAAGAAAATCTATGAGTTGGTACAAAAAATTGGCCGTTGAAGCACTATTAGGCACTTCTCTCACTCATTTTATTTATAAGCATGTTGAGAATAGCAACATCACAATAACGGATTTTCGTTTATCAGTTGTTGAGGGATTGCTGCAATATCAGAATGAACCAGAAGAATTGCCGAGTTCTCGATCTCTTAAAAATCATATTTTAGCTAAACTGGATTGTGAAGCACGCGAAAATCGAAAGTATTGCAAGGGATGCTACAAACAGAAAATGGAAGGACGAATTGAAAAAAACAAAGTGAAGAAAGTTATAACCTATCGTCTAAACTGTGACGGTAACCCACGATTATGTCTAGATTGTTTTAACACATTTTATAAAAATGCATAACAAGTAAAGTTACGTAAATGTTTATTTTGTAATCATAAAAGAAAATT